>CM029119.1:6687911-7162911 GCA_016859345.1 Istiophorus platypterus
GATGTCTCCTCTTTCCTGCAGAGGGAAAACAGAGACAAGGAGGAGGAAGATGGAGAGAGAGAGAGAGAGAGAGAGAGAGAGAGATCAAAGATGCAGTCAGGACAGCAAGAGAAATCAGGGGGAAACTTGTATCGGCTACAGGTCAAACTGCATTAGGTATGAGCAGACAGCAAGTCCTGATAAATAAGGAAGATGCAGCATGACGACTGCACTGTGAATGTTGGAATGCATGATTCAATCTGGACAAAAAGATGTGTTTGGGGCTTGTTCCACTATATTCATGGAGTCCAAAAAAACTGGGGCCCACTATACTTGTGGGGTCCAGCGGTATTAATATATGCTGGAGGTTTGTGGGGACATGCTTTGTGGGGACTCCACAAGTTTTAACAGCTATTTTAGGGTTATGACTTGGTTTTAGGGTTAGAATTAGGTTTGGATTACAGTGAGGGTGAGGGTTGGGGTTAAGCATTCAGATGTGATGTTTAAGGTTAGAGTAAGGGGCTAGGGAACTCATTATGTCAATGATGGGTCCCCATGCATGTAGTAAAACAAGAATGTGTGTGTTTCTAGTGTGCGTGTTGTGTGTGTGTGTGTGTGTGTGTGTGTGTGTGTTTCTGGTGTGTGTGTGTGTGTGTGTGTTCTCTCTGCTCACTGGTGGTCGTGTTTCCTCTGTAGCTTGGCCAGTTCTCTCTGTTTCTCTTTGTAGCGGCGCTGTAGCTCAGCCAGCTGGACACGCATGGCCAGCTCCTCCCCTCCCATCGTCTCCATGGAGCCCTTCACTGGGCACACCTGATACAGATACACACACACAGACACACACACAGACACACAGATACACACAGACACACACAGACACACACGAAACAGAGGAATTCAAATGGTGAGATCAACAGTCATTGGATATATGATGTGGCCAGCTTGTGTTCGTTCAGCTTGTTGATTATATGGAGATTTTCTGTGACCAAATGCTCACAAGTTGGATCCTTCAAGCTAATTTTTGTTACCAACAGCATCTGCCCTTAAAGGCAAGGACTTCTGAGAGATCAAACTGGTGATCCATGCTAAAACATCTGCAAACATGCTGAAATGTAAGTAACTAGAACTTAAAAGGTAAATCTAAATATTAAATATTAAAACAAAAAATATTGTTTGCTAATACAAATCATATTATGTAAAATTTTGCCTTTTAACTTTGACAAAAAAACTGCCTGGCTTTCATCAGATAGAAATAAGATTATTTCCAATTTATGTAAACAGCTACAGTTGACAGTAATTTATTCAAGAGTGTCTGAATGAAAATCTAAGATTACCTGGGTACATACATATGAGTCTGATATTTGGATCATTGAGGATAACAACTGGGTGCTGTTATTTTTTAGTTACTTAGAATAAAAGCGTGAGACTAAATCCTAAAATGTAAAACCTGTAAATGTTTGTAAAAGTCATACAACCTACCCTCTCATGTTTTTAAGTTTTGTTTTAAAAAAAACAAACAAATGGAGGTGTGTGTCCACCATTTAAAACTTCCTTACATTGTCAGCCTAAATGATTTATATTCGCATGTGTAAACACAAAATACATGTTCAGTAAAACCTCACCGGCTCGTGGCGAGGCGTCCAGCTGCACTTCCTGCGCAGGCTGAGCCTTTTCCTGATTGGACACTGCTGGTCCACCCCCATATCTACAGCCCCTCCCCCCATCTCCAGGGCACGGGCAGCCGCCAGCGTCGCTAGGCTGTGGAGGTCAAAGGTCAGCATGTCCTCACCTGCGCAGAGATGGATTGTTGTGTTTTAAGATTGGTGCATTCACATAGCTGCTGATATGTTGTGCGCTGAATGGATTTATATCTGGAGCGATGAAACGATGCCTTGAAAAGTGGTGATATTTATGATATTAGCTGGGTAGTTTATTTGATCTATACTAGTGTTCGTGCCTAATCGTACACAAACAACATAGAGACAAACACATGCACACTTGAGGGGGAGTGCTGGAGAACGATCTCTACATCTGTCACTGTCATTAACTCTGTCACTGTCACAGCACCAGTAGATGAAACAGAATATTAATGAGACAGTCCACATACACACACACACACACACACACACACACACACACACACACAAACCTATGCAAATAAAACACACTCATTCTCAATGCACACGTTCACCTACAACATTCGCTGAGCAGCGCAGACATGGGCATGAATGTGTGAGGGAGAATTGGAGAGAAGGAGAACAACAGACAGGAGGGAGGAGGAGGAGGAGGAGGAGTGGGAGAGGGAGGAGGAGGAGGAGAGGAGAGGAGGGGAGAGGAGAGAAGAGGAGCAGAGAGGAGAGAAGTGGAGAGGAGAGGAGAGGAGAGAGGAGAGGAGAGGAGAGGTTAGGTTTCACTATATCACTCACACTGTGCACTGGAGCTGCAAGGCCTATTCACTGACATCTGACATTATTAAAAACCTGTGTGTGTGAATGTGTATGTGTGTGTGTGTGTGTGTGTGTGTGAGGTGGAGACGAAATGCGGTAAATAGAGGTTTGAAAGAGAAGAGGGCAGGAAGGATTGAGTCTTCATCCGTGAAGCCAGATTTAAAATTAAAAAAAGCGTGAACAGAAGAACAAATGGATGTGATAATGACAGGTAAGTCCTCAAGGAGCCGCGGAAGAAAGCAGGAAGGAGCCGAGGGATGCGGCTTTGTCCTGTCCCAGCTCGCAGAGGTCAGTGCCATGTCATCCGTCAGACATCTGAGCCAATGGCACATTCCGATTACCCTGACAGGATGACATCACCACTGACATCACCGCACCTTCTTTAGTAACCTGGCGGACGGCCACATCAATACATCCCTTCTTCCAAAGGTATACCACAGTCAGACACACACACACACACACACACACACACACACACACACACACACACACACACACACACACACACACACACACACACACACCTTTGCACAGTAATAAGACCATACTTAGTCTCTAAAGAGGGTGAAGGCTGTAATAGGGTGGCACAGGGGATTTGAAGGGGAAAAAAATAAAAACAATGATAGCTGAGAAAGTCCTAGTCATCATCAGGGTCAATTAAGGAAGTTTATTGACCTGCAATTTCAATATAAAGGAAATGTGAAGGAAGAAAGGAAACTGTGGCACAAACAGCTCCTCTGTCTATGTGTAAATAGAAGAAATGGTGTTAATTTATACTGCAGGGGAAAGTGTCTCTTGATTCCTTAATCTGTAATTGCGATCTCCAGTCAACAGCTGAGATATCCTTCCGCGTCAAGGAGCGGCATAAATGCATCTGTCTGGGATCGGTTTCATCTCCCAAACACATTCACGATGACAAAAACGTCATCAGCGGCATTAATAACATTCCACACAGCGAGGCCGGAGCAGGTTTTAAATAAATGTGTTGCAATTTGGAGAACGTTTTCCACGCCACGACAGGACTTATTGATTTCACACCTATTACACATGCTAACCACGTGCACGCACACATAAACAAATGCAAACTCACATGCTCTGCATCACACACACACATTCACAGACAGCTGCAGAACGACTTATGATTTTTACACTTATTAATTCTGTCAACAAGGCTTGCAGAGGCAGGATTTACACACAAGATTACATTGGTTTAATAATAAAAAAAGAAGAAGTGAGTGAGTGAGGGGGAAAAATAACAAAGAGGGAGGATGAGGAGAGGCGGGAGGAGGCACAGGCAGGGAGCAGGCAGCCTGGTGGAGACACATATACTCTGATGGAGGAGAGCAGGGATTCATCTGGGATTACTTAACAGCTTACATACAACACACACACACACACACACACACACACACACACACACACACACCAACATTCCCTGTGCACAAGCACACACAAATACAGGCAAGCATACACACACAGATGCTGGCATAAATAAAAACACTTTCTCTCAGAGGGACGAGAGGAAAATAGGAGCGCTTACAGGGGAAGTGTTTTAAAGGAAAGGGTCTAATTAGCAAAGCAAGACGCCAGAGCCAGAGGGACACACTGGGCAGATTGTGTGTGTCTGTGCGAGTGTGTGTGTGTCCTGGCATGTATCTCAAGCTTAGCTTGTTTGTCCATTTCTACCCCCCCCCAAACAAACACACACATATATACCCTTCCCAGAGGGAAAAATAAGGTCTATAGGCAGGAACAGAGAGGCCGAGTTTAGGGAAGGTAGCAGGACAGTTAGTGGGAAATTTGTGTATTTGTGTGTGTGTGTGTGTGTGTGTGTGTGTGTGTGTGTGTGTGTGTGTGTCTGTCTGTCTGTCTGTCTGTCTGTCTGTCTGTCTGTCTGTGCATCTGCATTTCACACATCTCCCAGACCCTTGTTTTTGGTTCACTGTAAGTGTGTGTGCACGTGTAGACGAGAAAGAGAGTAACTCTTTGATTTTTTTCTTGATTTCATTTTCATGGGCATTTTAGTCCTGTTTGCTGTAACATGACAATATCAACCATACGTTAGGCTGTTCATCCCAGATGTTTTTTTTAATAAAGTTTCAGAGGTTTTGAAAGGGGTTGAAAATATCAGATTAGTGAGGTTGGAAACACAGATGGAAAAAAAATGCATTTTCAAATGAATTTCTTCTCACCTTCAGTGACTTCCTCTTTACTCTCTCTACTCCTCTGCTGGATCTCCAGCTCAGCCAGCTCTCCTAGTATCTCCATACCATGGTGGGGCGGAGGGCTTGGGGCCCGAACAGCAGGTACAGGTGGGTACAAGGCATCTCTGGTGGCGCACAGAGCCGCGGCGATCAGAAGCTCCAAGCTCCACATGTAGGCCCCTTGAAGCTGGGCTGCTGTGCTTCCCGATGGAGGGAGGATGGGTTCAGAGGTTGGGGAAGGAGCAGGAGAGCTACAAAGCACTTCCACCAAGTCATTGCCTGGACTCATTCCATTCAACTCCTCTTCCTCCTCATCTTCAACCACCTCTACATTCTCTACATCTTTGTTCCCATCCTCCTCTTCCTCTTCCCGCTCCTCTTCATCAGGCTCCACAGGGACAGACACAGGGCATTTTGTTAGGTCAGATTCCATTCGCCCTCCCTCATCCTCTTCTGTGTCCTCTTTTCCATGTTCCCTATGATCCTCCTGCTCTTTGGAGAGCTGGGGCTCCTCCAGGCTGGCCTTCTGGCCTGGGCAACCCTGAGAGAGCTCTACTTTTAGGGTT
The DNA here is from genome assembly GCA_016859345.1 of Istiophorus platypterus. NCBI lineage: Eukaryota > Metazoa > Chordata > Actinopteri > Istiophoriformes > Istiophoridae > Istiophorus > Istiophorus platypterus. The sequence continues at coordinate 6,693,105 of CM029119.1, forward strand.
TTGCCTGTGGCTGTGGCTGGACAGGCTGGATCTGGGCCTGGAGATGGGGAAGGACATGGCGGCAATCCAGAAACGTTGTTCTCGGGCTCGGAGACGCAGCTTCCTTTTGCTTCCGCCCTCCTTTCCCCCTTCTCTTTCTCTGCAACTCCACTCTGAGATTCCACAACTTCACAGTCTCTCCCATCTTCTTCTTCCCTTCTCTCTTCTTCTTTGGTGAGAGCCTGGACGTGGCATTGATGTGGGAGGGACTTGGAGTCAGGCTCTGCTGGCTCTGCCTCAACCATTGCTTGCTCAGCCAGTCGGGCCTCAGCAGGCAGGGGCCCGGCCTTGTAACTCGTGGTGATAGGAGGGTAGGTATAAACAGGTGGCAAATCTAGTGGAAAGACAAGAGTGCAATAGTTTAATAGGTTGATAGGACACGAAACCTACCTGATATACAACACGTACATTTATCTCGAAGCATCTAGAGAACACAGAAGATTTCCATTGTCTTTAAGTCGGACCTTTTGCTTTTTAAATTCATGGTCATTCTGTTCAGCAGACAGAATGAAGCAAGCGATCACAGTTGGAATAATACATTCATAGCTGGGTGCAGAACACTGGGTGTGTGTGTAAGCCTAGAGTAGTGTATATTATACTGTACATACTATATGTGCATGAGTGTATGTGTGTGTGGGAGTGTGAGTGACTGTATAGATCTGAGTGGGATATTGATGACACCCTGCTGTTTTCCTGTGATTGCAGCACCAGCCCTGTCACCCCTGCATTCTGATTATTGATGGTAACCCTCCGCCCCCTGACAGCGCAGCCAGATGAATGCGTATCCTTCCGCCTGTACTTCTCAAGGACCTCTGAAGGATAAGGAGGGCCTATCTGAAGATTTCATTGGCCTTCCTCTTATGACACACGTGTGAGCTCAGCGACTCATGTGCATGCTGGCAGGTCACACACACAGACACACATTGAGTGCCCATATGCTTTGTCTGACCTTAATGGCTGACCTACCCACTTCCCTCTTTAGCTTGAACCGAAAGAGATGCGCACACACACACACACACACACACACACACACACACACACACACACACACACACACACACACACACACACACAGTAACACACTCGAACACACACACACACACACACACACACTCACTCACTCACTCAAAGATACACAGAGCAAGGGATCAACCCTGCTTCAAACAATTTCTGCAAAAACAATTTCTGGGATTTTGCAAAAACAATTTTCTGCAAAATCGTTTTAGGGCGCTACATTTCTACAGAAACACGCTCCATCTCTCTCCCTCTTTCTTTTTCTCTTACACAATATCTCTCTATGTCTTTCTCTTTGCCTTGTCTCTCACTCTCTATCATGTTTGCTCCTTTAATTTTTTTGTAATCTGGTTGTTCAAGCTACTGGTACAATTCAAACTCAATAATTCATTAAACAGTCTATAGACTTTCCCACATTCACCTGGCTCTAGGGACTGTGGGTAGTCCTGAGGTGGCTGCCCCTCTCCTCTGTCGCTGCCCCTCTCCAGCCCTTTAGAGAGGTGTGAAGGAGCAGGGCTGAGTGCTGGAGAGCGGGGCGCCGCTGCAGCTGGGCTTGGAGCAGGGGTCAGAGGGTTCGGTGGGTGCGGACGCCTGGACGGGGAGTGGTAACAGGGTGACTGACGGCTGGTGGGACACACCCCTTGAGACGGTGTGGGCGTCTTTGGTGGAGGAGGAGTGTGAGAGAAGGGTTTGGCTGCATGAGAAGAGGTGGAGGAGGAAGAAGAGGACGAAGAGGGGGGAGTTTGGGATGCTGAAGATTCATGAGGAGAGTCGTCTATTGTGATAGCATGCTCCTCATGTTTTCTCTGTGAAAAAGGAAAGGGAAAGTTGACATCTTAATGACTTCCCTCCCAGTTATGACGAATTATATCTTGAGAAAGAGATGTTGCAAGTTATTTAAAACAAACAGGACAGGCAGCACTTAACATGAGCCCAAATAAGCACCACTGCTGAAGAGATAAAGAAAACCTTATGACAGAAAAGGCATGAAAAAGAGTGTTAGAGTGTAGGCCACACAGTTTGACTGCCAAATGATCTGGCAATCTGATTGTGCAAAAACACCACACCAACACTTCTCCATCAATGAATGATTTGGCCAACAAAAGAGGAAATGACTGTCTTAAACAAATATTCTAGGGTATAATTTTGCATATGTTTTTCTTTTAGTGTTAAGAAATCAGGATATCTGTGCTGAGAGATCGTCAAACAAATGATTAGTGGGACTTTATACAACTCCTAACTACACAAAGAAGGTAGACACTTGTACAAGTTGAAAGTCTCCCTAATTCTCATTTACCTGAAGTTTCACAATAACATTTTAACATAAAATGTTAACATTTAGCATTTTACAAGTATTACACTAAAATGGAACCTCTTTCACATGTGTCTGGATTATAGTAGTATTATTTGTACCTGTCCTATGGAGTGGCGCTGCATGTGCTCCATGGCTCGCTGCTGCTGCTGCTGGTGCTGCTGCTGCAGGGTGTACAGATCCTGTTGCCGTAGGAATGAGGAGCATGAGGAGCGGGAGTAGACGGGATGATGCTGCAGGTGAGGAGGGGGGCCCCGGCCTCCATACACAGGAGGCCATAGACCTGACTGCTCCAAAACGTCTGGAAGAGGAAACAGGAAAAGAGGGAAAGTGAGGTTGTTCTATTTTTTTTCTGAATAGACAAAAAATGGGTCCAAAAAAGTAAGATGGTAAGACATTCCTATTAGAAAACAATATTAATCTTTTGAATAAAAAGCTGTAAAATAATCAGTGGAGAAATATTTACGTGGTTGCAGTGCACCAGTGAAGTCATAAAGAGAAACTGTCACTGAACTCTGAAAGTGCTCATTTGAATATGTGGGATTGGCAAGAGAGCTCAGCCACCTTAACCACAGATATAACGACTGTGAGCTGTATGAGCTGTGTGCTGGCTGCAGACATAGTGAGTGAATCCTGAATGTATGTTCCACATCCTCTATTCACCTTCTTTAACTCTTTCTTTTTCTAATGATGGTGTTTTTCTGTGCAGGGAACAATACATTTTCTATTAAGCCCAACCCTATGCACATATGAATACAGATACACACACGTTTACCCCCACCACACTCTCTCTCTCTCTCTCACACACACACACACACACACACACACACACACACACAGATCCCTTCTTGGCTGCCTTGTCGCTGGGAACCTTTGTTCTGTGAGATTAGCCTGAGTGGGCTAATGTTTCCCAGGGGAAGGGTTCAGTGGATGCACTTCCCCTCTCTGCAGGAACTCCCACGAAGCGAGGCAAGGGAGGCGGGAGATAATTAAATTTCACAGCCTGTTTGCAAAGCAGCGTTCACACACACACACACACACACACACACACACACACACACACACACACTTTTTTCTCTTTTTAGCAATGGCTGAGATGTACAACTCAACTCTTAACACTGAGCAATGTTTCATGTTGTTCCAGACATGAACACAACTAACTTTATATGTAATCACTTGTTCACATGCGCACACAGACACATACACAGACACACAGACAGACAGACACACACACACACACACACACACACACACACACACACAGTCCAGTTAAAACACACCAGCCTGCCACCACAAGAGAGATGGATGTCAGTTAAAATGGTTTGCATAATGCTGGGCACATGCAGAGGGGGCAATGGAATAGCTGCTCCCATTAATGAAGCTATAAAACACAGCCCCACTGACAGAGGGACTTAGTTGAGCATTATATTATGATTAACCAATGATACTAAAACTCTGGGAGAGAAATGGCAGTGGCTCTGACGGTACAAATGGAGAGAAAGAGGGAGGTAGGGAGGGCAGTAAGGGTAGACGGGACTGAATGTAGGCTCTGTGTGTTGTCTATGTGTGTGTGCTGCTGCTGTAAAAGTATACTTAGCATACCGAGATGATGATGAGGCCCAGGTTCTGTAGGAAGAACCACCAGTGGGGAGTTAGGGTCTTGGGTTAGCGACCCCAAGACAGGCTGCAGAGGGCTGGGCAGACCTGTTGGGAAGCTGGGGCTCATTCCCACGTGGCTTAGACCTGGAAAAAGATATAAAATAATAGTCAAATGAGAGCAACATTCAAATACTTATTTCACTAGTCCAAGGAGATAGTAGTTTGCTCAACAAACATGAATAAGAGTAATGTGAAGTTGTGATAAAATTCCTTTATGTCTTGTGAATTAAAAAAAAAAACATTTAAGATCCTTGTAAAGCTACATCTGAGTTTAATGATGTCTGTTGCTCATGGGTGTAAATCAATCATTATTTAGTATATAGCCCTGAGTTTCACTGTTATAATGACTTTCTCAAGAAAATGCTACCAGGGAATAAATATAAAAAATCTCTCAGCATTATTAACAATGGCACCATAGTTGAACTAAAGAAAGAAAACAATACCAGGTAAAATCCTAGTATGTGGCTGGACCAACCTATATCTTTTTTCCTCTGTCCTACTCTCCGTGCTCACATGCCAACTGCCCATTAATACTACACGTTAACCAGCATTCCAAGCATTTCCAAGCTGCTACTCTGCTAAAATCCTGATTTTATGACTGTAACATTGTCTGATAACATCACCAGAAGCATAAGTTAGTGCCAACATCTGTGTTCGTAATTTCAGCTCTGTTTAATTGTGATATTATTCCTCACAAATTTTCTGTTAGAGGTTCATTCACATCCGTGTCAAATAAATGAGACCAGAGAGAGGTGTGCCTTCAAAGGCAAAGGCTGATCATGTGCTTGTGGGGAAATTCTGGTGACTCTCTTCTACAGAAAGTAACTAGGATTTTTCCAAAAAATTGCTAGGTTTGTTGCTAGGTGCTTTTGTGAAGAAAAGTCACTAAAGGGGTATGAAAAATCAGTAAATCTAGCAACAAAGGCACTACATTTGCAACACCAACTGTAAACTTACTCCTGAGTGTGCAAATTAAACTATTCATGTCAATTGATTTTTAATGCACAATGGCCAGTGTTGTAACTTCAGCACTTTGTCACACAGCATTAGGCTGACCGATGGTGTAACTCTATCAGTCAGTCAGTCACAGACAAGGAAAAAAGAAACTATTCATCAATATGAAATCCAGGAGCAATGTGATTGACACATAATGGACATGAAAATGGAGGTTAAATATACAGACCATGTTCTTTGTCTAAAGCAAAACTGTGTTTACAAGTAAGAAACATATGCTGCCTATTGATTCTACTCACTCAATGAATGGCCCATCCACAGGGAGGGACTTCCTGTCCTCTGCATCCAGTGGTGGTGAGCTGGGTGAGCATGGGCAGCAGGGTCTGCCCCTAACTGGTTGGCTCCTCCAGGAACCAGGAGGTGAGAGGTCAGGTCACCGTGGCAACTACTAGATGGGTGGATCCTGGCGAACTCCACCCGATCCTTGTTTTCCCTGTCGTAACAGTAGGCGGGGTGAACTTGTCATTATCTTGATTATCCCTCTTATTGTTACCATCATCATCATCACCATCATTATGATCATTATCTTCATCTTCGTCATCTTCATTACCACTGCTACCATTATAATCATCAAGAAAATGAATTCTGACAGCAACAGGAAAAGCCATCATCTTCTGCCTAGTCTCTGAGTTCTCATTATATGTTTTCTTCCCTTAATATGACTACATAATAAGAGCCTGATACTTCAGAGACATTTGTATTAGTCCCCGTAACATTAATGCACCACATCTCATCTCAGAGAGAGAGAGAGAGAGAGGGAGAGGGAGAGGGGAAGAGAGAGAGTGAGAGGGTGCAGAAATACCACATCAAAGGGTGAGAAGAGTAAATGGAGTGAGGGGATGAAAGAAAAGAGAAGCAGAGCCTCAGAATGGGAGAGAGAAGCCAAGAGAATAAAAGAACTGCAGCTTATCAGATGAGAGCAAAAATGAATAGATGCTACCATGTGCATGCGTGTGCGCATGATTGTTTGTTCATATGTGTTGGTGTTTGTGAATTTAAATGTACCTGATGATCATTTCTCTGTCTCTGTCCAAGTGATGAAGGCTGATTTGCTCCTCTGTCATCCTCTTCCTGTCCTCTGCCTCCCGGCCAAGAGGATACACAGGGCGTGACACCCCTGAATCGCAAGTACAACGGCGCTTACAGTCAGTATCGTTTATTAATCAAACATATCATTAGATGACAACACCCCTTCTTCTGCAAAAGTAAGAGAAAAAGTAACCTTTTGGTCACATTCTCAATTTTTTTCTTTCTGTTCCTTTTAAGGTGAAAGTCTACCTGCAGATACTTGTACACATAATGTCACGTTGCGATGTTTATTGAATGACAGAAATTGTACCTAAATTTGCCTAATATATTTCTACATTTCCTAGAAGGCCTTTGACAAGCACTGCCTATGTAGAAACCACTATCTCTTCTTCTTTACAATGAATATCTCCCTTTAGGTGTTTAATTGTGGATTTTTCCCATAATACAGCCTACAGTACAGAAATAGCATCAATTGACTTTCAGTGCAAGGGGCATGAATGATGTCTGACCTTTCATGCTGGGCAGCACCCTGCCTTGTCTGCTGTGTCCAGGGGTATTGTCTGGGGAACGGTGGGGTGGACGGGCAACCGCAACAGCAATACCCACCGGAGGCTGTCGCACCTCCCCCTCTCCTGCGTCCCCCACCTCCCTTCCACCTCTGTCACCCCTCTCTGCCTCGTTGGTTGATCCTCTGCGAGGAGGTAGAGACTGTTTTGGAGGGTCTTGCAGGGAGATGTTGCTCTTAGCTCCTCCTCTGTCCCCCTTCTCTGATCTCTCTCCAGCCTGCTTGAGGCAGCCCAGACCTCCAAACGGGCTCCGCTGTGGCAGTAGCGAGGGCTGCTGGGAGCTGTAGTTCATTAGGTTCTTCATGGCACTGCTGTCACCCTCAGTGGTGTGTGATGAGGAGCGGGATAGAGGTGGAGGTGGTTGAGAATGGGGCTGGATTTCATCATTATTTTGAGCTCTGTTGCTGAGCCCTCTTACTTCACCATTATCAACCAATGCATGATGGGAGCCTTTTCTCTGGTCCTCTTGGTGGCCCCCTCGAGTCCCCCAGGAAGGTGTTGTCTGACCTCCATCTCTTCCCCTCTCTTCTGTACTTGCTCCATGGCTGCTGTGTTGCTGGTGCCTTATCCTTGCAACCTTTTGTCCCTCCCTCTGAGCCCCTGATCCCACTCTCCCATCAGGATGAAGACCCGAGTGGAAACAGTCCCTGAATGGAGGGGTGCTGGTATCAGGGCCATTCTTGGATGTGCCCTGTCCAGCAGCAGAGTGTGTCCCTTGGGCATCTAATGGGAGTGAGGGTCGGTAAACATCGTCCACAACCTCTATATCTCTGAAGGATGTAGATCTTTCCAGGCTGCAGGAATGCAGTTCGGGCTGAGAGCCAACATTGGAGCTGGGTTTGTGGAAGTTCTGTGCCTGGTGGCTCCAGTCTGGAGGTTTGTCAGCTTTGCCATAGCCCAGCTGCTGGTGTGGTTGGGATTTGTCCTTCTTCTGGCAACTGTTAAGTCGGCTGAGGTGATGAGAGGAACTTTCATAAGATCCTTCTCCACTCTTATCATCTCCCTTTCTCCCACCTCCCCCACCTCCACGGCAGTCAGGGGCCGCCAGGTCTCCTAGTGGCCCAACTGAGGGCACGTAAGTTGGGCCAGTGACTTTGGCATCCCTGCCGGACCCTCCAGGGGTGATCGTGGGATCTTTGGAGGGTGTCAGTGTAAGAGGGGCTGGGGAACAGTAAAACTCAGGACGAGGATGGTGATGTGCATGGTGTATCCACCCACCTGTGACTGTGGAACCCACATGCAAGGCATGAGGAGGAGGTGGCGGAGGGGGAGGAGGAGGCATTGAGTAGGAGGCCACAGAGTTGGGAGTTGGAGGTGCCAAGATGGCTGTCGCTGTGGCCATCCCTCGTCTCATACATTCAGAAGAGGAAGTTGAGGATTCACTGATCCTCATCTCCCCATTTATGGGTCCATCCTTGGAGCACCGCCTGCCAGCCCCGGATGGGGTTCTGCCAACACTACCTCCACTGCAGCTGCTCAATGCTCCCCCCTTTCCTCCGGAGCCAGTCTCTGCCCCTGAGCCACTGGACAGTTTACAGGCAGTTATATGGTTTGTCCCCTGACTTCCTGAATCACTGTCTCTGTACTCCTTGTGTCGCTCCAGAGAGTGCCTGTGGTCCTCTTCCCTGCCCTGGGGTGTGAGGTGAGGAAGGAGGACATGGTGTGGGTGGGGGTAAGCTTGGTGGTGGTAGGCGGATGGAGTGCTGGCAGGGTTCGTCTGATGAGGATGGTGATGAAGGAGCTGATGTTTGTCTTTGCTCTCCTGGTGCCGTTCTTTGCTGCTTGAACGCTCCTTGTCCTTAGACACAGATGAAACCCCTTTCTCTACCACATCCTTGGCGCTCTTCCCACCTCCTCCCCCATTGTCCGTCTCCCGGCTGCAAGAGCCAAGTGGGTGGCCTGGGGCAGTCCTGGACAACGGCGGAAGGCTGTGATTGGTGGAGAGCAGAGAGGGCTGTGGAGGAAGGCCTCTCAGGTAGAAGTGATCTGGGAGGAGAAGTGAAGACTTAAATTAAATTGCCAAAGTTGAAGATATGTAGAGATCTAGAGAGACTTGAATGTTGGCTGTAAAACACTACTTTTCATAAAGTTTTGTTCGAATTACTGTATTAAAATAAGTTTTCTGCCATGATATCTGCTCCAAGTTACCAGTGATTACCAGATTACCAGTGATTGTTGATAAATGATTTTGAGGAAGCTATATTTTCACTCTGTTACATCCAAAACACACACACACACACACATACACACACACAAATACACTAACACCTACCTTTTTGAGTTTCATAGAAGCGGTGCTGTCCATAGAGACCGTTGCTATGGTGATCCAGGGGACTCATAGGGAGAAAAGGAGAAGCAAGACTTCCTGAATAGCTGGGGTACCCTGTCAGAGGCAGCGAGAGTGAGAGTGAGAAAGAATTGATGTTTTTCCGCAGTGTTGACATTCAGCAGCCCTCTAAACAAACAGTTTATCCCTACAATCTATCACGAAATGGGGCCATATTGGAGAACACAGAAAAAATATAGCCGGTTAGTGCTACTTTTGCCACAAATGCACTTCTGCACAAACATGCCACAGGAGTTGACATTATTTACAGTGGACAAAGTGGTGACAAAAACCACAGCCGACAGCTACTGCCAAGTGTTCGCAGCATTCAACTAGATGGAATTTGCTCCTCTACAAAACCCATTTTTCCCAAACCCGAGAAAAATAATGCAAAGCATTACACACACCCCGCCCCAACTTAAAACACAACACACAATCCTCTGAGGAGGTCACAGGGAGGTAAATGGTCGTTCCACTCTGTTCCTCATCTTCATGGACATTGAACTGCATCGTGGGATAGAGGAGGTCTTGGTTGTTGTGATGATGGGGACCGGAAGGGTTTAGGGAGGGTTAGCATGGATGTGTATGTGTGCAGGATAGACTTGGTGGCTGAGAGGGGGTAATATTGGTGGGGAAAACAACTTCCAAACCACCACAGGTCCATGCACATACACATGAACTCAGTACACAAACACACATTATGGGGCCAAAAGGCTGGGATTGGGCGATTGGGTGTGTATGTGTGTAACTATGTGTGATCTCCAGCAGCTGGTTTCACGCCCCACAGAGTGTCCTTGCCGGCCCGTTAATTGGCAGCCGTTAAAAGTTTAAAGGTGGTGGCCAAAGTAAACAGCACTCCATAAAAACTCATCCTACGCATTCCTCAGTTGCACTGCAAAACCACCAACACCCCCTCACTGCTCCCAGCATGTGTGTGTGTGGGACTCAGTGTGTCTGCATGTTCATGCTGCAATGTAAATGCATGACTGTGTAAGTGTGTGTGTACTGTGTATGAGTAAGTGTGATTACTCTGACTGGTTAACAACCAGTGAATCTAAATGGCGACAATTAGCCAAAAGGCTCTATCAGCCATCTAAAGCCAATTCCCTGGGTAATGATGAGTGATAAAACTCAGGGGGAGGGAGGAGAGATGAGAAAAAAGAAGAAGGGAACAAAGACAACAGAGGGACACTGAAAAAAAGGTGGACAGAAAAGAAAAGAAGGGAGGCAAAGAGGAAGAGGAAGAAGGGATAGAGGAGGCTAGTGATTGAATATACAGTGGAGAGAGAGTGAAAATGAAGGACACGACAAAAGAACAGAGCTGTCAATACTAAAAGCCCCCAATCTGGTGCCCCAATCCTGTGAGGCATATGAAGAGGGGAGAGGGGAGTGTGTGCATGTGCTGCAGAGGTTGTGTATTATGTGTTAGTGTGTTTGTGTATGAGGGGGGGTGTAAGATGAATGAGGAAGTGAAGGGGAAGTGAAGAGCTTTGAGATAGTGGAGATGAGAGGGCAGAGGAAAGGGAGGTAAGGAGAGGAGCAGGGAGCACATGAGAAAGGAGGAAAAAAACATGGCCAGGTGTGGAAGAGGGAAGCAAGAGAACGAGAGGATAGGTGTGTATGTGTGAAAGTGAGAGACACGGTACGAGAAATACTTTTTTGTACGTGAGAAAGAATATGTGCCGTTTCTCAAACAACTGTGCATTTCTTCGTGAATGTGTCTCATCTGTGCCTATGTGCATGTGTTGGTTGAGTGTGTGTGTCTATTGTGAGTGTGTCTAGTTTGTGTAATAGCCAGGTTTCTTCTCTCTGTGCTGGCTACGCTCCACTCTCTGGACCATGGCCAGCTGGCAGACCGCCTACAGGAGCTCCCTGGCTTTAATTCTTAAAAACAATCATTTGTAGTGTGTGTGCACATGTTCGTGCATCTGAGTGTGTGCACGCGCGCATGTGTGTTCAGACATCAAAGCCGAGCCACACAGACACAAAATCTGGGTGCACACACACTCTCCCTCGGCACACACAAACACACACAAACACACACACTCACACTCACACTCACACACACACACACACACAGAGTTGCTCTCTTTTCACCATTGCTGCTCTCTCTTGCGTTCATGTTGAAGTCCTGCCTCCAATTCTTTCTATGAATCTGATTTAAGACAGTCACTCCAGGCGGCATTAATGCTCATTTTCAAGGCTTAACTGTTGCTATTTATTGCTCTATGAGCTGCAAATGAGGCAGTTGTACAAACAAAACTCTAGTCTCCTTTCAAGCTTTAAAGCTGCATCAGGAGAGATTTCTATGTAAAAGCGCAGCTCTTATGAGTTTAAGTTTATGGGCTTAAATCACAGATTTAGGGCTACAGTGCAGAAGTGTCATTTCTCCATGAGGGAGAGGCAGTGTGTTCAACTTATTTGCTCACATTAAATTTTGGTGTGTACACTTCTTCACCAGCAGGATGTGACAAATTAAAAACCTATAGGACAGGAACACAAACTGTTTTGAAAACTGCAGCTTTCAGTTTCAGCTAGAAACACCATCTTTTTTCTGATACAAGGTGATTAAAGCTGGATTTAAAATAAAAATTACCTCTAAATCATTGGAATTTTTTTTTAATGCACCAAAGTTTTACAACGTAAACTTGTGGCAACTGGTGAAAAAGTGACTAGTGTGCACTTGCAACTGTTTGGTTAGGTAGCAAGTAGACCATTTAATTCATGCTGTAAAATACATCAGAAGAGTCCTTTTTTACAGCAGATATCTTTGACATGTCATTGCAGGAAAAGCACAGGTCTAATTAATCACATTGATATTGGCTCAATTTAAGTGTTCTCGTGAGTCAACCCTGTGAATCAGAATGCACAACAACAGGATACTGGAACTGGCTCTCCTTCAAGGAATGCAGTCGTTATTATTGTAGTAATTAAACCTGTGCTTTTCCTGCCATGACATGTCAAAATGCAGTGAAAAGGGACTGTTAGTACAGTGGCCACAGAGCTGGCTGTATGAATCTTAAAAAAAAATGGCTGAACTGAATGTTGACTGGTTTCCATTGAGCTCCTCAGCAACAATGGTTGGGGAGTTACGACTTTACCAAGGCTACGTCCTCAGGCGTTTTTGTTAATTCGCTCACATTTTGTGAAAAACTGGTAAAAACACGAAGTTCTGATTCTAACCGTTTTCAGTTAGTTGAGAAATACAGCTTGTGGCGGAAGCTTTTTGGACGTTATCTCTCCAGATCCATCTTGCTGTCAAAAGAGAAATCCTCTTCCTTATACACACACACAAACACACGCACACGTGCACACACAGACAGAAACACATGCACATACATACCTGAAAGGGACAGATAACTGAGTCTAGCTCAGTATTTGACCACAAACGGTTAACAGTCGAAAGAGGACATGATGCATGTGGATGCGCACGTTTTTGTGTGCCAGTGTGTGTTTGATCAGGAAGAGGGCCGTTGGAGGTCGGTTAGCCCAGAAGGGGCCCTGAGGGTGGGGCTGCAGTCAGAGGGGTGGAGGATGGTGGAAATGGGGGTAAGTTTCAGTGTGAGTGAGTGTCTGCTGGGGGGGTGGAAGCTCATGAAACTTAAAACTCATCCCTAAAAGGGAGTTGGGGGGGGGGTTATTGAGTGAAAGGAGAAAATATAGGAGCCTGAAGTGTATTGCTGACTTACTGACTTACCGCCAATCATAATGTTATTTTTAAACTGCATGAAGGTGTGTTTGAGGAGAAGAGGAGTGAGGAGAAGAGGAAGGTTTTGGTCTTGCACCAGTTTTAAGTGCGTCACGGTGCTTGCGCTCACAACTAGAAAACAGCCACAAACACATGCTTGCTGACACACATTGCCAGAAGGTTGTGTGTGTGTGTGTGTGTGTGTGTGTGTGTGTGTGTATGAATCTGTTTCTATAAGTAGCATCATCTGAGGCGTCACTGCAACGTATGTTTAGCCTCAGCTCAGTGTTGGTTAAACCACTTAATGGCTCCATCTTGATCTAATCCCAAACCAAGACCCTGGATTAACCAGAGACCCAAGCACTCTGGGCTGCCTCTTCTTTCTATGCATGTGTCTGTGTGCGTTACCTTCATGTGAATGGGGGAACCAGATAGAGGAAGCGCTCGTATGGGGTCCAGCCCTGTAGGAGGGGGAGGAGGGGGATGCCGCAGGTCCCGAGGGGTGAGCCGGGTGGGAAGGCGGGGACCCCAGGCTGCTGGCCAGGAAGGAACCCATGAAGGAAGCACCTGAGCGACACAGAGAGAGGATGGAGATTAGAGAGGTGTTTGCTGATTAAATTTGGCTCTGGGCGAGCATGAGTTGGGGATGAATCTACTGACCTGCCAATGCACAAGCAGCACCACAGAAGAAGAACTGAGAATCTGTGACTGTTAAACTGTGAAAACCTGTGCGCCCAAACTATCTAAGCAGTTAAGAAAACAAATGTTTAAACGACATGTTTCATGCTTTCTAACCATTCCCAATTTCTTTGAACAGAAACATCTCAGTTCTTCATACTTATCCATTTGTGCCCACATGTATGTATCACTTGTTGCTTGCAAATATGCCGTTGCCACTGAGAAATAAAACGTTGTACTGGATATGGTAATCCTCAAACATAATACAAAGCAGTGGTGGAACACATTTTCCCTCAACATTATGACAATAGTCACAATACTGTTTTAATATCAGTTTAATTTTAAAATTTTAGAGGCCAGAGGGAGTTTGAGGCTGGATTTTTCTCCTGTTTGAAGGTTAAAAAAAAAAAGTGAGACAGAACAGATCTGGGTGGTATTAATATTACTGAGTACTGCTGTGAAAAATGAAATTTCATGACCTGCCTTGAAGAAATTAATCCCTCTAAACTACATTCACACTGCAGCTTGAGGTGTCCCAGTTCTGACCATTTTTTTCTCCTCACATGTGACACACTTATTGGATATTTTCTCTTAAAATTATGATCAGGAAAAGGCTTCAAGGAGACCATTTTTCTCAATTCCGATCTGTGTATAGATATAAACTGAGGCCAGAGGCATGTGACCGACTGGTTTTTAAACACTGAAATTTGTGCTGTGGTTGCTCTTCACTCATCCCAGCTCAGGCTCTCACATGCTATGTGGTGCAAATGTAGATTTCCTTTTGTTAACCTTACTCAAAAAGAGGCCAGAAAACTGTACTACAAACAACAAGCTTGCAAACAGATGTTACATCCAAATCTACTACAGTTCCTGACCAGCTTGGATGGCAGTAAGACACAACCATGGACAGAAAGCTAAACAGTGAACTTGACTGGTAGAAGAGGAAATCTTCAAGTCAGCTGAAACTTGAAACTGACATGTCTGAAACAAGTAGGAGAATCTATCGTTAACTCTCAACACAGTCATTTCTATTCATCAAAGCTCTTATAATCAGATCTTCTGTTGGTTACATCCTGATGAAGATTTCATTCGTTATATTTAGAAATTCAAAGTTAGTTTCCCCGCTCAGACATGACTAAGTGCAAGCGTCCGTTTCATACTGTAATGGTTATGGTGAACTGAGCGAACAGACTTAGTTCGGTTTGGCTCTTTTTGAATGTATCTCCACTTATCAGCCTGCTCTCATTTAGTGGAACAACCTGAACAGTTGTAGGGGAAGGAGGAAACAAATCCACAGGGAATCAGGTAATTAGTCACTGGATGGAGAGGGGGAGAGAACGAGAGGGAGACAGAGACAGAGAGAGAGAGAGAGAGAGAGAGGGAGGGTTGGGTCATTACCCATAAATGCCGCCTCGCATCAGAGACAATTACCACAACCACAACAGTCCACATCTGAGTCACACACACACATGTACATGTAGTGTACCCTCACCTCAACCACGACCTGACGCCCTATCAACCACAACCACAAGTGCCTTCAACTGTCTGCCAGTCTGTCTCTTTCTCTCTCTCCCTCTCTCTCTCTCTCTCTCTCTCTCTCAGACACACACATAAATACACACTAGAAAGAGGGCATGAAATAAATCAAGAGACATGGAGTACCAGTGTGTATTAAGAAACAAATCAAGAGAGTGTGTGTGTCTATTTATACAGCTGGATCTGACACATTTAAACACACTTGCACACTGATAAAGACAAACACACGCTCACACAGGCATGCGTGCACACACACACACACACACACACAGAGTACGAAGACAATTTAAAAGCAGAAATCCCTCCATCTCTTGTGTTTGATATTTTCACCTTCTGTAGTCAAAAAAAAAAAAGACTTTCCCTTCTAGACATTTATTTTCTCCTTCTTTCTCCTTCACCCTCTCTCGGACAGGATATTTTCACAGCATTTTTTTCTTTTTCTTTTTTTTCTGCCAAATCCCCTCTTGTACAACTGTAGATCAGTGGCCTTTCAGCCAGTCATAATAAAACACAGCTCGTATAAGACTAAGGCTGGTTTCACAAGGCCCCCTGGCAGTGCAGACTCTCTCTCTCTCTCTCTATCTCTCTCTCACACACACACACACACACACACACAAACACACACACACACACACACACACACAAACAGATACGCACACACCTCATCTACTACAGCAGACAATAGAAAAGAAAGCCCACTTTCAGCTGAGCAGCCATGCATTTTTGAAATTACAAGAGGCACCTTGAAGTGTCTCCGAGGGGCATGAAAGTTAACTTATATTATAGAAGAAATTTTAAAAATTAGCTGCACTGATTTCAAACAGTATTGATATCGATTAGTAATTTTAGTGGTGTAAATACTCTGCAATCCTCGTTCACCTTCTTCCCAGAGCCATTCTTTAATCTCTCACCCTTTCAGATCTCCACCCATTTTTCTCCTTTTTTCCCCCCATATACTCACCCCCCCCCCAATTCCCTCTTTCCTGTCACCTCCCTCCCTCCTCTTTCTGTCTGTTTTCTGTTGGCGAGTTGAGGAGAAAATCATATTTGCCCGCTCCCCCTGGCCTGCTGATATGGAAAATCATCTCGGAGGCCAGCCACTAACGTAAACCTTATTTCTGTCCCTGTTTTTTTTTCCTCCTCCCCTTTTTCTCTTCCTGTCCTGTGTTTCCACCTTTGTTTTATCCTGATCTGCACATTCCCTTTCCATCTGTCACCGCTGCATCCTCTCTTAGTTTCCCGTAGCTCTGAGCAGAAAACACCAAATGATGAATGCAAGCACACCAAATTAGCCACAACTGATGAAGTATATCAGACGAAGAGTGAGCGAGACAAAACAGAACCATAACAAACATTACACAAACTCTACGCCTCAGTGGATTTGATTGATCAACCACAGATATTTATCTACATCAAAAATTCAGCTCTGACCTAAGTCACATTATGATTATACACAGCATATTACTACATCTGCATGTGTTATTTACTATAAATACAAGCTGCTGACTGAGAAAACAGCTCCATTCAGTCTCTGTAGTGGTAATTAAAGTAGAAAATGTGTTCGTATGCCTTCCATTTTTCCCAGTTGGCATCATGAAGTGGAAAAGTGTGTCAACACACAGGCAACGAATCCTCCGATGTTGACTATCCAAGGTAATAAAAATCTGAATTATGAGTTTCTATTCATACTAATACAGTCAGCTGTACTTACAGTGAGCAAAATCTGCTTTAGTTTATTTATGATTGACTGTAATGTGATTTGCTAAGGAGAAAATCCGCTCAAAAATACTTAAGCACTGTTTTATAGAAAAAGAAAAGTACTGGATATGTTCCTTGCTTTTTTGGGCAGGTTTTTCTGCTTGGCATCTTCTTGGTATTCTCACGGATAACAGGGCCAAACATAAATTTTGAGATGTCATTTTATTTCCAGTGCAACCACAATGGAGTTTCATAGCAGCAAATCTGAAATTTCAACAGCACGAACATTAGGAATTGGTGTCAGTGCTTCAGAATTTAGCAGTCAGAGCCTCAGAGATGCCATTTTACACGGATGGATAATAGTCATACTGGGAGAAATCTATCTACAAAAGGCGAAAAAAAGGAAAAAATAAAACTAAATTCTCCATAGAAATTAGCTTTTAAACCTGAAAAACTCTCACACTATTACTGCAGTGGGAGGTTGATATAAGTAACACCTATGCTGGTTAGGGGATATTTTATGGTTTTAATGGATGAAAGTTCCAAAAGAAAAAAAAAAAGCAGAATATTATCGTGCTCGTACTATAATATTTTTTTATGACTGCACTCGTGTTTTCACACCTTTAAAAAATACAGTTTTAATTGAGGGTGGATCAATGAGGTCGCGTCAAAATGCTTGGCAGTCATGTTAGAAAAAGTAAATGGGTAAAGATTATCTACAAAATGCAAAAATAATGTCTATGATGAAAAGCACCAAAAAACTATAACGTGATTTTTTCCAATTTTTGAATATAACAGAGGCAGCATTGCACTTATTAAACCAGTTCATGCACAGTATATGCAGTATGGTGTACGGGCCAGGCATGGGGATGGGTGGGTGTCAGTGTTCGTCTCAACAGCTGTTGAGGAACACAACAGCCAGACAACAGATGACAGGCCAGACCATCCTGAGGTTTCCTACTATTCTAAAGAGAGTAAGAGAGGAGGAGGAAGAGGAAAAAGCAAACAGGGGAGGAGAAAATGAAGACACCAATGGAGGGGGGATAGAACTGGTACAAGGAATGTCACAAAGAGGAAGAAGCAAAAACAGAGGGAGTAATGGGAATGATATTCTTTACTGTCGCTTTCAGAACAGACTGTTGCTGATCAATACATACACTACATACATACATACATACATACACACTGAGTTACACGTGCACACACACAGAGGCATACACACACACACGCACACACCTGGAAGGATGACAAGTAAAATCGATCTCCGTCTGATTGCAGATCAATATCCTCTCATGTTCTATTGTCACATTTGCCAATTAACAGAAGCGTCTGTCCACACACTGATATACTGAACTCCCTCTCTCTCTCTCTCTCTCTCTCTCTCTCTCTCTCTGGCACACACACACACACACACACACACACACACACACACACACACACACAATATTCCTTTCCCACTGGTAGTGCCATTGGTACTGAGAGAGCATGAAAGTCTGACAGTACCGTCTCACAATGTGTGACTGTGTGTGTGTGTCTGTGTGGGTGTCTGTGTGTATGTGTGTGTGTGTGTGTGTGTGTGTGTGTGTGTGTGTGTGTTAGTGTCAGTGTGTCAGAGGTTCTGACTCTCGTTAGCTTGGCTGTTACCAGGATTGTCTTACAACTGCAACCCTCCAACCACCGACCTGTGTGTGTGTGTGTGTGTGTGTGTGTGTGTGTGTGTGTGAGCGTGTGTGTGTGTGTGTGTGTGTGCCTCTGTGTGTTGTGTGTGTGTGTGTGTGTGTGTGTGTGTGTGTGAGCAGGAGCAGGAGAGAAGAGACCTCTCTGATCTGTTTCTGTTTTGACAAAGCGCACACACACACAGAACAGAAACAAACAACAAGGCGGTCGGCTTACACACACACACACACACACACACACACACACACACACACACACACACAGACACACACACACACACACACACACACACACACACACACAAACACACACAGAAAGGTCCATAAAAGCATTATGGCACTGGGGACACAAACACATTCAATGTGTGAGTAAGTGCCCGGGTGGTGCTTACAAAGACTACGTTCAGGGGAGAAAAGGAGTTCTTTTGCTCGACTAGATCCAGATAGCATTTTCCTTCTGCTCTATCTTATTATTCATCAACGATTCCTCTTGACTCATTCATGTTAGAAAGAGCAGGGTGTGCAAGCAAAGCATGGCATGTCGCCTGGGACAAGCGGCTGCACTGAATCACATTACGGCAGGAAGAGGAGAGAGGACAGAGAAAGAGAAAGGGAGAGAGGGAGAAAAAGAATAGAGGAGGGAACTGAGATGAAAGAGCTACAAATGAGAGATTTCCCTGTGAGGCGCATAAATCAGCAGACTATGAACAACACAGCTCAAAGCCTGACTCCCAGGCTGTAGACCAGAGCCTTGCCATCCACACGCACACAAGCATGAGACACACACTCCCTCTCTTATACGATCTCTCTGCATGCATGATACTACCATAGTAACATCCCGATCTCAATTTGCACGTACATGTGTGCATTTACACTATCAGAGGCCACAGAGTGCACTAAGAGACAAATCGTCTGCTTGTTGCAGCTCCATGAAAAGTACATGAAATAAAAGTGGCAGGAAAGCAGGAGGAATTAAATAAACAGGGAAGAAAACGTGCAACAATGCACCTTGTGTCAACCAAGCCCGGAAAGCAGGAAAAAAAAACAAAAAAAAACAAAACTCCAATGATGTTCAGACTTTTCCGTCGGCGAACATGACCCACAAAATGCTCCAGTAAACTGAGGAGGGAAATGTTTCTGCTTTTTACCACAGACTTTTTGGATGCCACACACCCACCCACCCACAGCAGGAAGAAGAGGCCATATATGGTGACGGGGAGCAAGAACTCACAACATATGAGAGTTTCTCAGGAAGTAGGAAGGTGGGGGGGGGGCTGTCAGAGTAAGTTTTTCCATGTTTTACCAAAGAAAACAGGGGGATTTGGGGAATAGGGGTCATACAAGACTGGATCTACTGCTATGGTCGGAATGAATCACAAATGATACACACAGGGGCACACACACACGCACACACACGGGCGCGCGCACACACACACACACAAACACACACTCACACACACACAGACTAATTAAAAGCATAAGGTTGCTGATATTTCAACTAAGCCTGCGGTGAGAGCCAATAATGCAATTCCGTCTAACTTGTGTGTGTGTGGGGATGTCTGGTTCACAGTGAGGAAGCCTGTTCTGGTAGTTCTGGTCATCGGACATGCCTGTGCCACGCCCCTGAGGTCCTTTCAGTCTACAGCCACAGCAAATATACACACACACACACACACACACACACACACACACACACACACACAGCTTCATATGGATAAAGACACACACTGACTTTAATGATTTAAAGCTGCATGTGCCTGCTGCTGGATGAAATACACCTGGGGGTCAAGACACCAGGAAGAGCACAAAGTGAGTCTAACAGAAAACACGTCACCATGAGCCGAGAGCAAAGTGGAGACAGAGATGAACAGGTACACATGTGTTTCTTCATGAATCATATGACCTACTGAAATTCAAACACAATAAAAGTTTACCACTTATCAACATTTACTGCTTTCTGGTTACATATTACAATCCACGGCACATTAGCACACAATCCCTATTAAGCACAACCTTTAGTGCTGATTTATGTGACTTTATATCGTAACATGTATTCCTGATTAGGATTCCAGGTGAAACCCATAAAGGAGAAATTAACGGTGTGTGAAGTGTGTGATGCAATGTTTCAATATTTGGCCCTGATAATAATTTGAAAAATGATGGGCCAAAGGAACATTGTAGGAAATAAGGCCAGTTTCCACTATTTATTTTGAAATTAAATTTCAAATTAAAGGAACTTTCCAGCAGTTACATTCTGGAAATATTTGAAAACACAATGTTTTTATTTATCTTTTAGCTAAAATGACTGATATACAGTACATGTTTTGATATTTGAAAAAGGAATTGAATTTCTACCAGCAAAACTAACTACTGTAGAACAGGCCCATCCATCAACTGCAATGTAAACATGCGGAATAGAAGGAAACTTTATTTTCTGTAATTTAATTTCTAATTAATTAATGAAGGTGTGTGATAGTTGTAACCTTCTATCTGCAGGACACAGCAATAAAGTTTTTTATGGTTTGTAAATTTAAATACGCCCATGGATCCTGTAAAGCCGATATAGTTGATATTTTTTATTTTAAAAATTGATCACTCGCTCCCAGTGGCAGGATCAAGCTTCACTTAGCTCTACAAAGCAATTTAGTATCTTTCAGCTCATTGGTTTATTTTTCTAGTCTGCAACTTCACTGTTTAGGTTCAATGTCACTGCTCTCACAGGGTTGTTTTCAGAGGCAGCAGACATCTGTTTTCAGCAAAAAGAGCTCTATACTCAAACAGCAGACATAAAAAGTTAGCAACTAGCTGGTGAAGATGGCGGAGCATTTAACAATTAAAGAGCAAAAGATTTCTCTCAGGAGTTGGTGGAGACCAAAAACAGAGCTAAAAGGACAATGAATATTGGACTAACATTCATCAGGAGGCGAGATGCATGAATCCAAATTAGGCTCTTTCTGCTACATATCTGCTGGTGCTGTAAATAAGGAGCTTCTTGCCAACAAGTTTGCCATCTCAACTAAAAAGCCTGCTTATGTTAGTGTTTCTCGGGTTTAAATTTAGCAGGCATTCAACAGTAGTACATTTTATTAAGAATATAAGATAAGCTCTGCAGTACTTTAAGTATGAGGAGTCTTATCTTTTATTTCATCTTGGACTAAAGTTGCCGAAACAAAGAATTTCAGACGTTTTTTTTTTTTATCAAGATTTAAGATCATGTGATTGTTGAGATTTGATGCAGTGGTGCAGCACAATCCTGCTTCAGCTAAAGTTAGCTCACACTCCGATGGAAACAAACACACCTACACAGCAGAAGTGAAGTAGCAGTGCGGCTGCAGCAAAGAGTTGAACATCCCTTAACAAGGAGATGCAGATTTAACCGCAACAGTGTCAGCCAGAATCCACCTTGCTGAAGTGTCCTTGGGCAAGATACTGAATCCCTACCCGTTCTACCACTGCTGTAACTGACCCTGAAGTCTCATCTGGGGGCAGCCAAATAGAGGTGAAATTTTCCTATGATCAAATATCATGTTATTACAGTCTGCTACTTACAAGCCAGCTACAGTGCTTCCTTCAATCCTACACCACAGAGAGTCATATCTCAGTATCACTGGAGCAGGATGTGTGTGTCGATGTATAACTGTGTGTGTGTGTGTGTGTGTGTGCAGTGTGCGTGTGTGTGTGTGTGTGTGTGTGTGTGTGTATGTGTGTGTGTGTGTGTGTGTGTTCAACAAGGCCGCACCATATCACCCTCCATCATCGTGAGTTGAGGGGTTGTGGTTCCTAGAGAAGCACTTTACTTAAATTAGACCCTCAACAGCTCGACATGCAGGTGTCAGCATGTGTGTGTATGTGTGTGCGTATGTGTCTGGTATGTGTGTGCGTATGTGTGTGTGGGCATCAGACAGTCAGTGTGTGCCAGTGTATGTGAGGGGGAAGAGACCGAACAAGAGAGAAGAGCGGGATCAGCAGACGGCGAACAAGAGAGAGAGGCAACAAGGGAGCGAGCGGAGGAAGAGAGAGGGAGGAGGAGCAGGCGACGGAGGGAGGCAGGGAGGGAGGGAGGTCTGGAGTGAGCGAGCGAGTGAGCGAGAAAGGATGGGAGCTTGTGATGAAGCGAGCGAGTGGGAGAGAGAGAGAGACAGAGAAAGCGGGTGAGAATAACCTAGTCTGACCTTATTTTAGCATGGCTGTTCCATTCTTTATATTCCCACATTGCTGTAATATTTACACAGGAATAAAGGATCTTTGGCAAGATCCACAGAGAGGAAATAAAGAGGAAGGAAAGGGGGGAGACACAGAAAGAATAGAGAGAAAGAGGTTTACAGAGTGGGGGGAAACATTCATTTTCATCATCATTAATCATTTAGTCTATGGAACGTCAAAAATAGTGGAAAAGCCCTTCAAACATCTGGCTTTCTCCAATCAACCATCCAAAACTCAAAGATATTCATATAATGATGATATTAAACATTGGCATTTTTGTTTATTATGACTGATTATTTCAGCTTTACTTCAAGTAAAGTGGGAAAAATAAAGGACAACATCAAATAAGAAAAACCTCAACCAATGCAGATTTTACACAGCCAAAAATAATGTTCTTGACCTCTTAGACAACCAGCTGGCATCATATGTCAGTGTAACTTCTGAAAGGTTGGACTAACAATTGTAACTTCAGAGAGACTTTAAAGCTTAGTTGGAAGTTAAAATGAAAAACCCAATGTTGGCTATCTGACCTCATCACAACCAGCGGAAGTTTAGCAGAAGTTGGGCTTGGTCATCATACTTTAGGACTAGAGTGCTGGTATTCTACTTCAAGATGGTGGCAGAAGGTCAAATTTGCAAGATGTGGGATTTTGTCACTGAACAACACAACTTAAAACCAAAAAAATATCAATGTCAGCTGTCGTCAGTATTCTAAGTCAAACTGGCATTATACTGACATCCAAAATATACAAATGTCTAATGTAAAATATATCAACATCTAACGAGGTGGGTGGCCAACTGCATGCCTGCTGGGCGTTGACAAACATACAGGCAGCTTTATTTGGCCCGAAAACAGACCAATAGCACTATACTACTGTAGCCAAAAAAGTAAAAGCTCATAGAAACCTTTTTCTACAATTCATTTCATTTTTGATACAGAGCCTGTCTGCTGAAACAAGTAAAAGCAGAAACTCAACGTAGAGGGGAAAATATCAGTCAATTATTTTAGATGATTGACACACAATAGTCAAATATTTCATTAATATTGATGAATCACCTGGCCAATATTTTGAGTCAGATTTTCTGACATATCACTGATTCATTGAGAGAGTAACTGTCATATTAGTAGATACTGGAAAATAATCGTTAGTTACAGCCATAATTTAATATTATCGATTTTCCATGGAATTATTAGAAGAATTGATTATATGACCACTCTTTCAAATTAATGATTTTGAGCAAATTCATATGAAAAACTAACAAAAATTAACTCTGGGCGGTTTTCTTTGTTTTAAATGAGTTTGGTCCCGAAATGCGCTAAAATTAAATACACAAACAAACAAACAAATAAACAAACAAATAAATAAATAAATGTTTTATTTAAATAGGTTTTGTATACATGTGTCATATAATCATTTAAATATCAGCAAAAAGGATTATTATTTTATCTTAATGAGGCCTGGCTGCTGGGAGAAGCCAGCCTTTGCAGGCTCAAAGGCTTTACAGCGCACTCACTGTGAACTGTAAAGCCTTTGAGAAAGAGCTTCACTTCCTCCCTCAATGCACCAGTTACACAGAGTCAAGAGAACATTTTTACACAAAGCTAGTGTCGTTCTTCAGGTCTAGAAATCCCCCATCAGAATAATGAAGGTAAACTTCCTTACATTGTGGGACAGCAAAACCGGTCTCTTGGCTACACGGTATGTATCTGCATATGCAGCCTGGTCTCACCAAATGGCGTGTTACACGTCAATTCTTTAGTCATTTATCGTTGTGCATTTTTTTATGTTACGCCATTTCTCTTCTGACTAACACCGTAACCTTACGGTTTAATAGTTTTGTTTAATTATATTTATTTATTATTTCATTCTAATGAGAAAACATATTCATGCCACTAGAGCTTATTTGAAAAATAAGCTTATTTAAAAAAATTAAAAAAGCAGAAACAGATGGAAGAGCCGATGAAACACAGACAAATCCAACGCTAAGAGGTTCTGATGAAGTAAGACGTACGAACTCTCTCTCTCTCTCTCTCTCTCTCACACACACACACACACACACACACACACACAAGCACATAGGCAGGCAGCACACATGCAAAAGCAGAGATAAGTGCACACTCACACAAAAGACGTTCCTATATTATGCATGCACACATGCTTCCAAACATTACAAAAACACACATCAAAACGACCGGAAAAGACAGTAGGCGGTTATTAAAGAGACAAGAGAGAAAAAAATAGAGAGAAGGAGAAGAGACACTTTACCAACAATCAAAGACATTGAGGAAAAGAGACCGAGAGAAAGAGGGAGAAGTTGAGGTACACAGACATGCAAAAAGGAGAGAGTTTGCTTCTAATCAGCCTGGATCCAAAATTTAGACAGGCACACACAGAGGCACAAGCAGTCCCAGTAGGATTAGGACCTCGGTACCGTGTGTGTGTGTGTGTGTGTGTGTGTGTGTGTACGTCCCAGGAGACTGATTAGCCATGAATGACTGATGACGGATCTTTGTTGTTTTTTCTTCTTCTTCTCTCTCTTTTTTTTTTTTTTTTTTGCTCTCTCTCTCACCCGCGCTCTCTTTTTCGTGTTTTCATTCTCACTACTCTCTGCTCGGGCAAAAGCATGGGAGGGGATCCGCACTAACACACACACACACACACACACACACACACACACACACACACACACACACACACACACACAAGAACCACGTATATACAAAATACAAAGCTGCACACAGCTCCATGTATATTCAACGAAGGCTCCTGAATATACTTAATGCTTTCATGTGTGGCACTGTGTAACGATCCATGCTGTTCCACACAGCTGCTTCTCTCTTTTTCTTACTCTCTTCCTCCCTCACATACACATAAACACACACACACACAGGCAGATATGAACCTACCTCCTATTTAAGAGCACACTACTTGTCTTTCACACCTAATACTCAATCTGTTAAATCTGTGGGACAGCGGTAGTGTGACTCAGAGAAACTTGAAGGGCCCTGCATTCAGGGGTCCAGTCCGACCACTACGCCTTCTTTAACCTCACCTCCAGATGAACCTGCGGGCCCCCTCCATCCATCTGAGCCCCTGACAGCAAAACAAACTGGACATAGACCCGCCTGAATGGAGGACATTACAATATGAATGAGCCAAACAGAGCTGAAATGAATCGAATAGAGAACCAAAAACACAACAGCCGAGAGAGAAAAAAAAAAAAAAGAAAAGAAAAGAAAAGAAAAGAAAAGAAGGGCCCCGGCTGAGTCAAACGAGTCAGCTCTCGAGTGACGATGAGTCAGGCATAAATGTGACCCTGAGGCGGATGAAAGATTGCCCGTCTCAGGTGTCGGTTGCTGCCGCGATAAGGGCTGCACCGCCTGCGCTCTGCCGTGTGCATTTTCGGTGCGTGTGTATGTATGTGTGTGTGTGTGTTTGGTGGTGGTGGTGGGGGGGGGGGGGTAGACCGGTGGATGTGGCGAGACTGTGACATCATGTCTGCCCCCCCCCCCCACCACCACACACACACTAAGTGATGTCACCTCTTTGTCACGTCGCGTAAACAGGGGATTGCCTTGACCCCTCCGAAGAAGTGGAAAGCCATTAAATAGCAGGGAATTATAGTGTCTGCAAACACACGCACGCACGCACGCACACGCACGCATGCACGCACTCCTCTCACGTACGTTGCGACTTTTTCATGCATTCATATCATTAATTCCAGCCACAGTAGTCACATATTCGCATAAACACCTTATAAATTTACACACACACACACACCCTCCTGTGCAGAGCAAGACGCTGTTTTAGCCTTGTGTTTTGCGGGCTGTTTAAAATGTCATTTCACTCTCGTTTCTCAGACTTCAAAGGAGGCGCGCTGAGCTCTCACTCCTTCTTGCCAAATCCTCCAATCGTTTCTGATTTAGTGAGTTGGCCATGGGCCGAATAGCACCGGGACGAGCCCGTTAACAACCGGCCGAGCGGCGGGGAGAGATAGAGGGAGGGGAGGCGAGAGGAGAGCACGGGGGAGAAACAAATGAGGCAACGTGGAAAAGGAGAGGAAGCGGGGCTGAAATTGAGACAGAAATAGGAGGAGTGCCGTGAGGAGCTGGTGTGCTAACAATGCGAGGAGGCGATGGGTGCGTGGGGAGGTAGACAGAGATGGGACCTGGATATAAAGGAGAAGGGGTGTGGGGGGGTCGATTGAAAGGAGAGGAGAGCGCGAAGGAGGGGTAAGAAAATAGCGAGGAGGAACGGCGCTATGAGGATGAAGAGGAAGGAGGGCTGGAGGACCACTCGAAAAGCCGAGAGGAGTGAAGGGGGAAGTGAAAGAGAAAAGCAGAAAGAGGGGAGGGCGAGCTTGTGGTTAAAGAGGAGCGAGTAAGAGAGGGTGGGGGGGAGGTCTGGTCAGAGAGGGACAGAGGAAGAAGAAGAAGAAGAAGAAGAAGAAGAAGAAGAAGAAGCGTGGGGGGGGGGAGAGGGAGGAGACAGTACATGGACACAGCAAGTCTGGCGCTTGCCATTCACATGCCAAGTCATCAGATGGTGGATGTGTGTTCACACCCTGGAGATGTCGCAACCAAACGCACCCCACTCCCTTCAAATCACCGCTACTGACAATAAGCAGCTGTTCGCATGTTGGATGAGAGTTGGAGATGAGACAAAAAGTCCTTTCTGTCACTGCAGCAAATGCGCTGCGGAGCAAATGCCTGCTTCACTCAAAGCTCCCGACATCAAAAAGAACTTTTACTTAATATATTCAAATGTTTTATCTTTCTACTGATGTGACCTTTTAGGCGGCTGAAATCTTGGTCACACTTACTCCGAGGTCAATTTGATTAGATACAGTGAAACATTCAGGAATATATTTAAATGATGTGCCATAGATTGCTTGAAATATCAAAGCATACAGAAGAGTCTAATTTGTAATGGAAATGCCTTTAATGACTTTGCTGGCTTTACTTAATGACTTAATGCCTTTAATGTATCAACAAATTTCAAACAGTCAGACTCATTTAACTGATTTCTTTGGCCCTGCTGAATATTTTATTTGAAGTTCGGATAAGTGCAGTACTGATGTGTGTGTGTGTGTGTGTGTGTGTGTTTATAATGTATGCCTATGGAAGAAATTAACCATAATACCCACTGAAAATCACTGGTTCATAATAGACGTAGTCCGATTTACTTTGAAGCGGTAGTTAATGGGTTAATTTTTTTATAGACCAACTGCCTGTTTTGACCCAGCATTAGTATGATATTTTTTTCCTAATATCACTGTTGATTATTCACCCAAACTAAAATATAGTTATTTTGACCCTGTATTAGACACAGCATTCAAGTTTTACCTTAAATCTGTCAGAAAACGTATAATTAGTTACAAAAAAATTATGTGCATATAATTTACAGTGACCTATTATTAATAATCAGTGACGAATGGTGAGATTTGATTTAAAAATGAGATGGAGTAGATTACAACAGTTTTCAAAAATATCATATTATAGTTTGGGTAGATAAACCAAAAGTAATATAAATTATAATATTAGTGCAAGGTAAAAGAAGCAATTGTCTTATGTGGTTTTCTCTCTGGGTAAATTTAACCCAACACTATTGGTGCTATTTTGATACAAACTGGTTTAGTTTTGATTTTTAGTCTGTATGTTTTTTTGTTTTTTTTTCAGAATTGACAGTTTACACTCTGCCCCTTTCTCACTGCGTCCAGTTGCAGCTCGCCTGGCTGCAGCCTCCACCACCTGTCTCCTCCACACAGGGGGTCGTCTTGCACACTGCATGCGGGATGTGCCCCTTGTACTCTGGGTACCCTTGGTGAGGTTGGTGGGGGGGGGTCTGTCTGAGGCTCATCCACTGCTGACTCATCTCACACACGCACACACACACACACACACACACACACACACACACACACACACACACACACACACACAGGCGAGTTCTCCTCTCTCTCACTTTCACTCAGTCGCACTCTTGAGAGGCAGTGGAGACGCCAGGCTGAGGAGTCGGGGATGACGGCCAGTGGGTGCTGTCAGGCGGTGGTAATCTGACTGGATTACCAACCAGGTGGAAACATTCAGCCTCTCTACTCCCACTACTCCTCCTTCCTCTCTTCCACTGCTCTATCCATCTATCATTTACATGCTTATATTCTTGATATTTTTCACCGTTTCTTTATTCCCTTCTTTTCTCGTCTATATAGTGCTTTTCTTCCTTTCCCTTTGACCATCACTACCCTACATACAAACACACACACACACACACAGAAATGCATAGACGTACTACGAGCAGACCTCTTTATTTCTAACACACAGAAACTTCCAAACACACAGATACATACACAAACACATCGTCCTCTCTTTCTACGTCATGCCAGTTGTTTGTGTGCTAAGGTGCGTGCAGGTGGGGGGGTGAAGGGGTGTGTCTCATCTGCGCCACCTCAACGATCAAAGCCAAAGCCAAGAAACTTTGAAGAGATGAGAGGCATGATTGACAGCCTGATGATAAATGGACAGGGTGGTTGCATGTATCACACGCACACCGACTCACATTTATAGCAGTGAAATACAGAATTTCACTGCAGGATCTTGTGCTTCACTAACAAGACTGAACACGGGGGAGAAAGTGAGAGAAAAAGATGTGAAGAAAGGGAGAAAAAGAAGAAGAAAAAAGGTCTAGAGATGAGGCCAAAGAGGAAAGATTGAGAGAAAAGACAGAGAGAAGTGGCAGAGTGGTTATCTAGTCTAACCAAAACATTATGATTACAGCTTATTACTTTTCCAAAGCACTAAACACAAGCAGCTTAAGGTAGAAACCCTGCATGGCTGTGTGTTTGTGTGTGCACAGCTGTGAGTGTGTGCACACATGTAACATGAATGTAGGCTCTTTCAGCCTGTATTACTAGGTCACACACTGTCTTTCTCTCTCTCTCTCTCTCTCTCTCTCTCACACACACACACACACACACACACACACACACACACACAGAGTCATGTAAACAAAAACCGTCTGCTGTCTGGGAAGTAACACACCTGTTCAATGACAAGCTCTGCCACGCCCTCTATAATACTGCACACCTGTGCCACTGCAAGGTAAACCTAACCTTAAACACACACACATACACACAAATATATACACACTTGCTCAACCATTGCCCAGGGGCTAACATCACAGAAAAGGGAAGACAGGGAGAAAGAGAGAGAGTGGAATAAAAGGAAAGCAGTGAAACAGGGAGGGGAAAGAAGACAGACAGAGAGAGACAAAGGCTTTCCCACTGCTCCTATCAGTAATCTAAACGTCTGTGTAATATCATTGTGGGGTTTTATCAAAAGGGGCTGAGTCTTATGGCGTTGGTATGTGGCTGTCATTCCATCACCTTGTCAAGCACGACCATATTCAAGCAGACTCCATGCTGATCTAAATAAGAGGCTTCAGCAAATTGACGGATTGCAGGTTTTCCAAGATATGAAGAAACAAGGAGGAATGAGTGTTTTGGGGTTTTTTTGGTTTTTTTGTTTTTTTTACTTTGAATGAAAAGTGATACACCCAGCTTGGTCTTGTGTGAAGGTAGAAAAATGCGCTTATGTATGTGTGTGTGTGTCTCTTTCCAAAAGATCTGAAACACACACCCCCCACCAATGTAACCCCACTCCTCCCGCCCCAGTATGGCAAACCCCAAATCATATCTACCCCCTGTGCTGAGGCCTAGGGCCAGGCATACAGCTTTCTGAATCTCTAAGGGGGGCAAGCACAAAGGTAACCCCCATCCTAACCTCCCAGCAAACACACACACATGTACCCCAACCCCCATCCCAAAACAACAATCCTCTATGCCCATCATGTCAGTCAAAACCCCATCAGGGACATGCATGGAGAGTCTGGATATCTGGAATCTCAATACAGTGTCATGCACCTTGAGTCCCAGTGAGAGGCCCTCTTGAATACATTTCAATAGCATTATCACCCTGCATTACTATGCCTTTTTTCCTTTCAACATTACAGAATAATTTTAAATTGGACCATAATACATGTCAGCGAGTAGCAATATCAGTCAAAGTGGAGTATAATCTGTTTAAATCATTATGCTAGTTAGATGTGTATTTGTCTTAGCTTTTAAAATGCTGTGCCCAAATTTTTGGTAAAATCATTTCAGTCAACATGCAAGACGTGCAATTAAAAGTCTCCTGAAATATATATAATACTTTATAAATATAATTTAATCTTAATTTATGAGTTATGGTGTAATAGATTTAAATTTATCATAATTTAGAACTATAATTATTTACATTATTTAATATGTATCATACTAAAATATATGCCTGTGTTGCAAAATAATACATATAATAGTTTTTTTACACATTACATTTACAGTAACATATTCATTGTACATAGAGATTATTGCACATGTTACATTTTGATTATATTTTAACAATTTATATATTTTTTTTGATTTAATAATATAAATCTCATACTACTGATCCTACACGTACTGGGAAATAGAAAATAAAAGGTTATGTATACACATACATACTACACATGTGATAATCTTTTAAAATAATGCATTTTGTTCAGAATTTGAAATTAAGAAACTGGTAAATCAGTTTTTTGTATTATGTAAAACTAATGAATATGCAAATAAGTGGAGACAGAGGATGTGTGGAGCCCTAACATAACATAGGATGTCGTTCATAGAGCTGATTCAACATTTGACTGAAACCACATACATTTGCAAATGATAATTAATGAGATTGCATCAGAAACTTTCAGATATCCACAGACATACATACACACACGCACAATCACACACACACACTCACACTCACACGCACACACACACAGACATACATACACACACGCACAATCACACACACACACTCACACTCACACTCACACACACGCACACACACGCACGCACACACACCTTCCCATCCCCCCTCCTCCCCTATTGAGACAGGATACCAAAGCTACTTGTTAAATCTAATGCATGCACTGTCAACCCATTCGCACCCCGTCACGTCCCCGCTCAATATAGAAACCGGATTTTCTGGTATTACCCGCACCTCTATTAGCCAGAGCTTCCCTCCACTCCCCCACCACCGCGACCCCAGTTTGTGACCAGTACAAACCAGCATGTGCCCCGAACCCACCACCATCAAAACCACTATGTTGTTGGAACCACACAACCACACGCGAGGGCGGGGGGGACGTTGCAAAGAAAACTGCACAAATAAGGGAAGAGCTCGGCTAATAGCTTTCATTTATTGTTTAATGGGAAATATAAGCAGTGGAATTACCCAATTCTAATTAATTAAATCAAATGGCAATGATTAGTACTTTACTAAATGATGAAACCATATAAATCTATGACAAGATTATGCCACTGGAAATGTCTAATAATCCCAGAGTGATAAAAGAGAAAAATCCTGGAAAATGTTTAAATTCTTGAGAAATTTTAAGTCTGAAACGGAAACGAGGTATGCCTTATTTTCAAGGTAATCTAATCTTAGTATTTCCTTCTGTTTTTCATTTGTTTGCTTTTACGCAAGACTGAAAAAGTAAAACTTATAAATTATATTTATTTCCATATATTACGCACAGCAAGCAGCTATATGTCATAAACAGTTCATTAAATAAAGTAAAACACACAGCTCCGTAATATGCCTGCGCATTGTTGCTAATTTCTGAATGCCCTCAAAGTCTGAGCAATTTCCTTCCACAGTAAATTCTAGTTCGTCCCAAAGAGCTTCAAGGTTTCCTAAGTTTGCAATATGGAGAACATATGCTTCAGACAAAAGGGAGTGACTGATTTTTTTTTTTTTTTTTTTAAACCAACACTTGTCATTCATGCACCAGAAAATGGGGCTGCATTCAAAACTGACCTGAGTGCGGAGCCATGGAGAGGTGGGATGAGTAGTATTTCCCGGGCTGGAAGTGAGCGGGGTGCTGCACGGAGCCGTGGCTGCCTGGCGCCATCCGAGACGTGGCGCTGTGAACCAACGCGCTCCGCTCCGTCAGGAGGTGGTGCGGAGGGGCGAAATCTCGGCTTTCCATCCCGGTGAGTAACCGATAAATCCCAAATCCAAAGTAAAAATCCGGAGGCACCGAAAGGTCTCAGGCACCCAGATGCAAATAATCCCTTTTATGAACTTCGGGCTCCCCTCGCATTGAGCGGAGTTTTGGCTTTGCAGGGTAGAAACTGAGCCCCCGTCATGTCCTACAAAAGAGAGAGCAGGAGACCCGTCAAAGTGCTGACAATAATGAGCCAACCAGGGATGTAGCGGTGAAGAAAAGGCTGAACTGTGAGATAGTCGCTCTTCGTGTTTAGCCAAACACGCAGTATTTACGAAAAGCAATTCAAATTTCACAGAAACGTTTTAGAGACTACATTTACGCACTACTCTCACCACTTTGCTACCATCCTTTATGTAGCATTTAATGGCGATTTATGTCAGCCCATGAAGGTGAATAAAGTCTGTCCTGCAGATAAAAAGGTGGGTGAACTGAGTTTATGTGGATTTACTCTGCACTACATAGTTGGCCCCAGCGGAGGAGTCTTTGCCCCCCTCCTCCTCATCCTGTGACCAAAAACGATGCAAATACCGTACACGGGAGCTTTCTTTATCAGTGAAAGAGATGGAAGGGAGAGATTTGGCTCAGGTACGCGCAAATTATGCTTATACAATACAGGAGTTCACAGCGGTGAAAGGGGCCTTTCGCGATGAAGGATGACTTGGTAAGTCTTTAAACTGAAATAGGTAGTAGTCCTGAATAGGCTGGACCTCGTAGGCTCTTGCACTAAAATATGAAGAAACCAGTTTGCACAAAGCATGAATGCGCAAAAGCACTTTATCTAAAATTTTGGAGACTAAAATCTATACCTCAACCATCCCAGTCCCGATTTAGTCCAAAGCAGACACACACATTTCTGCGGCGATCAGTGGTTGTTTATGTAAATGAAGTTTGATTTCTTTTCCCAATTAGATGTCATAAAATTTGCCATCATGTACATACATTTAACATATGGTTGTTTCACTTTGGTGGAGGGTATTCTTAATTTTCTACAATTAAAAAAAAAATGCATTAAAACATGGGATCGATAAAAGATCAAGTAGCCAAGTAGCAATACACACGCGAATTGGATTAATGGTGTTTGTTGTATAGCTTTTATAAATTAAATCTGACTTTACAGCTCGCTGATTTTTATGTATTAACTAAACTTGTTTCCCCTTTAATGTTTGACTTTTTTTATAGTTTGCACCATTGTGACCGGGATTCTTATTTGTAGTGGTGCTTGTTAATGAAAACGGGGGTGAAAAAACAGCTATTTCTATTAACTCCTGCGGAGTCAGCAGCAGTGGTCCCGTCGCCTCCTGACAATGGCAAACAACGCGCATCTCTGCTACATATACAGTATATATAAGCTACACTGTAATCACAAACACAAATCAAATCACCTTTATGCTCCAGTGCGAGAGAGCGGGGGCAATAAACGGTGAAACAGACTAGGAAATCATCGACTTTATGTGTATGCCTTATAGTCTAGGTCATTTACTTAAATAGGACTCCCTGTGACGCTCAGATAGGGAGAGCTGGGTGCCTGCGCTCACCAAACACACCTCAACAGTCCATCTCATAAGGCCTTTCGATGCATGGCACGTCCATCTAGCGCTCTGTAGATGCTGATAGCACCTCCCAGGACTCAACGATAAAGGAACAAAGAAAATATCAAATGCTCTGGTGGACCAGGGGCTTATGAAGTGCATAAGAATATAGGCTACATGAGCTCGAATGTTCAAGTCTCCTTTAACGCAGACACACACTCTCTCTCTCACACACACACACACACACACACACACACACACATAAAGCTCAAGGACTCCAACTTTCAGGAATTGTGTCGAGGGGCTGAGGGGTTTGAATAAAATCTCCAAAGTTGAGCAGCTCTGACACAGCCTGCGATAGTGTCCGTGAGTGTGTGTTGCGCGTCCAAACACTCCCAAGCATAAAACATCCAATGCATAAAAAATGTCAAAAATGTTTCCCATAAGAATATTTTTTTCCTTGGACTGTGAGTGCCTCCCAATAATTTAATTTCCTTTTTGTTTGTGAGAACGACGTTAACACTTGTGACCACATCCACAGCGAGGAAAAATGAGGGTTAAACAGGAGAGAAAGGCAGGCTACTGTAAAGCGCACTGGGAAGGCAAAATGGACTCTCTCCTGTCCCCTAGGCTGTGAGAAACAATGGCCCTTCTCTGCGGGACATCAATCATAAACCACTCTCGTCTGACATTTGTCTATACATTTTTAAATTTTTAGTCCGTAAACACACGTCCTGTGTGTTTACATTCCACGTCAACAGAGAGCCACTCAGGCTACATTTAACAACCTGAATCTAAATCCCGTGTTATCGCACGCCAAGCAAACATAACGACGTGAGCAGATCGCGCATAACAGTTTGGGAAAATGATCATTTGGATCTGCTGTAGTGTGTGTGTGTGTGTGTGTGTCTGTGTTTTATGGAGAGCGAGTGTATGTTTGTGTGTGTGTGTGTGCGCGTGTATCTACGTGGAAGGCGTTCGGACTTCCTTCCACTTCATCCAGACTCCCTCAAACCCCCTACACACCTCCCAAACACACACACACACAAACACACACACACACGCGCACACACAGGCACACACACGCACGCACAAACACGCACACACACCTCCACGACCACTGCACTGCAAGGGGTCAAACTATCGCCAGACGAAAATCCCACCCCTAGAAAAGTAACCAGTACTGTTTAAAAAGACATTACATGAACTTAGCACAAAAGCTACTAAATCAACAAAGATTTTTTTTTTGTTTTCAGATCGCGTGCAACTGATATTTCAACACCAAAAATACGCCTTTGCGCTATTTGAACAGAAATCCCTTAACTCGGAAATGTGTGGCCCTTTGGACAAAAGATTTTATAAAGGAATTAAAAGACATTCGCTTTTAAATTGACTCGGGTTCAGAGGCCAAGTCATTGCCTCCAACAATTTTGCAATAAAGTAAAGTCGCCAAGTATAACCGAGGCACTAAATCCTGACAATCAGACGCCAGTTAAAAGGAGAGACAAGCCCGGCCCGAGCCTGAGACAGCCCGGCGTCTGCACAGCCTTCACACCGAGGGGGGAAGCAGGCAGCACTGCAGCTCGCAATAAACCTCTCCGTCTCCCTCCTTTCTCAAGCTCACTCTTTCTCTCTCTCTCTCTCTCACACACACACACAAAACACACACACACACACACAAAGGGAAACTAACAAAGAAATAATCTACAATGTATAATCTATATAAACTACAGTCACGAGGAGGTGCTCTGAAAACCGAGCTGGTTTCAATAGTCCCCTGAATGACTCAGAAACACACAAGTAATTTGGCTGAGAAGAGAGGTCAAATCAAAAAGTGACACACATATCGCCCACAGCTCAGTCCTCCACACTGGACAGGGGTGAAACAGAGGCAGCACACTGGTTTAAAGAAATCCGTCAAAATACTGGAATCAAGAGATGTGTTGCTTTATTACGAATAATACAATTACTGAAAAAGCATGTACTTGGATCTTTAGATGTTTATTCTGTAATGTGGCTTGGAGCAGTCATATCAGCCCTCATTTACTATTTACTTCTCAAAATGTTTGACATTTAAAAAAAAAGCGGAGTCTCTTGAAAAATATAGATTTACATAAATAAATATATACATACATACATAAATACATAAATTTAGATCAGCCTCTCCTGCGTTCAGCACTTGGACTAAAAAAAAAAATCGAAATCCAGCACGATCACTAAAGATTATAAAACACAGCTATAAAACCATTTGCTACTTACTAGTAAGTTATATCCACTGCGTGGCGACCTGGGTAGAATGAAAGAAAAAGTACAAAAATATTCAAAGTGAAAATCCCCGAGTCGCAGAGAAGAAACATGTGGGATTGATTACATCCTATGCTGCTGCAGACTGTGGTGTGCAGTCAGTTGAGGTATGGGAGAGACGCGTCGTAGAAGTTCAGGCTTGTAGTGAATCGAGGCTCGTTCATGCAGCCGGAGACTCAGACACGCCGGGAGAAGGAGGAGGAGGAGGAGGAGAAGGATGAAGGGGTGTGTGTGTGTGCGCGGGGAGGGGTGAGCGCGTAAGGCCTATTGGTTTGAGAACGACAATGTGAAAGCGTGCCCGTGAGGCGCTCCCCCACCTCTGCCTCCACCCTACCCTACCCTTTCCTACCCCTCCCCACCACCACCCCCACCCCGTGGATGGTAAACACACGCAGCTATTGGCTGCCGCTCCGATCCAATGAGGGAAGCCGCCGGAGCCGCGGAGCGAAACGGCGGGCGTTTGATTTGCAGCCCCTCGGCGCACTGCTTGCACAAGCAAATGCGAGGAGACAGGCGGCACAGCTCGGCGCTGCTCAGGGTGCAGAGAAGGAGAGGAACCGGAGCCATGCGGCGCCGCCTCGCACTTTCTGATCACTGGTGGAGAGCAAACAGCATCTAGCCTATTCTGTGTGATCCCGCTGCAGTTCAGCTCCAATGCTGCGTGCGCTCTGAGTATATCGTTATTTTGCCATGTGACAGCGGTGATGTGATACTTTTATTGATGCTCCTTTAGGGAAATCCGGGTTTTTTTTTTTCACTCGCCCCACTGCATGTGTTTTGTTAAATAAATCCTTATTGGCAGGATCTTTATCTGATGTATTGGACGCGCAAGCTTTGTTTTACAGTCTAAGGCATTTTGTACATATTTGCAGAACCACGTTGAGATAAAAAAAAAGTCTAGAATCTGTGGGCTTTTTAATAGGCGTCGAGCTAAGTTTGATACGAAAAAAAATGTGTCCACAGGGATACTGGGAGTAAATCTACAGGAGGCTTTATCAAATTTATTAATTTAATTTAATCGTCTTCCTCAGCCATTAAGCCGAACAAGAACACGCATTTCCACACATTTAATGCACCAACATGCCATAAATAAAGGAATCTGTCATTTAACAACATACGAAATGACGCTTTAACACAGAAAGGGTCAGCCCAATAAAATGCTTTATTTTTACGTGCATTTTTGGAGGAACGTTTAGAATTGTCCCAAGTAAATATAAATTGCATACAGCGCTTTGAGCATTTTCTTCTTTATTGCCGTTATGTGTCTTTACCTGTCCCTGTCTCTGTCACACACACACACACACACAGGAACGGGCAAATTGAATCAGTGCGTAATTTGAAAGCATCGCTGTCCTCGGGGTGAGCCTTGCGCACGGTTCACTAATTTAGCCAATTAAGAGTGGAAGGATACGGGCCTGTGTGTTTCCGCGTCCAAATATATGAGATGCTATAGGCTGATATTCACGTTCGGGTTTGTTTATATGCGGAGGCAAAGGGTTAAAAACTCGGGGCTCCGTCCCCCAGCTCGGCTCCCGATTGGCTGGCGCCCCGCCAGAGCGCTGTCAATCACCGAGTGTAAACAAGGCTCTGATTGGCTGCTGGCCAGTCCGCACTGGGCTGCCTGAAAAAAGCAATTACTGCCCCCGCGGTTTCAAGGCGGCCCCGCGCTGAACGATGAAAGGAGATAAGGAGGGGCCGGTTTCAAGGCGCCCCCCCCCCACGGCGAACCCCGTTGGCCCCAGAGCAAAAGGAGAGTCAAGAGTGACTAAATCAAAGGGAATACGGTAAAAGGGGGGGAAATTACACGTTGCATCAAATGTAGAGGCTAGTTTTTCGCGCAGTGGTGCAACAACAACTTTGTGTTTAGAAAATGGAGGAGAGAGAGCTGCAACAAGAACCGGAAAACAGCTATTGCGCTGCAGCCGGGGAGCTGCTTTTTTCGCCCAAACGCGGAGGGAGAAAAAGTTTTTGGGTTTGTTTTTTTTTTTCTTTACGGGGAAGGAGACGGTGGAATAAGAGCGATGGGTCTGTCCAGGGACGAGACGATAAGATCTCCTCACCTAGATGTCGAGGACACAATATTAGATCGCCGGGACTCGGCTCGCAGTTTTGCGGCTGCGCCTAAAATGTTGACCAAAACTTTTTTTTTTTTTATTGCCAACTGTTCGATAATTAAACGGACGTTTCCGCTTCTCCCCGCAGCTTAAACGGTAGGTTAGTTATCATAAGGAAAGTAATTCATTGCTTCTGAGAGAGGGGATGGAAGGATAAGTTGTTGAGGTAAATGATTGTTGCTTGGGTTTTTTTTTTTAGTATTACAAAATCCAAAATCTGGAAATAAACATGAATAATTGAAAATGAAATAAAATAAAATATGCTTACCTGATGTACCTTACTGTACAACCGGAAATAAAATAATAACAAAACAACAAAACACGCCATATGAAAAACAAACACATAACTTCAGTCGGTTATTTAGTTGCAATATGCAATATAAATAAATATATATATATGTAAATATATATATATATATATTTATATATATACATTGAAAAATTAGTCGTATGGCTGCTTAAGTCGTATGGCTGCTTAAAAGCAAAACCTTACGGCCTGAACTTGGCCAAACACACAATGGCAGACTCATAAATGAAGGCTGTTTCCAACTGATGTCCCTTTACATTAAAGCCGAGACCAAGTCCCTTACGTTTTTCTCCAGCCCCAAACATAACACTCTGGACAAAGGGGACCCAAGCTGGTCTGCAGACAGTTTATAAGCGATGTATATAAACTGTCTGCACGGAAAAAAACTAGACTCTCATCTACACAGTGAAATTAATTGATACATATATAATTCAAATCAAATAACGCCAAGGCGAGCAGATTTATCACGTCTGTAATTAGATAATCGTTACCCCTCTTTTCCCATTTACATAGCAGCCTGCATTCCATAGCCCTGCACTCTCCAATGGGCTTCAGCCACCACGTAGCCTATACACACGTACATATGCGCGCACACGCACGCACGCACGCACGCACACACACACACACACACACACACACACACACACACTCACACACACACACACGCACACACAGCCCTATACAAAAACCTAAATTCTAGTGAAATTCTGAAGGTTTCCATTTGTTACTTAAATGTGCTCTACGGCCAGTAGGATACCCGTGAACTAACATTAATGCATCACGGTCCATTAAAAAAAAACAAAAAAGACCTAAAAATTAAATTAACCTTTGCGGATGTGTAAAACTCATAAGTTGTTGTTCGATGTCCGTCAAATATATATAGGCTTTATACCTATTTGTTCAGCCTAGATAAGGATACAATAAAATTAGTGACTTGAAAGGTTTTATCCCATATGCTGCATAAATAAAGCATAATGTCACCCATTCTGATTTCAGCAACTTGGGACATTTTAGGAACCCAGTGCCAGGATATGTCGATCCAGCCTATACTGACAGTAGCCTGCCCGTACAGCCGATATTTATTTTGAAATGACTTGGCTTCCCTGTTCTCTCCCCCAGCAGTGTTGTCCTCAGCACTAATGACAGAGGGACAATAAAGAATCCTGTTCCGCAGCTCACAAAAGGGCTCCGCCACTTATAACAGAAATCTGCATTTAATTTATTTAGTGACAAGGAAAAGCCTTTTATAGCTTGATTTTTATTGGTTCTTTTTCACTTAAAAGGTGGGGGTTGGGTGTGTGTGTGTGTGTGTGTGTGTGTATAGATTAGAGTGTGTGTGTATGTGTGTGGAGAGAGAGAGAGAGAGAAAGCATAACAAACGCACCCCAGCCTTCTCTGGTCCGTGTGCCAGCGCGAGCTACCCTATAGTGTGTGTGCTCGTCTGTGTGTGTGTGTGTGTGTGTACGTGTGTGTGTGTTTGGGGGGGGGGGGTAATTAATGCGGATTGACTGATTGCTCTTGAAACAGACCGGTCCTGCGAGCGGATTGTCCTCGAGCAATGAAGCGTTCCTGACTGACACTTTCCACCTTCCCCTCTTCGCTTCCTTCTTCCCTGTTTTTTTCCCTCTCCCCCTCTTTCTTCCCCTCACACTACAACACGGTGTGCATGACTCTTCCTCCCCGGCGAGGAGCCACACATCCCCGGTCTCTTTTCCCAGCCGTCCAGCCCGAACGGCCGAGGCAGTTTCTCCTTCCCTCTGGAGGTGTGGCGTCTTTGCACAACTCTGTCACATCTGAACGAATCGAAAAAGAAATATTTATGTAAATGTGAATGCAGACACTTATTTATGGGCGAAGTTCAGATTTTCACGCTTTTGTATCCACCTACAGGCTGTGCAAGACCATATTTTTGTGCACCCTGACATGCATAAGTTCGGTGTTGCTTTTGTGAATATGAACTCTGCTGCAACTTTACTTCACGAAGAGTTATGTCTATTAAAAAAAAGACGAATACGCTGTTTTATGCACATTGAAAGGTGGGATAAGCTTGTTTAAAGCTGGTGCTGTACGAAGCAATGTATCCACACCATTCTGTTTAAACCTTTGAACATCTAATAGGACCACATTAAAGAAAAGCATAATTCACAGTCATCGGGAAACACATTGGCGAGGCTGGTTTTAAACGAGGTCCAAATGGAGCGCCGTCTCCACGGGAGGCCCCTCCATACAGGGCAACCATCCTATTCTCAGCAGATATTTCTGATAGCGCTTTAATGATGAGCATTTCCAAACAGGGGTTGTTCACCAGGGAGACGCCCCGGTCGTCTAAAGGTGGTGCAACCCCATGAGACAATAGAGCCATATTAGAGTAGAAAAAAGCAATACGAAACGTGGCGCTGCCAAGCTTCTGGGCTGTGTTATGAAAAACAAGGCTGCTCTGTGCGCTCTGGGCGTGTAGCGGCGGGGATGTGGGAACATCGTTCAGAAACCTTTTTGTTTTTGCGGCCAAC
Organism: Istiophorus platypterus; assembly: GCA_016859345.1. Lineage (NCBI taxonomy): Eukaryota > Metazoa > Chordata > Actinopteri > Istiophoriformes > Istiophoridae > Istiophorus > Istiophorus platypterus. The sequence goes on from CM029119.1 coordinate 6,734,389, forward strand.
ACACTGTAAATATCAGCCCCAACAAACAACAGTACCATCCATAGCCGCCCGGAAGAAGATGAAGACGAAGAGCAAGACATGATGAAGTCAGAAGCTGACTGGACACAAAACAACATGACCTTTCCTTCTCTGTATGCGCGGGGCAGATGCTGCTATTTCTGATCATCCTGACAGAGAGGCTGGAGAGGAGGTCATGCCTCACAAAGGGGCCAGGAAATGTGAAACGGTTGGCATGAAAAAATAAACAGGTAACAATGCTCCTACTTCTCCATCAAAAACGCTTTTAAAGACCGAGATTATGGAGAGAAGCCGTCGTGCCATGTATGACTAAAAGCACATGTCAGCAGACACCTTTAGATCAAGAGGATGATGGTGCAGTAGAAGAGGAAGACGATGATGATGATGGGGACGAAGGGAATAGCATGGGCACCAAATTAGTACCTGTCACACCGCCATATATCCGGCTGTAACCACCACCAGGCCTCTGTGGATGAGATGAAAGCGCCAGCATCTATTTATGGGCCATCAAAACATGCAGGTGGAGGCTTTAATTATCATTAGGCTACCATTTGAACATCCTGCCTGTGTTTGCGCTGTAAGCTCGTGTGTAGTTTTCTATTCAGTCAAAGAGGAGAATTGAATCTTAAAAGCTACCGAAATGTTGATATTATACGCGCCAATAATGGGATTAAATATATCGCGTGTTTGAAGTGTGACGGACAAGCTCAGCCCGGTGCCACCTCGGTTTGTATATTTGTCTCCCAAGATCTCTGCAGCACTCCCTCCTCTGCCAAAATGCACACACAGGCTACACTCGTGGGACGTTGGAAATGAAAGACATCTTTGTGTCGTTGGGTTTTTTTTTTTAAGTTGTTCCAACCAGCAAAAGGAGATGATAAAACGTGTATTGTAAAATTGGGAAAAACCTCTTAACACAAAGCCTCCAAAAGACATGTGAAGACGTGTTTGTTCCATGGTGCAGTACAGTATTGGGTCGTAGGGTCAACAGGTCACCTGACTTTTTGCAATTCATCACTCAAAATTTCATGTAATGCAATCGATTCTTTCAGCAAAAACAAAGACTTATATTGCAGAAAAATTACTTTGCATGAGTCATAATGTTAACGGTAACCCGTAACGTCCACCAGCAAATGGCTCCCAAGAGGAGAAAAAAAAAAGCAGAAAACTTTCACCAAAAAGAAAAACATTTTTGATATTTACTCATCCTGTCCTCTTGCAGACTGTTGCTCAACCACGTTGGTCATATGTTGACCATACTGTTGGTTAAGGACCCCCCCCCCCCCAAAGCATCTAATCACATCACATCCCTGAGCCTGGACCGTGTCCCAAAAGAAAACCCATCCGCAAACAAGTTCATTCTGAATTTATAGTTGACGCTGCATGTCGAACTGAAACATGTGGGACTGAAGAACCTGCAGTGTCTGACAAAGTTAAACATTCAAAAGAGAAGAAGTAACTACAACCTTGGCTGAACTATAAACCACTCATGTATCCAATAACCACTACACGATCCAGAAAATAACACGGTTTTATTACTTGCATGATCTATTCATGTATGTATAACTATATTGTCATATAGCTGCAAATTATAATATTTAACAATGTTTTTACCAAAATTGTCTTTAACTTGCCTGTCGTTGTACTCTACTATCTGCCCAGATAATATCGATGAAATGAGCAGTGTCTCCTAACTGAGTCTGTGTCATTTATTTAACGTGTGTTCTCTCTGAAATAAAAATATACATAAATTAAAATAAAATAAAATAAAACGTTTTTTTTTTCTAAGACACTACAAACTCACAAAAATTATGTGTTTGAGCGATTAGACGAAGAAGTAAAGCAGGTGTTTAATGTAGACTTTCCTACACTGGACACTGAAGCTGAACAGTAATATGAGGACGTATTTATTTTTCTTTTCTGCAGCTAAAGTGCTAATGTGTACGTTCAAATGCAAAAAAAAGGAAACTTTGGATGGGCGTGAACATTATATTTGACTCGACTCCATGACATGAACCACAATTATTCATAAATTACAAATGTGTGCCTGTGAATCTGCAAAAACACTTATATAAATAAATAAGGGTATCGTCCTATTACTGTATAAGCAAGTTAATGAAACAGGAATCTATGGTGTAAATGTTATAAGACTCTGGACCTATATCTGAATATCTGAACACTTTACTTTTTCTTTGTCAGACTAAGTCAGAAATGTGATTTGGAAAAGACCTGTGTCATCTCGCATGGGTGACTATATGTCCAGCAGTGCTACCAGAAGCTTTCAGTGTGTGTGGGTTTACTTGTGTGTGTGAGGGGGAGAAGCAGATAAACTGCAATTCCGTATCCTTACACAGAGTTAACATGTAACTTAATATAACATGTGTAACTCTGACAAACTATAAGAGGCAATTCTAGAGCAGCTAAGGGAGACTACACTTGGTTGAACTGTGTTTGTGTGCGTGCGTGCGCGTGTTTGCGCGTGCGTGTGCGCCACTATATTGGAACAAGCCCCCCCCCCCTCCCAGGCCTCAACTGACGAACCCTCTTACATTAACTGCATAGTCAGTGTTCAGAAAGGGATTAAGATTTTTCACTCATAAAAACATGCAGCCATCCACATTAGTCCATACAGTCTGGTAGTTATTTAACACTGTAGGATTAAAGAGAAAGACATCTGCGTTTGTTGGAAGCCTATGGTGCCGATTACGCAAAGTTTTCTCGTGTTTTAGTCCTAAAAGAAAAGTAGCCTAAACCGCATAATCACTGCCTGTCCAGACACACAAATAAATAAATTGAATTTTTTTTTCCTTGAGCACATTATGGACGCTGGAGCCACAAATAAAAACCGCTCTAGGGCTGATCCAAAAAATCAAGACTTCATAAACCGCAAGTGTCAAAACTGCGTGAAAATACAATCTATTATATATACTATAATAGGTTGGATATACCATTCTATTATCTATAATATACATACACCATTATATATATATATATATATCTCTCTATATATATATATATATATATATATATATATATATATAAAGAGAGAGATTAAATCACGCTTAAACACACAAAACAAAATACCTACCTATTAAACGATCGTCTCCATATAGCACATCATTGTGTTAATGGATATAAATTGAGAAAGACACGACAAAAAGAAACAAAAAACAATCTTTCTTCTTCGCTAAACTTAACAACCCGCTGAAGAAAAATCCAGCTTCTACGCGCTGCATCCACACCACCTCGCATTCAGACGTATGGACTTAAATAGCGCTCCGCTTCTTACACATTACTGTCGCTCTCACTGCTGAATTTATCCACCGAGGGGTTTTCCCGTCTAGAAGGGCCGGATCCTGTGGACGTGAGTCTCCGTGAAGGATGTATAACGGCAAATTTATGCCTGGGTGACGCGTCCTCTCCGTCTCTCCCACAATGGATCTGACAATAAACAGAAAATCGATGGAGAAACTCTGTATTTCTCTCTCCCCTCTTTCTCTCCCATGCACTCCCTCGTCTTGTCAAGGAGACCAGAAGGGAGCTTTCTTGCATTTTCTGTTTTTTTTTTTTTTTCTTAAATCAGGGGAGGGGGCATCAAGCATGCTCGTGAGTTGTACTCACTAGAAATACACCCACTTCCATCCCCACCAACAAAGACGTATCCTACAAGTAACCTACACTTACGCACCAACACACACACACACACACACACACACACACACACCCTTTCTGAACAGTATTGTTTTGTTTGCGTTTGTGATTGTGCTGAACCGGATCTGTGCGTGGAGGTGGTGGTGGTGGTGGTGGTGGAGGAGAAGGAGGAGGAGGAGGAGGAGGAGGAAGGCCTATCATTCCTTCCCCATGCATCTTTCTGATATTCAGCAAGAGATTTGCACCACAGTGGCCCCTCGCCTCCTCCGCCCTCCACAAGTTCTATCAAAGTGAACTACGAGCTTTCGGGCCATCATTCCTCTGTTTATGCACCGTGTGTTTAACCCACAGCTGTGATGTAGTGCAAGGCCACACCAAACTGCTCGTTTTTTATATTTACGGAATAGTTCGAATGAGCTCTTCTCTGGAAATCTAATTGATATTTGTTTATAGTGGCGGTTGTTTGTCAAACGATAGGCCTAATTACCGCCTGGAGGTCACAGTTTACCCGCCTTTTTAAAATTCACCACCAGCTACATCAGTGCCTGCTATATATAGCTGCTCTCCCGAGTTTCAGAGGCAATTTTGTTCTGAGGATGAGCGGCCAGCCCAGGCAAATAGTGCCATGCGCACACGGCTTCAATTGTAAGAGCACTATAAACATTTAGCACAGGCGTTAAAGAGTCTACGGCCTTTCTGCGAGGTTGCCCCGCAGCCCTTGATCAAGTCCAAACGATCCAGACAAGTTTGTGCGTAAAAGTGAATTTATCTTCCGCTCTCGCTCCACAGAAAATGGAGCCCAGTGTGCTTCGCTGTATCGCTGTGGACTACAGAAACAAAGGCATGATTGCAGCCAATCGTGCGGTAAAAAAAAAAAAAAAACACAAGCAGAGTTTCCATTCGGGGAAGCGTTTTTACTGATAAAGCACCTATGCGTAAAACCAGTCGGCCCGCAGGTTGGAGATGAATGCGGAAGACGCGACGCGTACGAGCTGCGGCTTGGAAATGCTCGCAGAGTATTAATTGCGGTGGTTGTTGGAGTCTCCTTCGCAAACAGGACCTCAGCCTCGGCTTTCTCTTCTGCCCCTGCAGCCCCCACTGGCTGCCCCGCGGGTCACCGCTTCAGGAGCACCACGTCACCACTTTAACCCCTGCATCGCCGCGCCCGGGACGGAAGCGTGGCCCAGAGCGGTGCGGGGTTGTGCACAGGGGAGGGGATCCCCAAATTGGGATGCGGGGACCCTCCAGGGCGCCCAGAAGGGCGGGTCCAGGGGGTCTCCGGCAAATTAGGAACAGGCTTCTCCCAATTTAATTCAATTCGCTGTAAATTCGCCCTGCTACAGCTCATATTAGAATAAATGCTCCAATTAGACTGCATGGGTACGGTTATTGTTGTTAACTCGGTACTTACAGTGTACAAGTTGTGGACATAGTTTAGAAAAGATATCTCTCTACTTGCAAATTTCAAATAAATGCAACTGAAAATCTTAAGTCAGAAGCAACGTGGTGGGAAAGTTAAGATTTGAATCACACTTTTTTCTCATCTGTGCTATATCTTCTGTATAGAAAAATGATTAAAGGGGTTTTGTCATATCAAGCAAATCAAGCTCTTTCCTGTTTTGATCTTCCCACAAAATAACATTTAAAATATAAATGTAGAAGCCAAATCAAGACCAAACACACCCAAATAACCCGAATTCCCAGATGGAGCAGTAAACTCATAACAGTACACAGCAGCCTAATCTGGAGGTCAGTGAACTGAGCTGACACATGGAAACTTTAGTGACATCAGAAATTCCCATCTAACAGCAAGGGATATGCTTTGCCATCCCCAGTAGGCAGATCCACCTAAATAAACCCACAGAAGTCCAAGCTAAATAATTCCATTATGACTCTTCCTAACCATTGTTGTCCTCATCAGCTGTGTTGAAAAACAGAAACTATTCTCAAGAACAAAAGCAACAATACATATATATAAATCCTTCCAGTATGCTTTTGGCTTTGCCTTTGAATTAATTTATGGGAAGGGGAAGTGGGAGGGTCCAAACAGACTCCACCCACCAAGGAACGTGACCTTTATTTGTCTCCATAATAGCCTACTGTTGTATTGTGGGTCATGCAGTTGGGCTCCATATATATACTGTATTTATATAAAGTATCTTATTATATGTCTGTTATATTCTCATTTAAATGACCACATATTTAAATTTCAAAACTTCCACATGTACTTGTGCCTTTTTTTAATTACATAAATCTTTTTTGTGTATTTCTATTCCAAAATTCTATTCCTGTCACTTCAAAGGGAGTCAACTGTTTTTGGTTTTCACTGAATGCCTCCCAACCATGACCCAAACAGATATCATCAGAGTCTTTTGAACAAACCCAGCTTAATTGTCCCGTTGTCTAAATGATCATAACTTTATCTTTTCGGCAAGCATTTTGTGTTTTGAATTTTCATTTTTGAGGAAAACATAGCTTATGCAATACATTTTCTCTGTCACTTTTAGACACATTCAAACACTCAGCTCCTTCTGCTTTATATTTAATCAAAAACAACTTCCCCTTCTCTGGAAATGTCTCTAAATTGTCCAGCAAGCCACCAAGGAAACTTTTTTTGACTTCCTATCATAGGTCCACGTCTTTCAGCTTGCCTTTCAGCTGTTCGAGTAACGTGTATGCAAACTGACCTCAGATCAAACTGTTAAATTGATGCCATCCACATCCATCTATTTGGCCTCTGATGAAGGACAGATCTGTTGCACTCAGTCATACCAACGCTTGCAGCCTGAAATGATTAGAACTATCTCACACAAGGCCAGTTTATAGAGAAACCCCTGACCAGTCCGGACCCTCACTGCTCTACACTCAGCCTGTGTTTGGTAAACAAACCTCACTAAGATGCTATCAGAGGTGTCAGCTGGTTTTCACTCATGGATTCCTTCTTACACTGTGGGCTACATATGCTGCACCTGTTGGAGCAAGGTTATGTCTTGTGGATTTAAAACATCTTTTTTCCTAAGCATGCATGCATTTTTCGCCTTTGGGGTGTGAAAGTCCTTAAATAGTATCATTTTCTAGTTGTTTACAAAAACATCATACTGTATGTCATTATGCACTAAACACATTTACACAGGAAACATCTGCAATGTTCATTACAAAACACAGCAGCTGCAGAAAAGACAATACTTGTCCTTTACAGCATTTGGCCTGTGTGTTTTCCGACAAGCTTTTAAGCCAATCATGATGTTTTACACATATGGCAGTATTGATAAATGTGGACAAATGTTTGAGATTTACGTGATGCTTCTCATTTGCTGTGGTGTAATTCAGTTGCTCATTCTTAACCCTGTTCAGAGACTGCTCTCCTGCTGAGTGTGTGTGTATGTGGACCCTTGATATTTGTGTTTGTGTGTGTGTGTGTGTGTGTGTGTGTGTGTGTGTGTATGGGTGTGTGTGTGTATGTGCGTGTGTGTGTGTGTGTGTGTGTGTGTGACACAGCTGCAATAGGTTAAGGATCAGACATTAAACCTGTCTCTGGTTCCAATTTGAGGCCAACTCTTCTTTGGCAAATGGAAAACACTTCAAGGTGCCACCGGACCTAAAGACGGTGCCGCTTTCCACAGTTTACATGGTCATGTGATTTTTGGAAGTTGTGTGCCCCGGAGGCACATGCACTGCACCCACCCACACACACACACACACACACACACACACACACACACACACACACACACACACACACACACACACAAGTCTCTACAGACACACACACTCCTTCGAGTTTATAGAGGCCCAGTGACCCCATAGGTGAGCATAGCTGCATAACTGAGACAGCCACAAAAGGGTGAGCTAAGAGAGCAAAGCATCCTGGGATATGACTTCTTGCCAAAGCACTAAATTCTTTCATCTTTGCTCTCATATTGTAATGCATATCAGTCATAAAAGAGTGTTACATCACTGGACACACAGTGCTGCCTTTATCTTGAATCTGCCATGTAGGTCTTCATCTCTGCATATGAGTTATGGCCTGTATGCATATTCTATGAAGCCACATTAAAACACAGTGTACTAAAGTGACAAACAGAGACATCTCTTAAACGTCATGCAAGGCCATTCACCCCTCCATGCCGTCGTCTATCCATCCTCCTCTCTTTAAGCTTTTTTTTATTGCAGCTGCTAATGCAGCAGCCAGGACAGAAACAAAGCTAGCTTTGTGACCCCCCCCCCCGCCGCTGTCTGCTGACGCTTGCTTGTTCTCCATGTCACCCCCTAGCCCTTGTTCCCCTTCCAATCTTTCACTAAAAACTTCTTTTCTTCCCTTTATAATTTTTTTTCCGCCCCCTTCCCTCCACATCTGCAGCAGCATCACGCGGCCTGGCATGGTCGGGCCTGGAGAGTCATGTGATCTTCACAGTGGCTGCTGCCTGGGAGAAGAAAAGGGAAGTGTGTGTCGGAACCGTTTTGTGGCCCAGCAGGGAGGTCAGAGGTCAACTCAACGCTGATCCAATGAGTTCAAGCCACAAAAGGACTGACTCAATTTTATTCTGCCTTTCTTCCCTCTTTTTGCTCCTTGTAATGCTATCTTTCTTTTATTCCTTGCTTTGTGGCCTCTGGTTTGACCCAAATGTCTCTTTTGGAAGCCTGGGGCTGATTGCAATTAGAAATGCACAGATGCAGTTAGTAAACCTAAACATCACCAGAATATCAGTCCCTTCACAACGGGAAGCCCCAGAGCTGGACAGTGAATATTCAGGGAATAAGAACCTCAGTCTGTACATTCATTGTTCAAATGGCAAAAAGAAGCCGAGTGTCTAAACCCCAGAAGGAGTGTGAGATTAGTTTGAGGAACGAATGAAAACTGCTGGGCTTTAAACTCGACAACACTGGATTCTGGGCTGAACAGATCCACAGATTAAAACTGCAATAAGACTCACAAGAACTTGGAATCAAGTCTCAATTGTTGTGACTTTCATGATTATAGCTAAAAAAATATATAAAGGTCTATTGGTAGAAATCACAGATCACCAACAAATCCTTAATGAGGAGAAAATAAAGATACATTCAGTTAACCTCTGACCAGTTCTGAGTAAAATCTGTTTCTCCTAACAACAATAGCTCGTGTATACACCCTCTATTAATCATGGGACCAAGTGGATGTGGTGATACCAGGGGCTAGGGAACGAGTGAAAAGTTTCATTCTACTCAGCTACTGGCAGGGAGCTGAGTAACATTTGGGAAAAAAAATGGAATGGTTTATGGGCTCATAGTAAATATAATCATGATTGCTCTGTGTTTGTTTTTGTTTTAACCAAAATGTGGTTACAAGAAACCTCTTAATTGCTCTATGGTTTCATCAGCCCATAGCTGATGGATCCACCAGATAACACAGAAATCCATTTGATTGCTTTTGGAATTTACTAATAAATAAAAAAGGGTAAAAATTATTGACTTATTCTACAGAAAAATACGTAGAAAAATCTGTATATTGTGCTGTAAATGTCTCTGCAGCTTACAATGGCTCCCTGCAGACACACACACTGTCACTGCCTCCTTCGACACAGCTGACAATTCCTCACCACCCTCCTCCTCCAATATCACCCAGGTAGCCGTGTCCATAAAGACAGATATGTTTATGTGGCATGTTGTGGAGGACTTTACATGAAACAGATGCATTAAAACATCCATCTTACTTGGATGGAATCATTCCACCCTTCCTACTCCCTCCCCTCTCTCTCTGCTCTTCCCCCAGCCAGCTATCGTCATCTCTAGCAACAAGTGGCCTCTTCCCCAGATGAATTTTTACACCAGTGGTAATGCAGTCTGCTCCTGACATGAAGCAAATGGGGGTGTTTCATTGATTGTGCTCAGAGGTGACAGGTATACATGGAGGAAGTGGGTTTATTGTTCACAAAAATATAACAAGTGCATGCATACACGCTTACACCTAAATACACCACACACCGCTTTGAGGCTTTCCACCCCCCCACCACCCCCTCTCCTCTTGATCAACCTGAGTGAACAGGCCACTAAAATAAAATTTTAGTGCCGTGGTAATGTTGCAGAGCAGCATGGCGCCACAGCTAATGGGGGGATCATATCTACATCCCCGTTCCTTCACCCAGCTCCATGTTAAACCCCAGCGTCTGTCATCATCTTGTGCGCTCGGTGAGGGATACAACAGGCCCGAAAGTTCAAATGTCCGCACATAAAACGAAAATAGAATTACAACACTGTAATGTTTCTGTGCTGGAGAGGCATTGAAGGAAGGCGGAGAACCAGTCAGTGAGCGCGCTTGTAGGGCTTCTTCGACTGTTGCGGAGGAAAGGTTGTGTAGTTTATGAAATTCCCCCGGCGGGACTTGATTTAATTAAGAAAGCGCTCCTCATGGAAAGAAGGAAAGAAAGTAGAAAGTAAAACAAATAAAAACATTAGTTTGGTGATTAATGGTAATTAATGTACAACTGCAGCAAGTTACATTTTTCCTGCACTGTGTAACTTATAATTGGGTGTTCCTGCACAAACATGATGCATATAGTGTCAGTGTTCAGCAGACAAACTCAACATGTTTTATCAAATCAGCGGCTGGTAGTGCCTGCCAGTGAAAGTACCTGTGTGTGTGTGTATACATCATGTGAGTAGAGCATTATTAGGCCTTTCTGGGGAGTTATCCATTAATTCGGGGTTAAAGTCCATTTGCATCTAGACAAAAGGGACATGGGCCATCCATCTCCAGGCAGAGAGGAAGGGGGTAACAGAGGGGGGAGAGAGGAGGGAAAGGGGGATATGTGTATTTGTGTGTTAGTGTGTGTGTCTGTGTTATTGTGTGTGTTAGTGTGTGTGTGTGTGTGTGCGCATGTGAGAGGGAGGTGAACCGTCCCCTTGCAGATAAATCTGTTGCCCTCAGGGGTGCGTTTACATAGGTGAGGACTGACTGTTCTGCAAGCCGAGAGTGATTTATCTGAAAATACCACCAGTAACCACACACACACACACACACCTAGAGCACCTCTCTGAATCAATCCCTTCACTATGAATGAAGCAACCTATTTCACTTCCAGGGTGTGTGTATGGACTTACTCACAGCTGCAGACTTGCTCACATGCATGCAAACACTAATATACACAAAAACAGAGGCGAACAACACACACATACACCTACTCACTGCTCGACAAAAATCCATTCCTTATACTTTCAAAAAAGATGAGAAAAAAAAGACCATAATCTATATTTGAAAGAAGATGAAAGTTGATTTCCTTTTGCAGAGGATTTTTTTTTTACTGCAGCTGCTTTCTCATCCTGAATGTAGATCCTCCCTCACACACCCACAGAAAGGATTTCCTAGCAACGATTATAATGCGCGAGCGTGCACGGCTCACACACAAACGCACACACAAGCTGAACGCACTGGGGCTCCCTCCAGCTATCAGCGTGGGCTTCCCCCTCCTTCTCCCTCCTCCTCCTCCTCCTCCTCCTCCTCCTCTTCTCCCTCGCTCCCTCTCCGCCGTGGAGGGAAGGAGGGAGAGAAAGACAGAGCGAGAGGGGGAGAGAGAGAGAGAGAGAGCGAGGGAGAGAGATCCCCTCTTCACAACTCTCCCCTGGAAGCCCCAGCTGCTGGCTAGACTGTGCGGTTACACGGGCTGCCTGCCTGCGCACCGGAATGGCGGTGTGTGGATGCGGAGATGGGTTCATTTTGCGCCAAAGCGGCCGCGAAGCTGAGGGACTGGCGAAAGCAGAAAAACAGAGAGGGAGAGAGAGAGAGTGTGCGAGCGCACGCTGCGGCTCGTTTTTCCGGCGAGGAGTCGCGGAAGAAACGGAAAAATAGCTCCTAGTTTTCGGAGAGAGAGACGGTGAGTGGGAAGGGGGGATGGGAAAGCTCGAAAAGCCACGGATGCCAGCGAAGTGCGCTTTTATTCGGTGCGTAATGACCCGACGCATCTCTCCGATGGTTGTACCGACGTACTGTTCACGAGAGGGGGAGGGAGGGGGGGTGGGTGAGGGTGGGGTGGGTGGGGGGGTTCAACGTGTGAGGCTATACCGGCGAATACCGAGGACGGTTTCATATCCAGATACTACAACCGACACGGGAGCAGAGGCTACAGCCCCATTGCGCGCAACTAGACGCACATGGCACGCCCCCCCCTCGGCCCCTCGCCCCCACCAACCCACTGACAGGGAGGCGTTTGCTGCAGGGCGCCATTTTCAAAAGCCTTCTTTTGCGTACGAGATTTATTTTGCTGCAGGAGGGCTGCCGCCGTCCTGCCGTCTCATGTTACACACATATCTGCCAAGGAGACAACGGACTGAAGGCACACGGGGAAACTGGACGGAATGTGTCAACTGTTCTTTTCATTTTTTGATTTTTCTGGTTTTTTTTTTGCAAAGGTGAGCAATTTTAAGATTTTCTTGGGGGCGGAAATTTATTTAAAAATTACATGCATATGGACGTTAGTATGGCAGTTATTGTTTTCCATAGGATTTGAATCGTTTTTACGTAGAAAATCAAGGGAAAAAATGTAATTAATTGAGGAAATATTTGCAAATAAATTACCAAGTTACAATTATTACTGCTACCGTAATTACAAATAGTAATTCGAAAATAATACAATTAGGCTATAAAACATGAGCCAGCTTTGTAAATAATTTTATAGTCATAACATATGGATAAATGTATAGGTCATTTAGTTTTAGCAGTCAAAAAGCCTCTTATTTTAACAAAAAGTGTACCCGATTTTTATATATGAAGCATTTTGCAATCTAATCTTAGTTTAGAATTTAGGCCTAACTGGATTAAAACGTAATATGATACTAATTAATTTAAATTATCAGAAGTTTTCTTGATGTTTCTCCTTAATTTTAAATCAATTTTAAACAACAACTAGGTCTTCCAGGGCTTAAAAACCCAAACCAATAAAACCTAAGATCGATCATTGGCAGAGTGGACGATACACATACGCCATGTTAAGATCCTTTGTGTGTGTGTGTGTGTGTGTGTGTGTGTGTGTGTGTCAACAGAGATCCCATTACCATGACCTTTATTTTTTTTCCCCCAAAATATATAGATAGATAATAGCATGATTTATAATCCTATTCCTAGTTTTTTCATGTATTTTTTAAGGATTATCACAAGGATTACTTCGTTTTTGTTTTTTGTTTTTTTAGCACTGAGAGATTTCATTCCAGGCAACTCTCCTGTTGTTTTTCGTTGTCTGATTTGATCCAGTATCTTCTTTGAAAGTCTCCAGGCTTCAGGGAAAAAAGTGAAATTACAGGTTGGCTGCAGGAGCAGGCCTGCTTTACATAATTACACACAGTTGACTAGTATGGCCACTTTGAAGCACACGCTTTTAGTTCTACTCATCATCGCAGCGTCTTCTGCAGCAGCTCATTAAAACACAAACATATTATACTTATTATCTTATTCGCACTTCTTGTCATTCAGGTTGAACATTTTTGACAAAAGGCGAATTTCTGTTTTCTTCATCCCGCTCATTTACTTCACCCTCAACGCAGCTGATCACTCGGAGCTTTGTTGAATAATCTCTAATGATGGCAAACAGCTGTAAACACGTGTTCGTGTTTAGTTGTGTTTGGCTGAAATTTTAGTGGCATGACACTCGGAAACAAAATGGTGTGTGTGTGTGAGTGAGTGTGTGTGTGTGTGACTGTGTTTGTGCTGTGGGAGTCGCTGACTCTAGCAGACTACAGCTTTTCTGTGGCGGCACGATGAGGCGATAACGGCCATAATAACGAGAACAAGACGCAGACTCACCGGAAAACAACGGAATATGAACGTTATGTCGGGTAGAGAGCTACGAACTAGTCCACTCCTCTTCTGCCTGATAATTAAAGCTGCAACTTCGCGACTACACTACACAACAACAATTAACACTATTACTAATAGCAATGATAATAATTCTAAAGATAATAGCCATAATGATGTTTTAAAAATAATTTTATAATGAATTTACCATATATACTATATGTACCATGTTTACCATATATACTACTGAAATTATTTTTATACTAATGAATAATTCCATGAATTGATGAAGTTTCGTCGAAAAACTGGATCAAATCTAAAATACAGACAATATTTAAAAAAAAAAAAAACACGGCTACTGAATAAAAGAGAAGGAATATTTACTAAAAAAAAATTACAGTTTGAAAAAAAAAATCAAAACAGCTCCTGAAATATTTCGGAGAAAAAAAATCCAAATATTTTTCAATGGATAAACAAACAAATAAGTACATTTTAAAACAATTAAAAAGTGATTGTAGTTTTGGTTGTTTTATCAATTTGCTTATATGTTTTTTTCATTTTCTGGTAATTGTTTGTGTTCAAATGAAGCTAAAAAAATTCCAAATATTTAGTGTATCAGAATAAGAATTTTTTTAAAAGCTGTATTGGGCGGGATATAGTTGTGTCTCTTTTGTCTTCTCATATCTGTGCAACAAAATTTAAATTAAACATTATTTTGATATATCTGAGTTGTTTTCTTATAAGGTATCCGTATATATTTATTTCTTTTATGAAAACAAGCTCTATTAGAGATTAAAGTGGGGGTTTTTGTTATATCGCCATCTTTTTGTCGTAATGAGTATTATGAGTATTCATTAAATAAATAAAACAGACCCCCCCCCCTCATATTTTCAGTTGTGGCCTATTTGCCTGTAAAACGATTCCTGTGCGGGCGTGTGTGTCCATTGTGCATGAGATTGTAATTGTTTCAGAACTACTTGAATTATTTAAAAATTTGCAAGACAAACAAGCTTCGTGTGCATGTGTGTGTGTGTCTACGCAAACCAGAGAGTAGGCTGCAGCTGATGGCCTCTATTGAACGTAGCCCAGAGTGCAAATGGAGGTAGATTGGATTTTAAAAACGCACTCAGACTCAGACAGTGGAGTAGAAAAGGGTTTGTGATGGGCCACAACAGCAGAGCATGCTGGGATGTGTCCATGCTGAGCTGCTGTGGCGCTTGTAATAGTAGTGGTGGTAGTGGTGGTGGTGGTGGTGGGGAGGGGGGGGGGGGGGTTCAGCAGCCAGTCGAGGCCACAAACAGCAAGTTGGGTCGACTCAAAGCGGAGACTGACGGTGTCAAGGAGTTGATTTAGCGGCCTGCGCGGTGCTCCTGCAGCACCGACGGGCGTCATGCAGACCATACATATCTCCATAATTGCATCGCAGACAATTAAGACGCAAATTAACAAAGTGGTGGGCCCATGAAGTGGAATATAACAGAGCCAGATGTGCAGCCCGCGCGATGTGTGCGCCATAATTCAAACGGCGATCAGGCATCCGTCAGGACAGGCTGGCGATAATACAAAACCAGTTTAGCTTTAGATAAATCAAACTTAATCCTTGTGCCTTCACCTTGTTGTCTCACCTGTTTAAACTCATACATGTGGCTGATATGCAGATGCTTTAGCATTTAAAGGAAAAAAAAAATGTGGCCACTTCGCTACTGTGAGAGAACAACGAGTGAGCCCGCAGCCTCTTGTTGCTCTACTTTAGGCTACATGACAGATGTCCACATTTCGCTACCAGTTGATTGTTTGGTAAGACAGAGGCGGAGCTGAGAGGAGGAGGAGTGATGGGGTGATGGGGTGGTGGAGGGGGGGGGGTCCCCCACCCCCACCTTCCCCCTCCACCCTTTGCACTGGGATGGAATAAGAGAGAAGCCCCCACCCTACAGCGAAAAGGCACCCAGCTACGAAATACAATACAAACTCAATTAAATGCAGTCTCCGCTGCGATTTACTGCAATGAATGATAAATTGGTGGTCGTTCTCACACTGTAGGATCTCTGAAATTGCAATAATAGGCAGAATAGTTATGTAAAATATGCATAGGCACTCATTTACCAAATTTAGTCCAGGAGGGGGCAACTGTGTGTCTGCGTCCTTTGTCAGGAAATTCCTGCTCAAATAACCAGGTTTGTCTCTAAAAGCGTGTGTTTAAGGTCAAGCTGCTACATGGGCTAAATTGCCACATTGTTACCCAGCGAGAGAGAGAGAGGACAGCCGCTGCAAAATAAAAAACGTATCTACGACTTTCACATATTGCAATAGTGCTGAATAATTTTGTGGCTGTCTAGCGTGAAATTAGTACATGGCAAAAGATGGTTTAGCAGTAAACAGTGTAAACAATAATTACAAACAAAGAGAGATAGGAAAGGAGGGGCGCGGGGTCTTCACCTGCAGCCTCTGGAGCACAGGGGAGAACAAAACCACGCAAACTCATTTTAAACACTTCCTAAACCTATAACCATATTCGCAATCATTCATATGCATTTTCTTTTAAACAGAGTTTTGTGGTGAGTTTGCAAATAACTCAGTGAACATTAACGCACCTTTTTGTTACAGATTTGGCCAAATATTACCGAGTGTAGTACTAATGTTGGCACGAGGATTTAAAGTTTCCAAAGGAAAAGAGATTTTAAGAGATTTTTTTTTTTGATCACGTTCTAGCTTTAAAGAAAACACCTAAGCCTTCAAAACTCTATATGTAACTCAGTGGAGAGTAAATCTAAAGTACTTTTATATAAATTCACACATGATAAGGAAATACATGACATTTAAAATTTTATGGTAGAGCAAAACACAAAAATAGAGCATAATTTTGCTTCCCAAAATGCCAGGTAACCATTCACTTTAACAGATGTGAATAAAAGCACCACATTCTGTATAAACCTCATAACGTATGGATTTAACATCAGTCTCAATCTATATGCAGTTTTGATCATCAGATAAAAACTCGAAAGAAAATTTCTGTTCTCCTTTGTCCCTTGTACCCTGATAATAACAAAACCTCAGGTGGGAAAATAGTAAAAAAGAAGAAAAAATAATGTAACATTTGATGTAGAATAAAGGAATTATAGGTTATATTGGACTTGACACCGCTTCTTTTGGGTAAGCATTAAGCTTCGTTCAAAATAAATTTTCAACCAGAGTTACCTGGTGAGTGAGTAAAACTGTTAAGGGTCAAACCACTGAAACTCTTTTTATGACACATATCCATAGCAAATATCACAGCAAGTGGTATCACACTACTGCCAGTTATGTGAGCTCATAAAGAGAAGTGAAAACTATGATGTCTTGAAATTCTGCTTATTTTTGGTCATTTCAACAGATTTTTGCAGCCTATCCACATACATGCAAACTTATAGATTTAAGCTGGTGAACTACCCCTCCCATCAGGGATGGTTCCCTCTGACACACTCAATGCATAGCTCAATTCTCTCCTCACTGAGGGACTAAAACAACAAGCCCACTATTCATTTGTGAACTTATCTACACATTCTTTTTTCATCTTGTCTTTACGCACTAAAAATTTTTCTCATACAAGCCTTTCCCCGCTGACCTCACTGTACTGAAACACACTAATTCAATACAACGGAAAAGGTAACACACTATAATGCTCCTTTGGCTTCCATATTTGTTTTTTTGTTTGTTTGAGAGACACCGGCATGTTGACGCGATGGGACCAAGCCTGTTGGAAGTGGGTGCAAATCATTATCAGTTAAGTAAGGAGTGGTGACCCATTTATACTTTTGCAGGAGTGTGTAGAAAAGCTACAGAGACCAAGTTAGTTTGATTTTATTATAAAAATGGAAAATCGCCAAGGAACTGATTCATAAACAAATCAAATACTACAATTTCAAACAGATGTGTGTAATTAATTACAAAATTTGATTTCAGCTCAGGACACCTAATATTTAGGGTTTTTTAAAGGGGATATCTGGATGTATACAGCCAAAAGCTAGAGCTTTGTATCATGGAAAAATATTGATTTTTGCAGTGGCCTGAGAAAGACAGCCCCCCCCCCACACACACACATATACACACACACATGCCAAACGCACACACTCACACACACACACTCACACACACACACACACACACACACACACACACACACACACACACACACACACACACACTCACACTCACAGAGTGTAATTAAAGGCATCCACTCACACAAAGCACACAATAAACACAAGCACATGACCTGCAGGTGTGTGCATGACCGTGGACACCATCGACAAGACAATATACGCTCTGTGGTAGCCTCTCTCTCTCTCTCTCTCACACACACACACACACACACGCACACACACACACACACACACACACACACACACACACACACACACACACACACACACACCACTACACTCTACACATACACTCATGTGTATGTGTAGGGAGGCTAGACCAGGAAGGAAGGAGGCTTATGAGGTCACTAGGGGAGAAAGAGGAGGAAAGTGGATCGTGAACTAGGGAGAGCAAGGGAGGGAGGTTGTGTGCGTGTGTGTATGTGTGTGTGTGTGTGTGTGTGTGCAGGTGTGCGTGAAGCAGGGACAAGGTGGCAGGGGGTTTCTAACGTGTGCTTCCGGTGCAGGATAGCCCATTTGTCATTCTCACATGGTGGGTTTACTTTGCTAGTGATAGAGTTAGGGGTGAGGAACAGCACAACGAGGAGAATTAATGTGTGCGCGTGTGTGTGTGTGTGTGTGTGTGTGTGTGTGTTTATGTGACTTTCTGTGTGTTGAAGAAGGGGCATGTCAATTGAAAATGAGACCGATGGCCAAACCAGATGTGAAGGTGTGTGCATTTGTATGTGTGTGTGTGTGTGTGTGTGTGTGTGTGTGTGTGTGTGTGTGTGTGTGTGTGTGTGTGTGTGTGTGTTTATGTGACGGGGTATGTCACAGGGTCAGATTTACTCTTCCTCACTCCCCCTTTAGCCGACATACCTGTCATATGCCACCTCTCTCTCCCCCATCCTCACCTACATAAAATTAGACCCCCCCCCCACACACACACACACACGGATGCCTCTACCTTGCTCTTAAAATCACACAGATTTGCTCAACATACATACACAACAACACAGCAGAAGATGTTAAGTTAAAGGCTGTCTTGTTAGAGATGACATCATATCACAATTGTGTGTGTGGGTTCAGAGTAGGGTCAGGTGACATAACAGATGATCCCGTCATGCCTCAAACAAACCTCTGCTGCCATGACAACAGCAAGATACACAACTGGCTGTCTTGAGAAAGGGGAGAGAAGGAGGAGGAGGTGCAGGTCAAAGGCTCTAGGTGGAGGAGGACAGATGAGGACTCACATCCTCGGTCAGTGTAAACTTCAACCAGCGGAGCGACTTCACACCTCCTCTCTGCCTTCGTCTAGGTTTTTGTCTGTGCAGCTCTGTAACAGCTCAACTGGAACGCTTCTCAGAGGCCATCCACTGACCTCTGACCAGCAGGATCAGCTGGTTATGGGAAGCCAAGAGAAGGGTCTTAAAGGATGAGCCATAGCCTCCCCTACTGGACACATGACAAACCACAATCTGATGAAAAAAAAAAACGGGACCGGAGTCTGATCCCGAATCATCTGAGTGTGATTAACTAAACCAATTAAAGGATCCAGATTAAAAGTCAGCAGAGGAGGTGAGATTTGATGGAAGGCCCTTTTAAAAAAAAAAAAAAAAAAAAAACAACCTTACAGGGGAGATGGTGAAGGGTGAGAAAGGGGACACTGGGGCAAGGTCGCTGCAGTAACTTGGAATTGGGAACACCTGTGGGATGCTGGGATTCGTCATATCATAGACATGCATGAATAATACACTGATGCAGTGTAAATGTGCTTTCAGGGCCCTTGTTCTCTCTTCCTATTTCCTACAAACTCTCACACACACACAGACACAAGACACACACACACTTTCCTCTGAATTTGTTTGGGGTCACACAGAGGGGGACTGAAATGAGTTTCAAATGTTCACATTATTTATTATTGGGTATCATCTCACTGTACAAATCCCTTACAGATGTGAGCCTCTGGTGCATGCCTCGGCGTGTGTGTCTGCACTGGTAGGAAATGGTACGTAGAGAGTACACAAGATACTTTTAAAAGGAGGTTGTTAGTGATTGGTGAGGTATGGAAGTCAGTGCATGTTAAGTGATAGTGCGTCTGTGTGTGTCTGTGTGTGTCTGTGTGTGTCTGTGTGTGTGTGTGTATGTGTGTGTTGGGGGAGTGTACTCTGAGTGACTGGAGAAGAAATGAGGGATGATCTTTATGTGGCAGCTTATTTGTTTTTGAATGCAGGAGGCTCAGGGGCCCCTAACTAAAGGCATCAAGCCCTGTGCAAGAGGGGCATCCGTCACCGTACTGTCAGCAGACTCCCACAGAACAACGAGGGGAAGAGAGACTGCCGCACATGCTGCTCTGTCGTGTGATCAGCCCCTTGTGAGCTTCATTTGAGAGAAAGTAGCTTCTCTTTTAGAGAGAAAAGAAGCCTGGTGCAAGAGCATGATGATAAGTCACAAACTGCCTTCAGTTTCACAAGCTAAAGAGTCTGATGAGTCTGTGAGAAGGGAGAGGGGAAAGTGCACAGTGACGATGTGATTCAGGATCACACAAGTTGAAGAAATTGTAATGTTACAGAAAGAAAGCAGAGTAAAGGTAAAAGTCTGGCTGGTAAATTCTCCAGGCGGGATTTTGTTCTAGGCTCCACTTTGTCTTTAAACAGTAAATTAAAAACAGTTGTGTCGGGTTTTCATAAATTTAATTGTAATTATGAATAAGAAAATTTCTGAAATACATTTTCTATAGCCACAATTTAAGAAACTTAGGGCTCTGGACGTTGTTTTAATTGAAACTTAATTACAGTGATACAGTGACTTTAGATTTGAATTTATTTTTGTTAAATTCAAATGTACCTATGTTGAAGACAGAAGTTAAAAAACAAACAAAAAAATAATAATAAATAAAAAGCTGTATTTCCCCACCAGAATTTTATTGCAGACTGTTCAGATTTCCATGCACATAAATAAAAAAATACAAGAAAATACAGCTGATCAGTTAGTTAGGAAGAAAAAAATAATTGTAAAATTTTATAGACATTTCTTGTGTTTTCTAGTCAAGTCAAACATTTTCCAGGGAGTGTAGTTGCACTAGGAGAATTTGCACTCACGACTTCAGTATTTCTAAAATCCGGGCTACAGCCCTGGAATAAAAATTATAAACACTCAAAATTTTAGTGCCCCCCAAAAAATGAGGCACTAAAAATAGTGAGAAAATTTTTGGCCAATTAAACTAAATCCTTTGGATTACCTCAAAAAGGCATTATCATGAAAACAAAAACAGGGCTGTTTCTCTAAGTTAATGATGTATAGTACATTCAGTTGAGATTTTGGGCAGTGACACAAAACTAAAATCCAAATGTAAAATTAGAATAATAATCATAAAAATATGATATTAAATTAAGTAATAGTAATATTAGCATTAGCACTATAATTATTAATAAGTTAGACTACATAATAGGTTTTATTGCAATTATTACGAATAAATTAATATGTGGCTATTTTCAAATGTGGTCAGTGAAATTTGTGAATTTCAGAAAAAAAACATGAAATATCTTTTTGCAGTTGGATGTAAGAAAATAAATGAGAAAGCACTATAAACAAATAAGATCACATTCTGGGCATAAAGTCAGATTTAAAACAGCAGAGGAGATCACTTAAAGACATGAGCTGCAGTTTGTCTGAGCTGTATGTAAAGGTCAGCGGTGAACTCAGAGGAGGTGGCAAGGGCTGGTTGGTCACCAGGTTCGCCTCAGGACAGAGGGTCAGTTCCATCACAGCCTGGAAAGGACTGCTGACCTTTCTGGTGTCAGAGCAGGGGTGTGTGCGTGTATGCGTGTGTGTATGTGTGTGTTTGGGTGTGTGTGTGTGTGTGTGTGTATTTATGTCCTGGGGGAGGATTGAACGCAGGTCATATATAAATGCGCCCACATGTTGAGCGGGGGACACATATCGCCTCTGCATTGGGATTTTTTTATTTTTATTTGTGGTTCAGATTCGGATATAAGCAGATACATGAGGAACACGCACACATATAGAGGAGGAGGGGGGACTTTGGCACTTTGTAAAACACCTCGGGTGTCTGTTTTTGGCCCCCACACTAGAGAGTCCTTGGCAGAAGCTAAATGGGTGAAAGTAAATAAAAGTGGCCATTATGTGTGGGCTCCAGTAAATAGCTGCTCTCTTGTCTCTCTGTGCTTCAAAAAGAGGGGCGGAAGATGCGATCACGAGGAAAGCCCGTGTCCTTTCTTCTCCAGCCACTATAGAGGGGGTCTGGCTCTCCTCCACCGCCTCCCCCCTTCCTCCTCTTCTTTACCCCCTTTTTCTCCTCTCTTCCCCTTTCAGCTTTCTCTTTCTGCTTCCTGTTTCTCTCTCTCTCTCTCTCTCTCTTTCCCTCTCTCCAGCTCACTTCTGTCATCCCTCTCCTCTTCGCCCTTCTCCTCTCCCTGTCTCCCGCCGCTCCTCACTGACGTTAAAACCCCAGCTTTGCCCGCCCAGTGTTTCTCAAACATGCAGGAAGGGGGAGATCAATGGTGTCCTCGGAGAGGGAATTACACAGCTGAATTTCGATGAGAACAGAAGAAAGGAAGAGGAAGGGAGAACAAGTAGAGGCGGGGAAGGCATGTGAAAAGGGAGAGAGGGAAGAAGGATAGTATATCCTCCAAGGGGGGAAAAAAAGAAATGGGAGGAATGTGGAAAACTATGTAGAGGACTAGATGAGTTTGAGTGAGCTGTGCAAGACTTGATACTAAAATGGGGCAAAAAAAAATTACAATGAAAATCCTTGAAAATTAATCATCATGTGTGTAGTTTTAGGGGTTTGTGTAACTTTATATATATACATACATTCATATACATACACATACACAGATATAGATAGAGAGAGAGAGAGAGAGAGAGAGAGAGAGAGAATGTGTGTTTGAGCATAGGCTCATAATTTCTGCTAACGAATGCCTGTGTCCATGCCTGTGTGTTATTTGCAGAGACTGAAGAGATATTTCCTGTTTATTAAGGGGGAATCTGCTGTGTTTTCACTCACATGACAGACACAAGTGGCAGGAGACAGGGAGGAGAGAATCAGCAGCTGTAAGGTCCTATTTGTATCATTAGTTAACTTCTTTTCTTCTGTCCTGATATGATGTTATGAGGTGAGATGTTAACATGTATTCAGACTTTTGGGCTTGAATGTGACCTTTGACCTTTGCTTCAATTCTTTCATTCTTTATTTTCTGTTGTTCAGGCTGAATAGTCAATAGGAGTAAAAGCATTTTATTTGTATTCAAAGGATTACTTTACCCAAACTACAAAAACCTGTTGGGTTTTTTTTTGTTGTTTTCTGTTTTTTTTTTCTATGTTTTAAGCTCCACAAAAAATTACCATTTACCTCCATTGCTTTGTCATAGTAGTAGAAAATAACAAATAAAAATGATTCAGAAATGATGATTCAAAACCTGGGAAAATGAAACCAAACTTATATGGCTAAAAATCGCTAGACATTTAGAGAATTTTTTTATTGTAATTTCTTTGGACCAACCAATTATTCTCCAAACTTGACCGTTTTTAAATACTGGATGAGATCTTAATCATATAGTGTGCAAAAACAGTAAGTCTGTATGATGACTTCTTGGCACAGATAGAAGACAAAATTAGGCAAAACAAAAGCTCAAGTTTGTCTCTAAAATTAGTTGTGAAACCTCCATGTTCCTCTTCTCCGCTGCCCCTGCAGCATTCTGCGCTTCCATGTGGCAGGTCTCACACAGGAGTCAGAGAAGACTGAGAAAATTTTTATGTCACTCACAGAAAACTCTTTTTTCACAATTTGGAAATTTTTTATTTTTTTTGGTAATTTCTCATCTATGTAATTTCTTTGTGGCTGGGGAAATTATTTTCACATTCTGTGTGCAGAGCACATTAAGTGCAATTTAAGTGCAAATTTTTCACAAACATTTCAGGAGGGTTTTTTTTTTTTTTCCAGTCTGGACTGCATCATCCAGGGCTACATACTGGATTAGTTGGGGGTGCTCAGGCTGCTGACTACTGTCTGTAATAAATCAGTAAAGCAATAAAACAAGCAGGAATAATCCTAATATTCGTCAGTAAGGACCTGGCTGTTCATGTGGTAAGTGTGCTCCTAAAATCCTAATGATGCTTCTGGCACCAAAGAGCCATATAAAGCAACATTTCAAATGGAAGGCCTGTTTCTGGCCAAGCAGCCGCAGAAAGCCACAGAGAAAAGGAGCAGTGAAAGAGCCTGAGGAGAACCCAGGACAACACCGTCTCTCCTGGCTCTGAACTCTGCACTGGACTCAAACACCGTCAATTACTGTGAGATATACGGGCCGACCCGTTTCCACCACTTTACTGAGTCCCCTTCAGTTGCAGCCTACTCTGACTGTAAATTATCAACCCCCCCACCTCAGCCCCCCTCCAAGGTTTGCGGCCGTTTGGAGTCACCAGTGAGACCCTCCTCTGTCTCTTTCCAATTCTAAAGGAATTCCCTCCCTGTGTGTGCCAAACCCCAAGCCTTTGCAAACCAGAGCTGTGGAGCATGCAGCAGCACGCCCATGTGGACACGCTCACTCGCAAACATTGATTTAAACACACACAAATGCACAAAAATGTTCGTATATGGTTTATAAAATCCCCTGGAGCTATAGATCATTGGAAACAGGTAGAGAGTGTAAAACACACACACACACACACACACACACACAGGCAGTAGATCATTGAGGTGGGCAGGGACGTCAGCACTCCCATACACAGTGAGCCTTATTGCAGAGTTTAATAGAGGAAAGCCAGCATGAATCCCCACAGTCATTCTGTTCCAGTCAAACACACCATTCACAACACACTGGCCCTGTGTGTGTGTGTTCATACACACATGCACGTTTCTACATACTGTACACTGTGCTTCAGAATGTACTATGTGTGTGTGTGTGTGTGTGTGTGTGTATATGGTTAGATATGTATACTATAGGCATATGAGCTTGAGTGTGTTCTCATGCAAACCTGATATACCATGTGTGTTGTATATATTGTGTGTGTGAGCTGTGTGTGTGGCTATGCATGGGAGTACATTTACTGTATCAGTGACATGTGTGTGTGTGTGTGTGTGTGTGTGTGTGTGTGTATGAAAAGTAGAATGGAGTCCATATTGACCCATCAGTGCTGCTCTGTCACCTCTTCTCTTTATGACTTCAGCCTTTTAAAAACACACTGGATTTATGGCCAGTTTGGGCGCTATCTCAGACATGGTGTGTATGTGTGTGTTAAGTGCCAGAGGGAGTGTTGAGTTAAGGTAAGAGCCCCCCCCCCACAAACACCAAACCTAATGTAGAAAATTAGTCTTGTTTGCTGTCAAAAGAGGAATTAAACACATAAACATTTAAAGTGACGAGAGGCTTATTAGCACCATGTGTTACCCCAACCTCACAGTGATGCCTGTCATAGAGTGCAGGGAGTAACCAATGAGAACAGGTAAAAGAATATTCCTCATTCCTCAAGCTATCTTATCTACAGATTAAACAGCAAAAGATTGTGATGATGCCGCAAGTTATAGCCAGTTAAACATCCAAAGCCGGGAAAATAAATGTCAAATTTGTTAATATTCTTCAAACTCAAATTAAAGGAATAAAATTGAAAAAGCTATGGGAATTTGTGTTTTTTCAAGCACTGAAAGAAAAATCACTAAAATGATTTCACACCAAGAAATGTGTTTAGTTTTGGGGAGTAAGCCACCAGAGTTGTGATGTTTACATGTGTTGACCCAACCCAGGTTATCTACGTAAGAACTGAATCCTGCCTGTAAACACTGCAATAAATGTCGATATTAACACTTGCACGCACACACACACGTATTTTTTGCACATATATGCATACAGAGCTGAGCGGTGCAGATGGCGACTTGGCATTTTTCACTCTCTGTAATGTAAAAAAATAAAATTTAATTTAAAAAAATTTTAAAAACCCACATCATCTTAAAAAATGTTCTGCTTCCAAATTGATTTCACAGTGCGAGAACCCCCCCTGGAGATTAACAAAGAAAATTCCACTTCTACTCTCCAAAATAAGCACCCACAGATTTTTTTTGCTTAAACCTCAGATAAGCAGATGTGGAGGATTTTATTCAGATTATACATCCTTTATCTGCGATTCTAGGTGCTATGTAATTGTGGATGGATCCTAATGTGTGGTCCATTTGCTTCATTAATGGGGCAGACGCGAGCCATTCAGCCAAGAAAACGCCTATTGTTCCCTTTACCTTCCCGTTTTTAATGTGTAGCATTAGTCTGGCAGTTGTTAGTGCTAGACTGTAGTGCTTTGCTGATGGTCAAATGACAAAGTCTTAATAGAATATAGTGGGATGGGCAGGACAAAGGTGGGCAATGTTCAGCTGGATGCGGCCAATTTCTGTGTGAGAGGCCTGCCTAAAAACTCCATTCATAGGCCATCTAATGCTGGTGAGTAATTAAATGTGATTACTGGAGCAGAGGGCTTCTCTCTCCTTCTCTGAGGGCCACACACAGGACTGGAGGCAGCGTGCATGTGCTCATTAAGGAGGCGCTAACAGATGTACACAAGCAACGACCACAGGCGTACCTAAAAATCCAAGCTATATCTCTATCACTGTGGCACGCACACATGCACGCACACAGACACACAGACACACAGACACACAGACACACACACACACACACACACACACACACACACACACTTAAAAAAATCATGTGTCTCCAAAACCTCAATGTTTCAGCTGCTAAGAAAAGCAGGATTGGATTTGAAAGGGAATAAGCCCAAGGGTGGGAGAGCTTTTTTTAAACTGAGGAGTATGTAATCCTTCAACTGGAGCTCAACCATGAATTGGGTTTTTTTGGAAGTTTCTTTTTTTTTCCCCTGATACTTTGTATCCCACCAAAGTTTCTCTGAAATGCATAAAAACAAACAAACACATACCGAGTCACGCAGCGGTAAATAAAAATCAGGGTAAACTATGACCTTCAGTCAGTGATAATCATAAGGCAAACAAGCAGACATATAAACAAAAATCAATTGTGGTTTCCATACACACACACACACACACACAACTTGTCTGGCCTGCTCTCTGGTCCAGTTTCCTGAGCAGACACGGTCCCCTGGTGCTCATGGGAAATAGTGAGCATGCCAGGCCCCACAAAGGCGTCCTTTCAGTTGCCCGCATGCTTGACCTTTGCAGGGTCACCGCTCTGCTTTGTGCCCCGTGACCCCTTAGTGACCCAGGGTCACACTGAGAGCCCGAGGTCAAATCCAGATGCCTGCGTCTAATTTCACCCCAACTGGGTTATCCGTCCAAATCTGCCCTAAAATTTACCCCCCCAGCCCACTACTACCTCCACACATGACTAAGTCCCATAGAATTACATAGGTACTCTGCAGTCTAATTGGACTACTGCAGAGTAGTGCTCACACTCAAGATCTCTCTTACTCTCTGTTGCATACACACACTCACTCATGCACGCACACACACACACACACGCACAAACACGCGCACACACACACACACACACACACACATACTTGTTTTTCTAATGTTAGAGGGCCCCCCTTTTTTTACCCTTTAGTGGGATCCACCCTTTCCCATTGTTCTACAGCTCTACAAAAAATCAGGCAAGACAAAAAAAAATTCCTAATCCCAAATATCACTTAAATGAAACAGAATTCAAAACTTTTTTCCAAAAAGGATTTTAGTCCCTAATGGGGCTCTTGTTCCAACATTCACAACTTTTGGGGTCCACTTTCACACACATTAATATTTCTAGTTTTCATTAGTTGGCAGGGACCAAAGTTACTATCTAAAGACATTAATGTTCTATTGTTGGTCCTTGATTACCGAAGGCACTGCAGGACTACATCAAGGCTTCTAATTAACAGGCTCTACATCGTGCATCTTGTCTCTTTCCCCTTTACACCAAACAATTCAAATCCCTAGTTATCTCAGTCACTGCCGTGTTTGACCTAAACTTAAAGAAAGATCATCATTAGGTAGACAGGCAGTAATATGGTTCTCAAATAATGACCTCCAGCTCAACACTTTCCCACCCTTCCAAATCAACGAGACCCCAAATCCCATTTTGGGGTAACGACGTTCTTTCTGGGGCTAACCATAAGTAATATTTGACTCAGAAGTTTGTGTGAAATAAACTCTTTACAACATACTTTGTCCTCAATGTGCTGAATTTATTTATAGCATAAATTTTTGAGGACTGATTAAAGTAAAATAAAATGTAAGAAATTCAAAAAGTTGTGAGAAACAGCATTCCCTCCATTTTCCAAAACTAATCATATCTGCCATTATATATTAACCTGAGTCTATACCTCGACATTTCTGTCCTAAACATTTAATGAAAAAAGAAAGAACCTTAACAGGACAACGCAAGGAAAACTTGATTAAACCTTTGTATGTGGATGTATGTATTGTGTGCATGTATGTTCCACCCTGGATGATAAGGAAAAGCATGGGAAGACGTGAAAAAAAGTGTGTTCAAATATGTAGGCTTGTGGCAAGGCACCCTAAATACAGAGATGCAACCTACTGGAACAAAGAACAACAATGCTTTTTTTATTCTCTAAGGCATCCCACATATGAAATGGATTCTTGCATTATGAAATTACGTTTAAAATACATGACATGTAGCTGCATCGTATCCCTTTCAGCTTTGTGTTATTTTGCCTTATTTTTAAATTATTTATGGAGTGTTACACAATATCTGTCAATTTAACCAATTCTGCAGTAAAATAATTTACAAGAATCCATTTCATATGTCTGAGACTTTAGAGAATATAAAAAAAATCTCAAGTACTACAGCCCTTTTTGGGTCCTCCCTCTAGCCTAGTGCTACTATCCCTGTTGGGTGAAGAACTTTTACTGCCATTTTCTTCTCATTGCAGTAATTCGATTTTTGATGAAGTATTTAACTGCTTTCCAGTCTCGGTTTACTAGGGCTTGAGGTTCTTCAGTAATGCAGCGTTGACAGTCCATTTTCCCTGGAACTTCATTCCTCAGTATGAATTTTCTTAAATGCTTTTCTACAGCAGCACATTCCTCTGGTGTCCAGCTTCTTTTGACCGCAGGTTGTTTACCTAAGTAGGTATAAAAGAACATGGTTTGATCACATCGGTAATACATTGCAGCAAATTGTATGTGTTACTGAATTGAACAGTAATATACTGTCAAAGCAGTCACAGCATCTACATGGTCAACAACATGGAACTAATGCATGAGAACTGCAAGGAAATGATGAGGGAGTGAAGTAGATGCAGGTGAGCTGCCTAGCTGTTTGCCTCTGTTAACAGAGACTCCATAGTTTATTCCTTCACTGATAAACCTGGTCACATCTTGATGTATGATGTGAGCCTACATATACCCCACTGAACTTATCCGTCAGGATAATTTTTATTTTATGATTTAGGCCAAGGATCCTCACAAAAGGTAGAAAACTGAAATGATTATTTCAAAATGCACACCAAAAACCCGGCTTGGTATATATGAATGATATAGGCACACAATGTGCAAAAATTTAAGAAATCTTTTCTATCACAAATATCAAATTAAACACAAGAAGAGTGAGACAGAAGAGAAGGGAGAGAAAATGAATGCTTTCTGATAGGCAGCTCTTTGTTATCAATAAGGAGACCTAATGAAAGTTTGAATGTCAAATTTCTATCCATTTTTGTCTAACACTCAGAAATATAATTTCTATTCACATGGCTATACTGATCCCTGGGATACTCTGTTAGGCCTATTTAGCATCCAGATATGTGCTTTTATAATGATAGTTTAATCTAAATAATATTCAGGAAGTCAATTAACCATTTTAATCAATGGTTGTAGTAAGGATCTGGATAATAAATGAGGGCTCTGGCCAAAAACGGTTGTGAACCACTATTGTAAACTCACCTCTCTTTTTGCTGACTTTCTATGGTTTTGGTTGTATGATGTGGTACATTCTTGCATGGAGGGCACACTGACCTCATCCTCGCCCCTGCTTCTGGCATACTGGATTCTGGGTACAGAAAAAAGTTCACTCAAATATACAAGACAGATAAAGCCACTAAAATATGAAGTAGCTGTTAGTAAAGTTTGCCTGATTATTATTTTGATCATGCACAACTTTTCTTGGCATAGTGACAGCAATCAGTTTGCAGTGATCAAGGGTATAGATTTTAAGAAAACAATATAATATATTGCATGTGTGTTTCTTAAAATGAACAGAACAGAAATGAATCATCAATCTGCTTTGCTCTTCTAAACTCACCTCCCTTATTTGCTGAACAATATGAGTTTAGAGTCATTTCACATTGTTTTAAAGCTCTACAATATAGTGGCAAACAGTGCAGGTTTAACTTCTGGAAAATGGATATAATATAGCTTCATTAAACTAGAAAACATCTGTAGATTGACTTAATTTTGATTGACAGGGAGCACCTGACAGGTTACTATGGCTGAAAACCTGCTAAGGATACCCCAATCAACTGAATTCTCATCTGAAAAATACTGGAATTATTCTATTAACCATTCATGTATTCCTGAAAATAGTCAATAAGCAGGAAGCTTGCAGACATTCAATGCACATAATGCACATGCAGTGGTCAGAAATATTCATATGCAATAACTGAACATTCATAACCAATTTAAAACCAATAAATCACACATACCTTCCATGTCCTCTTGCGAACACCCATCCATGTCCTCTTGCAGACACCCATCCATGTCCTCTTGCAGACACCCATCCATGTCCTCTTGCAGACACCCATCCATGTCCTCATGCAGACACTCATCCATGTCAACAGTCTCTAAAATGGTAAATGATAGAATATGAATAAGTTGGAAACCTGAAACTGTTGTGATAACTGGGACAAGAGTATACACACATACTACACAGACAGCTAAATTGGTTAACTAAAATTGTGTAGTTATAGTCAAACTATGTCCAAGATAAAACTTAACTTTTCATCAGTATCTTAATTGAATTGATAATTAATGATTTGGCTTTTTATAAATAAAATTGAATTTTACAAGCCTCCCTTTCATTCATAAAATAAAACACCAAGGTTTAGCTGACCTTGTTGACTGTTTGACTTTTTCACTTTTTCTTACTTTTAAGTTCCAATATACGAATTCAGCCCACTAGATATCACACTAAAGCATCAGTATCTCAGACCAAAGTATATGGGCAAGTTGGGCAAGTGTTGGGAAACACAGTAGGGATCAACAAAGCAATTCTCTTTCCTGGATCAGTCAATCTCTCACACTCAAGATTAATTCATCGCGAAACATTCACAGAGCTGAGAGGAATACAAACAGCATTAGGACTTTTAATTAGGCCAAAAGTTGTTTTTAAATAAACGTATCTTTACCTTGTATTATTTTCACATGAGGACAGTTTAGCTTCAGCAGCTAACTAGCTAACATGATGATGAAGATCAGACAGGTAATCTCTGTCTGCATCCAAAGAGGAAAATTAAGTGGCAGCCACAAGACAAGGGCTTTAATTCTCCAATAGTCTTTTCTTGCAGTTATCAGCTGGTTAAATCTTGTTTTTACAATGTTGGCTGAAAACCCGCAGTGTAACTAGAGCTCCACCTTTACCAAACCAAGCAGCTCCACTGCTTCGGAGCTGCACCCCAGCACCTTTCACTAGCTGATAACTGTGGGAACAGACAGTAAGAAAGTTAAAGAGCTACAGGATGAACTGCTTGAAGAGGCTGCCATGGAAAGACAAGAGAATTCCTGCAGGTCATTCTCTGAATCTGCATCTGTAAGCTCCTATTAACTGCTGAAGCTAAAACTGTCTTCATGTGAAAATAAACCAAGTGAAACAGACAGAATTATTTAAAACACTCATTTAAATGTTGTTGCACTATTTATTCTTCCTCTCAGCCCTTTGTTGGTTCAGATATCAACACACATGGGACGGCGCCTTGACATCATTCTGTGCTTCGGTCACCATTCCTCCCTATATCTTCACATGGCAAAGGTTTTTGCTGATATCTATCAAGGCTGAATGATGTATAATGCCCCTTTAAAATATAATAAAGCTTAATACCGTTCACATCAAGTTTGATTTCATCCAAACTCTTCCCTTTGTATTCTCCTAGCCGTCCCTGCTCCAATGCCAGGAGAACTTTGCTTATTTTAGCTAGCTGGAGGGTGCCTTCTGGAAGTCGGTAGTGCTTTCTGTGGACGTCAATGTTATGCCCAAGGAAATCTGCCAACTGGTCAAGTTCTGTAGTCTTGAGATTCAAAAGTTGAGAGGGTAGCAATGTGCTTCCTGAGTTTTGTCGAGGTTAGTGCTTTGGGATTTTTGAGATCACCACATTCATTCACAAACTGCCTTATGCAGTCGGAACCCCTGAGGTAATGGACAGATTGCGGCAATGCAAACAAGTATCCATTTTCATTCAGCACCCCACATTCTTCTCGCTTCTCAATCAGACTATCAAGCGATTCCCTCATGAGTGGGGTGAGGAGAACAGGAACTTTCCTTCCCCGCTTTCCTACTATAGTTATTCGTACAAAATGTTTGCAAAGCTTCTGCTCAAGTGCAGTAAGGGCCAAGTTGACATCCTCATGCGTTTCTGATGTGTCCTTTGATAAATACACAGACAAGGGCATTCGGGAAACCTCTCCTGCTCTCCGGCGGTTGAAGAGGATAACTTGTGCCAGGGTCACTTTAGCAAGGTCTTTCCAGTTTGAGGGCGAAGACTCTTCTTTGAGGGCATTCAAGTGTTGCTGCTGTTTCTCGGACAAATGGCAATGGAGATTTTGAACATCCTGCGTTAATGGTAGGAGTTGAGGAGAATTCCATTTGGTCTGGTCAAGTTGAGTTAGTGCTTGGCCTGCAATGTCAAATTTCCAACTTTCTTGGTAAAGCTGTATGAATTCCTCAGCATCTTGAACAGTTTGTTTTTCTTTCATCTTCAATCCTTCAGACTTGATAAACATGGCCAAAGAATGCAAGCTGTGTCCAACTTTTCGAGCAAGAGATGGACATTGATATTTGCCACTTTCATCACTGAAACCAGCAAGGCGTCTTGCAGCAGTGACAACATGACCATACTTTTCAGGTTTTATGAGTTCTTTGATAGTCTTAACAGTTTCAACTTTGTTTGCTTCCAGCACCAGTCTGCCAAGCTCTCTCAGTTTTTGTCGAATATATTGGTGTTGGCTGATTATCTTCACATTCTTGTTAAACAGTCTATACCCATACTCTAGAATACAGCGGTCTTGTTTAATAGCAACTGCAATCTTGTCTTGATTCATATCACTTAAGAACTTCCAGTATGCATCGCTTAACCCAGTTGGGGCAGGTTCAGCAAAAGCACACAATGCTTGGACTCTTGTTTTTCCTGGCTTAGATGCCTTACCCTCAGGCCTGAATTTACAGAATTTAAAATGTTGCCACAACGATTTTTTTTTGAACAATCCATAGCAGTGAATACAATGCATAAATCCTTGTCCTTCAGTTTTTTTATTTGGTTGCTTCCATGGGATGAGTTGGCCTTTCTGGCTGCCCAAAACATCACTATTATGTCCAAAGTTACCCTTATTTCGTATATAGTCCAACTGCAGTCGTCTTTCTTTTGAGTTCTTTGGCAAACTAAATGCTTTTGCAACATCAACCTTGTCACTGTGTCTCGCCACAAGTGTCTTGACATTTTCTGGACTACGACTCCACAATAGAAGCAGTGATGTTTCTTGTTATATCTTCTGGAACCATCCTCCTTCCTTAAAACCGGATTAACAAAAACAGATGGCTCCCCTTCAAGGGGCATTGAAACACTTGCATCCTTGTTAGTATTTGTTTGCGCCATTTTCTCTTCATTCTCATCAGCTCTGCTATTAGGACATAATTGTGTGAAGTCATGACTTGTTTCAAAGCTTCTGCTCTGACTGGACTCAAACTGGTTCTGACTGGAAGACTTGCTTCTGCTCTGACTGGAAGACTTGATTCTGCTCTGACTTGAAAACTTGCTTCTGCTCTGACTGGACTCAAACTGGTTCTGACTGGAAAACTTGCTTTTGCTCTGACTTGAAGACTTGCCTTTTCTCTGACTGGAAGACTTGATTCTGCTCTGACTCGATGACTTGCTTCTGATCTGACTGGACTCGAACTGGCTCTGGATGGAAGACTGGCTTCTGCTCTGACTAGCAGATGCAATTTTTCTTTTTTTATTTTCGGGGATAAATCCAAGGTGCTGTCACTGTCTGTACTTTCCTCTTTGGGATTTGGAACATACTCATCTTCACTATCTACGCTTGAGTCATCTGATCCTACAAGACTCTGTTGAATCTTTAAAAGAAAAAAAAAAAGTTAATAATTCAACTTCCATATTATAGTATTAAGTATCAACAACTGACTACACTCTTGACTGTCTACTGCATGTTGGGATAAAGAACATTCTATGGGGGGCTATGTGACATTCAGGGCGCTTTCAGTCCAAGTGCATTTACAATGCACAGATATACTCTGAAGTTATTTTAGACTAAGGAACTAAAAACAAATGTAGAGTGAAGCCTAAAAAACACACACCCCTGGCATAAATCTAATTGTATATTTGAAGAAATAATACTGAAAACAAAAAAGATGCTATTTAAACGGTAGCACCACCAAAAATTAAAACACAGCTTGATAACAAAAACAGAATACATGCTCATTGAGCAGTGCAAACACCAACATCAATCCAAAAAAGTGACATTTCCAGACCATCAATAAATACATACTTTTCTTCTCTGAGAGGGAAAATTATGTTTGAATTGTGCAAAAATACCAACAGTGGAACTACATTGATGCTATGAAATTTTCTCATCATGGGTAGGATTTTTAACAATATGACGGACGATATGATATTGCACAACCATAATGCCTCATCTATATGCATATCTGGCACTCTAGTTAGTGAACATGGTGTTGAATTTTGGTGCTACCCTTTAAGTGATGACAAGAGGGAAGTAAAAAGAATAAGGGAGGTAAAAAAAAAGAGGCTTACAGGGTGGCAACAGCCTCTCCTTGGCCTTCCCAGAGCCACTTCTGACATAGAAATGGAAGAGCCGTCTGTGCTGTCATCACTTGAATCATAGAGAGCCTCAGAAAAATCTGGAACTCTATCCATCTGCAAAAAGGGAGTTATGTCAAGGTATAGTTGTCCATTTTTGATTACATTCTATTAAAATCAATCAAAAGGGATGGATTCCTTAAACAACTTGCCTATCAACATTTCACTGAAAATCAAAGTATGTGAGGCATACCAGAATGTTTTGCGTCCTCTTTGAGAAACTTCTTCGCTGTGTGGAGTCAAACTTTGGTCTTTAATACAGTCCTCATCAGTTTAATAAGCTTCGGAATAGTCCACTAGTGAAAACCCTTTGACAGTAAACATCTAAATAGAATTTATTAAAAAAAAATAGTATGAGGAGGTAATTACTACTTAAGAAATTCGCTTGTGTGAAAACTGTTTCTGAATTACCATTACCAAAAACTTGAGAGGCATTATATTTTCATAGAGCTATCAGCAAGTCTCACAACATATAAGGGGCTACAGTGGATCACATTCACCATACCCTTTTTAATTATATATCAGCTCAGGAAGTGTAACATTATGATTGTAATAACATGAATTTAGACACTGTCAGGTGTTGCCCTAATGTTATAAACTCACTAACAGTCACATCCACACGGGGGGCCCCCAAACGTTTATAAACTAGAAACGTATGAGTGTGTAACATCCTGAAATTTTCATCTAACATCCAAAAATACGTGAGGGCCCCATAAAGTCCACACTAGAAACAAGCGAGTGTGTGATGTCAACTGGACACTACCACATCACCCAATGAGTAATCCTGACTGAAAAGCTGTATCAGAAAAAATGGGATCACCTTCCTATCTTTGTAATGGAACTACACTATGTACAAGTAAACATCAATAGTTTGTGATGACTGTTTTTACATTACTCCATTACCTCTGAGCTACTATGAGCTCTCTTTGAATCCTCTTGGGAAGTAAGATCTGTAGGGAAAGTCTCACTTTCTACTGCCACAGCAGGAGCCTGCTTGTTTGTCACCTGGAATTCAGATAAAATACAAGAACACATTAAGAACTGATAGAAATCATGTACTATATTAGGAGATATTCACAAGTTAGAAAAGGTTAGTTCATGGGAAACTGTTCATGAAACAGCATTTAAGTTAAAATTAAATGAGAGGCATGATTTTCATAGAGCTATCAGCAAGTCTCACAACATATAAGGGGCTACAGTGGATCACATTCACCATACCCTTTTTAATTAAATATCAGCTCAGGAAGTGTAACATTATGAATGTAATAACATGAATTTAGACACTGTCAGGTGTTGCCCTAATGTTATAAACTCACTAACAGTCACATCCACGGGGGGCCCCAAACGTTTATAAACTAGAAACGTATGAGTGTAACATCCTGAAATTTTCATCTAACATCCAAAAATACGTGAGGGCCCCATAAAGTCCACACTAGAAACAAGCAAGTGTGTGATGTCAACTGGACACTACCACATCACCCAATGAGTAAATCACCTGGAATTCAGATAAAATACAAGAATACATTAAGAACTGATAAAACATTAAGAACTGATAGAAATCATGTACTGTATTAGGAGATATTCACAAGTTAGAAAAGGTTAGTTCATGGGAAACTGTTTATGAAACAGCATTTAAGTTAAAATTAAATGAGAGGCTTGATTTTCATAGAGCTATCAGCAAGTCTCACAACATATAAGGGCTACAGTGGATCACATTCACCATACCCTTTTTAATTAAATATCAGCTCAGGAAGTGTAACATTATGAATGTAATAACATGAATTTAGACACTGTCAGGTGTTGCCCTAATGTTATAAACTCACTAACAGTCACATCCACAGGGGCCCCAACGTTTATAAACTAGAAACGTATGAGTGTGTAACATCCTGAAATTTTGATCTAACATCCAAAAATACGTGAGGGCCCCATGAAGTCAACACTAGAAACAAGCGAGTGTGTGATGTCAACTGGACACTACCACATCACCCAATGAGTAATCCTGACTGAAAAGCTGTATCAGAAACCATGGGATCACCTTCCTATCTTTGTAAGGGAACTACACTATGTACAAGTAAACATCAATAGTTTGTGATGACTGTTTTACATTACTCCATTACCTCTGAGCTACTATGAGCTCTCTTTGAATCCTCTTGGGAAGTAAGATCTGTAGGAAAGTCTCACTTTCTACTGCCACAGCAGGAGCCTGCTTGTTTGTCACCTGGAATTCAGATAAAATACAAGAACACATTAAGAACTGATAGAAATCATGTACTGTATTAGGAGATATTCACAAGTTAGAAAAGGTTAGTTCATGGGAAACTGTTTATCAGAGTTTATAAGAGAAATATAAGAGTAGCTGTACTAGTCAGAACATTTTTACACACTCTAAATTCTTAAAAAAAAAAAAAAAAAATTCTAACTGACCTTTTTACGCCATGGCCACTTTGAATCACCGTAGTTGTAATCAATTTCATTACCTATTTCTATTTTCTTCACAGCAAATAGGCACAAATGTGGCCTGTTGTTTACCATGACTTTTTCATGGTGCAGTTTGGAGACCTGTGGTTGTCATTAACTAATCTTCCAAGGTTCCATCTTCTTTGGATGCATCAATACTAAAGGGTATAAGAAAACTACCCATTAAACTTTGAACTGCTTAAATATGGAATTTCATAAAGTGTATCTTCACAGTTTTACGGAAGAGCCATTTAAAATATATAGCATATCAAATCTAATGGTATGGCATGTGATGGGAGAAAGTCTTGATACAGATAAAGCTCTTTTCATTAGCTTAAAATGTCAGCGATATCAGTGAAAGCTGAAGTTACAAATTAAAACTGATTCAATGGAAATAACTGTTGTGATCCACCGAGCATGTGTGATTAAAAGATGTTCCTGCTTTCATTCAAACATCAACAATTCAAAATACTGTTTCATGTCTTAATTTCCATAATCTCTACAAAACATGTGACTTTACATGCTTACCACCAGTGACGTTTCTGCCATTCAAATTCAAAAAGAAATGTACTCTCTAGTTCTGAGTAGTGTCTTGACCGGCATTCTTCCACTGATATAAGTTCACCCTATACTCCAAGACAAAAGCACCTGGTTCGATAGGCTGAGTAGCAAACACTCCTCTTCCTACAAGGAAATTTAGTTAAATATACATTGAATTAGAACATTTAGTTGTCTTAACCTTTAACATACAGTATGACCCACCACTTGCAAATTAAATGTAGTACAACCAATACAAAATTATGTTATAGCCTATTGCCTTTAAAACCAACATAAACTGGAGCCAGAGATTCAGTGTAATATCAAAATGTAGCCACTTTCATAGCCCTTTAGGATATGCCAATACAGCCTTTAATCATTTTTTCAACTGCAAAGATAGCCATTTATAATTTATTAAGACAGGATGTGACACAGGCAATATGCCACTGTAAGAAGAGCAGTTAAGTTTATTTCACCTAAGTTTACTGTAAAAATTTATAATAGAAGCCTTGCTTATGTATACTTTCCTATACCTGGCTGTAATGGATTTTACAGATATCTGCTCCTGACATGTAGCCTAAATACTTTTTTTATTCTTTATGTGTATGTAAATACATAGTGCTTAAAAATGCAATTGTGTCATATGCTGCCTCGTACCTTTGTTAGCATCAATAAATCTTTCCATAAATCCTGGCTTATCCCTTGAAGACAGAATAAATGATGTTGCATCATCAATAGGCCGTATCCTTGACTTCCTTTTGAACATTATGGCTCTGTGAAAAGAATTTTTAAATAATTTCACAGATAGACACAAGAAAACAAAAAAACAAATTCCTCAACAACAAATTCAACAAGTTCCTCTATCTCAACAAGCTCCTCCGTCTCTTACAGAGCCAGACATGCTATTTCATGTCATCATTTATGCAGTCCATATCAAAGCTTGTATCAAAGCATAAGTATTAGTGAAGGTTTTCTGTTAGAATCAAAGTCTTGATTTGAGTTTAGTCACTTCTTTTTGCCCTTACATTCAAATATAACATTCAATTGACTGTGCATTGTACATACAACCAACCATACAATTTTTTTCTGTACTGTACATAAAACCATCATATATACACTAACATTTCTAAACTCTGTCCATTTCACCTCTATATATAGCATTTAATATATTTTATGTACATAAAATGTGTATATATATAATATTATCCAGTGTCAAAAACACTGCAAACACTGTAAGATACAGCACCACTTATGCTGTATATGCTTCAATAAATCTGCACTCTCTGTACAAAATACTATTCTTTTGCAGCTCTGATTTATGCTAACTGCATTTCATTGACTTTATACATGTATTTGTGAAATGAAAATTTAATCTAATCTAATCTAATCTAAATAACACAGCATCATCACCCCCAGTTCAGAATATAATTACTGTATGTTCTACTTGCAAGTGAAGCGGATTAGATGCAGTCAACTCTTAAAATATAAACAACTCAGCTCCCCCAAACTATAGCTAACTTTTAGCAGGTAGTGATCTGATGCTAACTGTTAGCAGCTAGCGCCACATTAACATTTATTAAATACCATTTTTTTGCGCACCAGTTGCAAGACACCGGTTACCGAGGACGAAACAAAACCAATGAAAACATTCAAACTCCCAAAAAAATAAACTTACCTGTTGCTCATACGAAGACATCTGTGCCTTGGTGCAGGAAAAACGAAAAGTGCAGAGTCACGTCGGAGATTTTGTCAGGGAGGGCAAACTACCTTGAATGGGCGGGCCTAATGCGAATCAGTTGTTTAGTTGACCAATCAGAGGCGTGAAATCCTCTGACAAACAAAAACAAATTTCACCGATAGGCCTGAAATGGTTGTCAATCACGCAATTCTCCGTGTCTCTGCCGACTTTACATGAGGGAGATTTTAGCGTGCTAAAAGTTGTTAATATATCAACGTATTAAAGTTTTAATATTTCTCCGGTGAGAAAGTGAACATTTAAATTCTCAATACGTGTTCAGTTAATCACAACAATGCTTTTTTTGGAAATCTGCTGCTATGTATAATTCCTTTTGGAAAATAAATATTGGTCTCTCAGTTGAACTCTAAAAATTGTAACTGCCGCATTTAGTTCATCTTAACATACGTGAAGCTTAATGTTTTTACTAGGGTAACAGCACTGCCTCAGGGGCTCTATATGTATAAATATCACATTTCAGTTAATATACATGTATTAAGATGATCTACTACCTACCGTCATCACTCTACCCGCCACTAGAGATTTAAGGCAGCATCTCATTGGCCGAAATGTTACACACTTCAGGAAGTGTGTATCCTCTGCTATACCAATGACTCAGCTGCAGGGGGAGCTCCAGAGGACACACACTTATACACACATTTCCAGTTTTTGTCATGTTGTGGGCCAAGTTAAATAAAGGCAGGAGGCACATCAGGGGAGTCTCCTGAGCTAGAATAAAGTGATAACTGGTGTGGGGCCCACCATTTTGAGCCCCACACCAGTGGTGGGCCCCAGGTTCTTGGTGGGCTCCTTTGGTCTGGGCCCAACGTAGGGATAAAAACAAGTACACACACACACACACACACACACAAACACACAGACACACTCACACACTCACACACACACACACACACACATGCATGCACACACGCACGCACACACACACACACACACCTGACCCCCTGTAACTGCACTAATACCCTGTCCCATGGCCTTTGGTCTATCTTGAGGGATTAGGTGCAGAAAGACACACATACAAGCAAAGATACATCCACACACACACACACACACACTTACGGACGCAGCAGGCCTGGCTGAGGGTCTACCTTGAGGGATTAGGTGCAGAGAGACAGGACCCTCCAGCCAATCAACCGGTCTGTCACATTGATTTTGAGGGGTCACTGGTACACAATGGCCAGGGCTTTCCTGTCTTAACCTCTCTGATCATACACATATGCACACACACTCATAGACATTCACACACTATGGCTATAGATTTTATTTATATCATAATACTTAAAAAGCAGAGCTGGAAAGGTTCTTTATAGGTGGGTAAAAAGCAAGAATAGCAAACAATTAAAGGTAAAAATAGAAAGCGCAGGAAAAAATAACACTGAATAAGTAATTAAAAAAGAAAAGTTACAAATACATATCATTTAAATGATGAAATATGCAATTCTATAAAAGTGGGTTTTCCAGAACAGACTATTAAAGATGATACTGAATGAAAGCACCAATTCTTTGAACAGGACTTTCCATGTGTGTGTACACAAAACACACACATACACACATACACACACACACACATTATTGCAATTCAAAATTCCCCTGTCTGCCTCTCAAAGCTTCATCACATCCTTGCTTCTGCAAATCCTCCAACCCCCTCGGGTAAAGCACACCCAGATGGGGGAAGCCTCCCAGGTCATCCCCCCACTTCCAACCCCTCATTCCGTCCTCTCTTTCAAACAACACCATAGTTAGAGAGGGCACCGGGCAAGCGCTTCGGCTAATGAAAAAAAAAAAAAAGGACCACTGCCAGCAGCATCGGAGCTGTTCAGGCTGACTATATTCTAGAAGAAGAAGAAGCCTTCGCCGAGAACATTCTTACCCACACAAGAATTTAACCTCTGCACTTAACCCATCTGTGAGCAGTGAACAGACACACACACACACATATACAGTAGGAGCACACCAGGACACAAACACACTTTTTTTGCTGGTCCAGGAGAATTGAACTAGGGAATTAAACTAGCGACCTTTTGGTCCCAAGCCGCTTCTCTAACCTCTAGGACACGGATGCCTCCATCATCTCTGACATCATCCATGATTCCCCTGTTCTGTTTTAGTCTTTTTTGTTTCCCCCTCACACCTTTAGCCCTCACATCCTTCTGTTGCTAGTTTCCCTTTCCGGGAGGGAATCTCTGAGGCATATGGAAAAACAGGATTCATGCATGTCTGCTGGTATTGTTGTTATCATTAGAGTCCGCTGTCGGCAGAAGAAATACTCCATATTTA
This sequence comes from Istiophorus platypterus, assembly GCA_016859345.1. Classification (NCBI taxonomy): domain Eukaryota; kingdom Metazoa; phylum Chordata; class Actinopteri; order Istiophoriformes; family Istiophoridae; genus Istiophorus; species Istiophorus platypterus. Next base: position 6,776,042 of record CM029119.1, read on the forward strand.
GTATCTCTTCTGCCGTTAGCAGGAGACTTATATATATATATATATACATATATATATATACATATACATATATATATATATATATATACATAATATATATATATATAATTTATATATATATAATTTTATTTATAATTTTATTTATATATTCGTTTTTTATTTTCTCTAGCATTTGTTTTTTTCCACAGGAATGGATAATTTGACCTTTCTGGACCTCGAGCAGTTTCAAAAAGCAGTATAAAAAGAAATATAAGTGCAATTAAAGCGCAGTTACTTCAAAATTGCATACGCGTAAATATCCTTTCCACTCAGCTGCGGCGTTTCGGCACAGCGGTTGGTACAACACACATATAAAGATCTTTTTTTTTTTATTCATCATAAAATCATGAAGATACTGAAATAAAGCAAACAAAGGAATTTAGTGACTTAAGGCTGAATTCTTAACCTAAAAGCATATTTCAATGGCAGTAAAACCATGAGACCACTAGTAGGCGCCCAAGTATTTCCAGCGCATTAAATCCAGCAGACTGTCTCGTCTTCTCTCACCTTTTCGACTACTGCCCTTACTTCCTGGTTAAGCGCCCAGAGAAACAGCCAGGTTGGCTGGTGTCATCACTTTTACACATTTTAACCGGAGTCTTATCCAAACGCCGAGACGAAACACTCCAGATGCAAATGACCGTTTCAAACCCACGAAGTCACCGATGATAACGTAAAACAGGACAGGGAGGCGTTGGACGCAGAAAGTCACGGGGGAAGGTGAGTTAGTTCGTGAAACTACCGATCGGTTGAGTTAGCTTGCTAACTTAAAGCTGCGGTCTTCGCGACGCGTTTGTGTTGATTTTAACGCGTTTTACGATGGAGTTTGTGTTCGCGTTTGGTCACCGGGCGTTTTTACAGAAACGAAGAAATGCGAAATCGTGTCCGGCGTTAAACTCAGATGTCCCTCTCCTCTCCCCCAGAGCGCCACGTCATTGATCGGCGGAGGAGTCGGAGGAGCGCACCCGGAGTTAAGCGCGACCCGGCGGATCGCAAACGGAGACCAGACGGTCGTACTTCACCGCTTCCCCTTCACCGTGTCCCCGGGCTATTTTGTTTTGTCTTACCGAAGGGGTAGGAGGCGGGGGGGGACACCTGTCAAGAAGCGGGCCGAAATGACGGCGTCCAACTCGGGTCTCATCATGAACGTGGTGAACAGCATCGTCGGAGTCAGTGTTCTCACTATGCCCTTCTGCTTCAAACAGGTGGGTCACCTGCGGGTGTGCAGGTAAAGCCCCTCACCGGAAACACGACCCTTTTATTTTGACTTATTTTTACATAAGAAAAAGTAGCAGTAGAAGACCAGCATGCACATCTGTAACGTAAACGCAGTGTAGCAAAGAAGTGTACTTAATGCGCTTAGAAGTAACTATTTGACCCTACATACCTGTTTTGTTTTAAATTACATGAATAAAAAAATATCTTCTACAGTTGTAAGGAAATAATTCTTGCAACATTGATATGACCTTCTATTCAATATCATTAATATCGCATATCAAGCACACAGGAAGCCATTTCACCTGATTAAAAACATGATGAAATATACTTTATATCTTTGGCATGACAGTACATCATCACCAAAGCTTAAAACAAAAAGCTACTCACAAATGGTCACACGTGAGGCTCAAAGGCACAGGCTTCAACTTGACGGGGTTCATCGATAGCGATATTCTGTACAGTCGATTGTAGTTTGTGGTAATGTTTCATACTACACTAACGTAACTGATGTAAAAGAGCTGGGAAAATGTTAAAAAGACCAAAAAACTACAAACTTCAAAATGTCAAGGAAGTTATTAAATTAAAACTTCTCTAATCCAGTTTCAACACAAAATGAACGTTGTAACTCAGCTTGATACTGATGACAGTACATTTCATTTTACCCTCTGTGTGTTTTGTCTTGTCATTATAGTTGACTGAAATTTGCTTAATAAATGACTATGTTACTTTACAGCCTGGCAACTTCCTCATAAGATCAGTGCATGCTTAGTTGAACATCAACAGCCTCCCCATCTGTTAGCAGACTTCATCAAGAGTCTTTGTTCTCTTCCTGTTACATCATTCAGACACATTTTCTTACAGGTTTTGGCACAAATACCAAACTTGTTCCAAAACCTTCAGTGTTTGCCTCACTGAAGTCCAGCAAAATACTGTAGGTCAAGGTGTTAAGCGCCGACCTTGTTGTTGAAAACATGGCAAAAGAAAGAGTAAGGTGTGACTGAGTATCATCACAGTATGATGTGAGCAAACTGTTCGCTGTGAGGCATTTCAGCCAATTTGCTGCATCACTGCCTCTTTGTGTGTGGCCATGAACAAAGAGTACATAACTTAAAAGAGAGTTGAACATTAATGCTGTATTTAGAGGTATTTCAGTACCGAAAGAACTTAAAAAGCTAAGGGGTGTCGTTCCCAGAATGAATATTTTCTTTCAGACATTGCCTTATATAAAACAAGTATCTTAAATATCTCAAAATAATGTAACCACAGCAAAGATTTGAAAAAAAAAATACTGCAAGTTATATTGCTTTTTTTATTTAAGAATCATTATTATTACTTATTATTATGACAAAGCAAGACTACAAAAATGACTACTACCCCAGACTATCCTCCTGTTCCTGCAATGTTGTCAAACTGGTCTCAATGCTTTGGTCAATGCTTTATGACACACTCAGTGGAAGCTCATTGTCCTTTTCCTTTCATAGATTGAACATAAAATTGAGGTCATTTTTGCTATATTTTTATGTAGTGGATATCTTTTTACAAGGTCAAGTTGTGCACTCTTTTGTTTGATCATTAAGTGTCTGCATAATTTTTTTTCAGACTCTTCCTTTCCATGGACCTTCATATTTTCAGTCAAATATTTATCAGAGGAATATTTGATAAAACTAGCAAATATATTTACACCTTTGACAAGAGTTGTCATTAGTTTTAAAGAGTCTAATTTGGAGTCAAGATAGTTTATATAGCATTTTGACTGTTTGCCAGGACATCAAGGTTACTTTTCAAAGTGATGTTTGTTTAATTGAATAGAAGAGATTATCATGCATTTTGTATTTTTAGTATGAAGACCAGATTTGAGGACAGGTTTTTGAACCTATGTGTGACGTATGATAACTCTCTGCACTCACAGTGTGGGATAGTACTGGGAACAGTACTGTTGTTCTTCTGTTCCTGGATGACCCACAAGTCTTGCATGTTCCTGGTCCACACGGCTAGCAACACCAAACGAAGGACCTATGCTGGATTGGGTGAGTTTAGGTTGTAATAAATGCAATTTTCAATGCAATGTCAAACATTACATTTGCTGCTCTGGATTTATTTCTGACAGTACAGTGGTCTACATGCAGCTCATGCGATGGTTAGTAATTACCACCTTTACTGTGCTGAAGGTCTACTTTTTTTGAGGACATGATGGAAAGGGAAATTTTTTGCATTATCCTTGGCAGCAACCACTGTTAGTTAAAATAAAAGCAGAATTTAGCAGTAGCAACATAAATATCATGACTGAGCAGACATAAAATTGCTAGTTTAACCTTAGGTATTATCACAACAGACTATTTTAGGACATTGCCATCTGTTTATCTTCATGTTGTTCACATTAACAGCGTTCCCTTCTCTGCAGCCTTCCATGCTTATGGGAAACCAGGAAAAACACTGGTGGAGACAAGGCAAGTTTCATTATTTATTCTCAGTACACATTATTCTGTATTTTAACTATATACAGTGACTTTATTTTCTACAGGTATTTGTTATATACCTTTTTAAATATTGAGAAATTTAAAGGGGTTCAGTTAAAATAGAATTCATTCATTTTCAAAATCATCGACACTGATAACAGTTGAGAATACGCCCCTTTCTATGTCTCCTCTCTCTGTCCCTGCAGTATGATTGGGTTGATGTTGGGGACCTGTATTGCCTTCTACGTTGTTATTGCTGATTTGGGCTCAAATTTCTTCGCTCAGCTTTTGGGTTTACAGGTTTGAGATCATGACTTTTATATCTATATCACAATCTTTAACCATTTTGCAGAACCGATTGATTAAATCATAAATGTCATCTTCATTGCTCTCTTCTGAAAATACTTAAAAGTATTTCAAGTATTTAAATACTTAAAAGCATTTCAAGTATTTAAATACTTGAAATACTTTTAAGTCTTTTGGGAAACAATAGGTAGGGTATGTCTGAAAGTGAGTTCTTAAGAAAAGTGTTATATAATCACGTCATACTATCCTCTAAAGGTGACTGGCAGTTTTCGTGTGCTGCTGCTGATCGCTGTGTCTCTGTTCATCGTGCTCCCGCTGAGTCTGCAGAGGAACATGATGTCTTCCATCCAGTCCTTCTCCGCTATGGCACTCATTTTCTATACTTTCTTCATGTTCACGGTGAGCACATTGTCACACAGACAGCTGCACTCTACACAATGCATCTGAATAGACTGCAGTGGAAACATTTTGGCTTTGTGTACAGAGCTAAACAATCAGAATGTCTTAGGTAGACCTGCCCATGGAAAAAATAAAAAGCGCCCCTTTCTTACAGCTATACAGTATAGTACAGTTTACAGTATTATAAAGTGCAGTAATATTCTGGCATATGTATTGCTGAAAGAGACATTTATTTAAATGAATGTATAAACATTATCGATAGGCTCTAGAACAGCATTGAGTAAATTAATTAGTAATATTATAGTCATACAGTTGTATTACATTGTGGATGAAAATCTGGACCAAACAAATCCATCATAGCAATGGAGGACAATTTTTCTTATTGTATTTTGAGTATTTTCTTTTTATATGATTTTATATAATTTTGTTCCTATATATATATATATATATATATATATATATATATATATATATATATATATATATATATATAATTTTTTTTTTTTTTTTTTTTTTTATTTTCAAGTACAGGAGGTAACTCTGAAGCCATTGTGCTCTTTAATGTAGTTCTCTTTCCCAATACCATAGTATATATGAATGATACTGGTCTGTGATGTTTTGAACTGAAACTTCTTTGATTTTTTTTTGTTTGGTTAAGTGTTGTTTTTTGTATTCTGTGTTAATTCCTCCTTTTTTACTCCATTGTACTATAAGTCTTCTTTACCAACACAATACAAAATATGGTCTTGCTCCTCTTTTTTTTTTTTTTTTTTTTTTTAAGAGCAAATCCACACTAAATCACATCAGGTGGAAAACAATTGCTTCACAGCTCTTTAAAGACTGAAACAAAGCCTTTCCCCTGGGAAGGAGACACCACTTTCAAATTGGCCTCTAGAGACATTTTAAGCACTGTATGTGCAAAGTAAATGGTGGTCAGATGGTCAATTCCTTTCTTTTTACATTTGCTGCTGTTATAAAAAAAAAAACTTGACATCAGATGTAAATATGCTGAATGAATTTTGATATATTTCCGATTTCCTCCAGATATATTTTCTGTCCCATTCAATTAAGATTATGTTCATATGTCAGTTGCATTATTATTATTATTTTTTTTTTTTTTAAGAAAAGTGAGCTTTATTCTTTTATCTTAAATCAAAAATTTAAAAAATTTCAATTTATCAAAAACTTTCTACCCCAGACAGTTACTGTTCATTAGCAACACCACAATGGCAATCGGCTACTGATATATATTTCTGAGGTTAACAACATCCTTAATAATGATATGGACATATCTCCAGAAGAACCAGATAAAATAAGATTCAAGTTTGTGGAGTTACATAAATTGCATGTTTAGCCCTGTAGCTCTGCCTCAGCTCTTTGATGATGTTTGATTTGCATCTTTTCTGTGAAATGTTTAAATCATGCTGCACTTCTGGCTACACAGCAATCAGTGATGTCCAGGTAGCAGAATTTCTAATCTGGCCTTTTTTCAGGTTAAAAGATACGTTCTTTTTCCACTGTGCACATTGTTTTGCAAGTGACCTTGTACATGTGTTTGCAAGGTTAAAACAATGAAGTAGTAGTTCTGTCAGAAAATGTTGAGAGATGCTTGTCAAACTTTGCTTGATAGGGTGACATCTTCACAGATTTTTTTTTTTTTTTTTGTCAAATGGGCAGTCCAAAACAAGAAGATACTCAAATTAAAATTACTTAAAATATTAAAATACTCTCTCACATCTAATTTAATTAAGGTTGGAGTGTGGTCAGAGGTGCAACATACTAAAAACCTTAAATCTGGAGTCCAGCAGCACTCTTCTGCCTCCTGTTGTTCAGCTCATTAACTCTTTAAATGTGCACACACATGGTCTGTGTGTGTGGCTCTGTTTAACTGACTTGCAGTGCTACTTCACCAGACTTTAAAAAACTGCTGTTTACAGCGTGATGTGACTTTTAGTTCCATAGCATGGTGATATCCTGGAGCAGTGGTGTGGTGTGTGTCTGGCTTTAGATCCAGGCCCGGACCAGCCTGGCCCAGTCCGGACCCCTAATCCTCTAACAGTGACGTATCTCCTTCCCTCCCTCCTTTCATTCCTACTCTGTTTCTCTCTCCCTTTCCCCCTCTGCTCATTGCACTACTTTACTTCTTTCTCTTCTTCTTTTCCCTTGTGTCCTCCTGTTCCTCTTCACTCCTTCACTACCTCCTCTCCTCCTCTACACCCTTTATTTGCTTCCCTCTGTCCTGCTGCTGTTTCTGCTGCTGGTGCTGTAGATAGTGTTGTCGTCTCTGCGCTACGGCATAATCTCAGGCTCCTGGGTGGAGCGGGTTCACCTGTGGCGCTTCAAGGGCGTCATTCAGTGCCTGCCCATTATCGCCACAACCTTCTGCTGTCACCCGTAAGTAAACCACGGAAACAACCCCCCAAAATAACACCACTGTAAGGGGCAGTGGAGGGAAGACCAATGCAACTCTACGCTCTTTACCACCCCACCCCCCCCAACCTACCTGAGCCTTTTGCCCACTCTTCTCAGTCGTCCCCATTTTTCACCTTTAATTCGGGTTTGGTCTGAGCCATTTCAGCTCTGTGAGTGAGTGTGTGTGTGTGTGTGTGTGTGTGTCTTCGGTGGCAGTAGTAAACGGGCAGAGGACTGTAACAAAGTGAAAGTTTTATCTTTGCTGCGCTTCCACCACTGCTCTACACCCAGGATGAGAAGCCTGGGTCTGGTCATGAAAGGGTGGAGGGTTATGGAGTATTCTGCTGTCCTTTGGGACTTTATCAGGTAACTAAAGGAGCAAGACGTAGGAAACACATGCTGATCGAAAAACCTGTAGGGTAGCTTTTGTTTCAAACTACCCTTTCATATGCTTCTTTTTTTTTTTATCAAATTTACAATTTCACTGTGATTCATCACCTTCATTACTCAACTTTTTCAGCTATGACAGGTTATTTGTTCAGTATGGGGTTTCCTGTTATGTCTCTTTCCTCTCTTCATTTTCTCCCTTCATTCATTACTTTCATTATCTGTTTGTGAGCCGTCAGCATGGGTGCAGCCCCCTTCCTCTTCCTCATGCCCCACCCCCCACCCCACCCCATACATTTGGTTCGGGCTGTAACCCCCCCCTCCTTCCCCTCAGATGGTGCTGTCCTCGTTCAAACATGGGCTGCTCAGCGGCTGGTGGCTAGGGCAGGTCAATGTGGTGCGCTGGGAGGGTGTGTTTCGCTGTCTCCCCATCTGTGGGATGGCCTTCGCCTGTCAGTCGTAAGTACTCCTCCCACCCTCCACCTGCACAGGACCATGTAATGAAACTGATGTCAAATAAGACTATAAAAAAAGCTTAAGTTAAAAGCTTATTGACTCAGAATGACAGTAGTACTGAAATTATGTGCAGGGTAAATCCTGATATGTGGGCTTTTCTACTCAGTAACACATTGAATCGAATCTTTAATTTCTGCATGTAGAAACTAAACAAATATCACAATTAGTGCATGTATACTTCTATCATTCATTATAAACAAAGTGGAGGGATTGGGGTGAGTTTGCCATGAAAAGAGACAAAGATTTGTGGTGGAGATGAGGTTTTTGGTAAAAGGTGTCTAGTTGCAGAGGGAGGCTGGTTATTTTGGTAATGTGCTTTTGACAATCAGCTCATCCATTTCTGCTCTACTGTTGGGTCTGACCTTTCTAGAATTAACCTGGGCTTATACTGCTTTTTGTATGTACTGCTGCTTTTGTTTTTCTCTGATGTGATGAGAATAAACCTGAATGTTGCATTTAGGAAAATGAAAGGACATGTTAGAAAACCGTGCCTTTCAGTTGTTTGGTAATTTTTAGATTACATTAAAGATAAGTCCCTAAGCTTTAGCTAAACTAACATTTATTGTTCATTTTCCAATCAGCATTTCTGATTTGAAACATTCAAATTTACTAATTATACATGCAGACCTAGTTTGTGTAGCAAAAGCTATACATACATTGATTTTTTTTTTTTTTTTAACTTTTTCACACATTAAGAGGGTTTTTCACGCCATTTTTTGCATTCAGTTAACCTTTCCCACAGTGCTGGCAGAGATCAAACCACTACATGTCACTTCTCACAACTTAATCTGAGGTTCTCTGAGTAACCATATTCATTTATTTTTCCATTTTCACCCATCTGCATGCTCTGGTCACTGCCTCTTTCGTCCTGTCCTCTAAACTTTAGTGCCTGCTCTGGAACTGCAGTGAGCTGAGCAGGTTGCGGGTAACACATGAAGGTCTAATGGGATCTGGGGGTACAAAGTCTTGTCTTAGATTTAAATGCATTGCTGGGGGAGGATGTAGGGAGTGTTGTGGTGAGGTCATTAGGGGCCAGATGTTTGGGTGGTGGTGTTATATTGGTTTGTTTGTGTGAGAGTGAGTGAGGTAAGTGGCAGGAGTGGGTGACTGTAGGCTTGAGACTGAAATGAGACTTTAATTAATGTAATCACACGAAGCCGACCCAACATTATGGTATGGCGGGCGTGTTCATTAGCAAGAGAGGTGTGCGCGCATTAGAAGAAGAAGGTGTCCGCTTGTGCGTGTTTATGGATGTCTGTTTTGTGTGCTGGTTCCCACTAGCGGTGCTGAGTGATATTTGGCAGGGTGATTTCTTGGCCTGTGGTCAGGCCGAGCAAGGCAAGCGCTCCGTCAGGCGGCAGGCAGCTTAAGCCAAACCACTAATCAACACATTGGACTGCCGCCATCTTACAGACACACACTGATGTATTCACAGGCTGATTAAACAGCTCTCAGCACATTGGATTTTTATTACATTCATGAAATGTGTTTACTTTCAGTTAAAACATTACTTAACATCACCATTATGACAGGATGGGAGCTGGCCCTGTTTTTTGGCTGCACGTTTGAGTTGCGAGGAGCAGTTAGCTCATAATAGGGGGACATAAGAAAAACATGTGCGGTGAAAATGTCCCTCTGTGATGCTACTGTCTACATGCTTTCAACTCCAAGTTAATGGTATTATCTACGGTACACGCTTCAACCTCCCAACACATGGACACTTCCACACATTCACTTTAAAGAGCTTCTCCATCATACTTCCTCTGTTTAAAGGGCAGAGTTAAAGCAAATAAAAACACATTAGCCTCTGAGTCAGGACTATTGGGTGAACATTAGATGCTTTAGTTCCCCGCTTACAATATGTCGTTTTATTTAACCTTGGCTCTGAGATTTACTGGTTTGCGGATTAAACAAGCATCAAGGAATAGCACCACGGGACAGTGCTTGCTCATAAAACCAGAGTGTGTGAAAGAGAGACTGGCAAAGAGCGAATGAGAGACAGAGAAAGTTATGGTTTCTTGTTCTCTGTCTCTCTTTCTCATTTCTTCTCTCTTTTTCTTCCTTTCATTTATATATAAGAGAGAGAAAAAGAGAGGAGGCAAGCACAAAGAGTCTGCCAGGAAAGTTTATAATGCTGTAAAACCTGCAACGCACTCGCTGTTATATATAAAGCCTGTAAATTCACTGGTAAATGTGGCAATGGTCTCCTCCACACTGCCACACTCTTGTAGCACAGAACAGAAAATGAAAAAGAGAGACACCTGGGTTACAGATAGACAGACAGTCTCAGTTTCAACTTCAGCCCACCTTGACTACTGTCCCCCATTCTGTGTCACACACACACACACACACACACATACATACACTCACACACACTCACACACACTCACACACACTCACACACATTCTCACACACTCTCACTCTCTCACACTCTCACACACTCACACACTCACACACATTCACACACTCACATAGTTACACTTATGTACTTCACTCCCCACTGCCACTACATTAAAAAAAAGGAAACATTAATTTTTGGTGAATTAACATTTTATTCATAATGTGAAAAAATTCCAAATGCTGAAAAACTTATTGCATTCATGTGCATGTAAAATAGAATTACAGACACACAACCTGTATGTTTATGTGCTTTATGTTTAGACTAACATGCATCTCAATTATGGCTGTGGGGGTTTGGAGGCCCATTTTTTTCATGTGAAAAGATCAGTTGTTGGTTAAAACTGGCTGCTTTGTTTCTTGTCACCCATAGGTTGATGCCATCTTAAGCTCCGGCAGAAAGGTTAAACCAATGTGACATCATATCGTCTTACAATAATAATTTAGCAAGATATATGTAGATTTTTATTGCTTTTTTAAAATTTTTGAACATGTTCATGAACTGCATTCATTAGGAAGCAGTGCAGCTACACATATCAGCATGTATGACTTCAGAATCAGTCAAACACAAAATCTTACTACGGATTAGTGGACAAACAGATTTAAATTTAATGTTACAATGACTGACTTACAGTGTTTAAATTCTAATGGGCCGAAAAAGCAAAAAGGCATCACTTGCCCGAGTAGGATGCTGACAAGGACATGAGGACAGTGATGAATCATTTGATTATAGAGTGGCACAAATAGGCTCCCATATGGCTGCTCATTATACAAAAATGTACAGAGTAGTTTCCAGTACCAGATTTTAAGCAAGTAGCTTTCTGGACCATGACTGAGCAGCTGTTCGAACAGAAAAACATAACTCTGTTGTTTCACTCAAAATCTATGGGACTACTCTCCTTGCCTTCCCTTCTATACTTTTGATGATATAGTACCCGCAGCAAAAGTTGTGTGTCTGATAATTCAGACAACACATGAATGCAGAACAACAGGACCAGTGTGGTGATGTGTAATGCAGCATGTAGAGCATGTTTTTGGGTTGCTTGTCTCTCACAGGCAGGTGCTGCCGACCTACGACAGCCTGGATGAGCCGTCTGTCAAACGCATGAGCACCATCTTCACCTCAGCTCTCAACGTAGTCACCATCTTCTACATCACTGTGAGTGGAAACGCCATCGTCATTCACACCAGTCATGTTTGTCTCTGTCTGCTGTCACATGGCAACCTTGTGATTTTAGGATTTTTACATTGTGTCTTCTTGCCCTGATCTTTTCAGCCCTCTTTATCTAAAAAGTTGCTGCATTTAGTCAGCTATGTTTTTAATGTCTTAGTGTATCTGCTTCAATGGATACATTCTCTCTAATGAGAAATCCTACTATTTTGTCTTTAAAGGTGATATTTCAATCACACCACACAGCTGATTTCTTATACATGTGCACAGATTTTCATCTAGAAAGCAAATAGGAACTTAACCCCAATACTATAAAAAAAAAAAATTTAAAAACCTCTTGTACTTGGTTCCCTCCACTTCATCTCTACACCAGGTGGGGTTCTTTGGCTACGTCAGCTTCACAGAAAACATTGCGGGGAATGTGCTGATGAACTTCCCTTCCAACCTGGTGACGGAAATGATCCGCGTTGGCTTTATGATGTCTGTGGCTGTCGGATTCCCAATGATGATCTTACCGTGCCGCCAGGCCATCAACACCATGCTGTTTGAGCAGCAGGTGACCTCAAATACTACTGATACATTCATGTATATGATGTCCCAAAGGACCAAAAAAACAGAATCTCCATCTGCCTATATGTGTGACATTCCAAATTTCTTTTTGGGTTTGTGTAAATAATGTTAATAGTAGAGCGAAAACACTTTTGATAGTGTGTGTGTGTTTATGTGTGTAAAAATATACACATTTATATGTAGCAATGTATTAATTTTAATCTTTCACTTTTACACTTCACCATATTACTTCTGAACCAGCAGGCACTTACATTCTCTCTGCAGTGCAGTTTTGAAAGTTGTAAGAATAGAAATGTGTTGGTCCATGTAAACAGAGCCTGCTGGAGACACATGCTGTGGATCTTAACTGTGATGTCTATTGAATTTTTATCATATCCAGATGTGAGTGCAGGCAGATAAACACATCTGACTTGTTAAAATCCTGTGATATGTCCATTTTTCTAATGTAATTTAGAGGAATTTCCAGCATTTACGATGTTGAGTTTTTTAGGGGGTATTTCATCATTCTTTGATGTTCAGAACTCTACCACAAGTAGCCATTTTTTTTTTTTAATCTTTCAGTGAAATAGGAAATGCTGCTAGTTTGGGTTTTGGTGGAAATCAGACGGGGAGTGTGGATAGTACTGGCAACTTTGTGGCCACAACACATGAGGGAATGTAGCGGAAACACTAAGTAATACAAGCTGTGTTGTGTCTATCATCAAGAAAGAAAAAAAAAAGAAAATTCAAATCAAATTGTAAATTTGAGATTGGTTACACTCCCCGCCTGATTTTTTTTCTTTTTTTTTTTTTTGTCTTTTCTTCATTTCTCTCTCATTTGCCTGTTTCCGTCTTACAGCAGAAGGATGGGACGTTTGCTGCCGGGGGATACATGCCTCCCCTGCGCTTCAAGATGATCACCCTCTGCATTGTGTTTGGCACCATGCTGGGAGGCATTCTCATACCCAACGGTACTGTGTGTGTGTGTGTGTGTGTGTGTGTGTTTGTGTGTGTGTGTGTGTGTGTAAGTGAACAATCAGGCATGGATTGAATGAATTAAAATTGTATGTGTGTTCATATGTGTGCAGCTCACTGGGTGGAGGTCTTTAAAATGCATGTGTTCCTTTATGTGGGCGGAGTAGCTGGGGAGCTTTACGACATGTGTGAATGTGACTTTACGAGTCAGTGACTGTCACACTTTAACACAGTCCTTAAATCAGGGCCCTAACTTTTATCTCCTTTTAGACGAGCAGACAGGAAGATAGGGCTATTATTCTCCTAGACTCCCTCTCACACACACACTTAAACACACACTCACAAAATGGATGTACACACCAATACTGTCTCTCTGTCAGGTTCTTTGAGTCTTTCCGTCCCTCTCACAGACCGCTCCAAAATGGTGGATATGTCAAGGTTAGCGTGAGTTTATGTTTTATTCATCCTTTTATATGGTGGTTGTTTGTTAAACTTTTGATTGAGTAGACACAGAATTGGGTAGACACAGAAACACACACATACATAAACATAGAGTGGGTTTGGAAGTCTCTCTGTGTGTCTAATCAGACTAATAGACTGAGGGAAAGGGAGGTAAGGACCCTGGGGAGAATGGACACTAAATCTGAGGGAGACAATATGGTGACCGTCCGCTGGATGAACGATGAGTTTCCAGGCTCGACGCCCAGCCGACCCGGTCTACAGAGACTGGGGTGGGGCTGGAGCTCCCTGCTGCCAGGAACAGGGTGCCATTGATGGGGAGCCTATATGGGTCTGGGCGGGTGCTGGTTATCAATGACGGAAACAGGTATGAATGGAGCTACCGTGAAGGAGGATAGATTTCGGGAACTGCTTTGAGTTATTTGGCTGAAGAGAGATGGAACGGTGTTCACAGCAGGCCACAAACCTCTCAGCTCTTGGTGCCCTGTTTTGCCCTATGGGCTCTACAGCAGTGGCTCCCGACCTTTTCAATTTGACTTACCCCCATGTTCCTATCAGATATGCATGGAGTGACAGAATCTGGATAATTCAAGCATCTATACATAATCTTTGGCTAATTATTTTGACTTTTTATTCATCACTTTCAGCTAAGTGTTTCACCCATTTAATCCAATCATTTTTGGTCATTCTTCAACTGTTTATTACTAGCACATATACCCTGGCAGCTGCAGAATGACTCCCTAGGGTTTACTAGTCTAAAGGACTACAAGATAATCCCTGTCTGTTTTGTTCCCTTTTCTCTCTTTAGTGGAAACTATTCTGGGTCTGACTGGAGCCACCATGGGTAGCCTTATCTGCTTCATATGCCCCGCTCTCATCTACAGGAAAATCCAGAAGAATAGCATCCTTGCTCAGGTTAAATATTTAGAATTTGCACCTTTCTAATCATTTTCTCATTGAAAATATGGTTGTTGTTTTTTTCACTATTTCTGACATTTTGTACTTCTCCTCCTTCTCTCTGTCCTGTAGCTGGTGCTTTGGGTAGGTCTGGGCATCCTGCTCATCAGCACCTTCACCACTCTCACAATTTCAGCAAGTAGCCCTGGCACCAGAGTCCAAGTCCCTTCTCCTCCAGCACCTGACAAGAACAACCTGCTGTTACTGGACCGCCATGAACCACATGGTAAAGATCACGACATGCGCTAATGGCTGCAGTCACTTATCTACTTGATGGACTGTAGATGAAAGTGGTTTACTAATGAGCCATGGAAACATTTACCTTAACGGGTTCGAACGAGGTTTGTCTGCAGCGTCTGAAATTGGACAGCAGTGCTGCATATGATTGTTTCATGCAAAAGGCAGCAGTGGCACAAGAGACATGTTTATTTTTTGTTTTATTGTCAAAGTCGTGGACTGACTGTGATGCCCTGAAACAGCAACATAATGAGAATATGAGCCAGTAGCAGAGGGCTATTGAAACAAAAACAAATGCACAAAAACATAGCAAAAGAAAGGGTTTCTCTCATCTTTCTTCTATGTTAGAAGAAAAGATGGAGACAGACAGAGTGACTGATAGACAGACAGGTAGGCAGGTTGAGGAGATAACCTCTTGATAATATCAGAGAGCAGCAGTGGGTGCTTGACATTGACGGAGCAAGAGTGATGCCTTTCAAACTCCAGCAATTTCTCTCTACTCCACTACGTTTGTTCATTTCTCCTGCCACCACAACCCCCCAAAATACATTGTCTGCATCCCCCACCCCATATCTCCTGCTGCCGCTATAAAATGCCTGCAAGCTCTGGCTGTATAAAGAGAAGGGGTCGTTATGGGTTTGGGGAGGGTAGATGGGTGCAGATGAGACGTGAAGGAAATCTGTGAGAGAATATTCTCAGTTTTAGGGTTAATAGGAGGAGCTTTTAGTTTCATTTTCTCTCCATCATGGTTCTCCATCATTTGCTTCTTTTACTAACTCATTTACTTACACCAGAAAAAAATCTGTCTACCTCCGTCCTCGTGATTCTTTCTGATCATCCGAACTCTTATTTGATTCTACTGTATTCTTTTCACTCCATGTGAAACTCGTGTGGTCTGTCCTGCACACCTGTGTGCTATTTGTCAGTTTCAATTATAATTCTTCTCCCTTGTTACTCTCTTCTCTCACCTTCATTTATTATATGGAAACATTTATGTCCCTCTTGCAGTTGTCAGTATTTGGTGCCACCTGGTGGATTGACTCATCAGAAATCAGCAGCACAAATCAATTACAGCTTTATGTGTGCTCAGTCCATTTGAGATATTCCTGTCTATTCATTTGTTTTAATGTGAGCAGTTAATGTGTACAAAAAACAACAATACAATACAGTAATTTTAATTCTTCCAGATAAGAGAAAATACTGGGATAAATAAGATGTCACATTTATGGTTTCTCATATTTTTCAGACTGACTGTATAGTCTGAGAAAATACAGCAAAGACAAATTTTTAAAAAAAGCCTACATGGGACTATACTAAACAAGAGTAAAAGAATATCCTACTGTGAAAACTCAATTGTTATATTTGTATACATGTGTTAGTAAATGAGTTATAGTTGTTTCCCATCAACAGGGAACACAGTTTTGCTGAAGGATCTCGGGAATCATTTGGAAATCTGATATTTTTGTAGAGTTGATAACCTGTGGCAGTTGTCTGTCTTGTAATAGATTGTGTTTTATTTGTCTGCATGTAGACAATCCTCCAAACAAGAAGCCAGTGGAAATAGAAAAGCCTGACCTCCCAGCTGTGGTGGGGGTCAAGCCTGTGGAGAGTGACCAGGCTGAGGCCCCCCAGATTAAAGGACCAGTGGAATTACCAGACAGTAAGAAAGAGGAAGAGGCGCAGTTAAACCGTCCTGATGCTGGTAAGGAAACAGAACCAAAACTGGAATCTTCACTGGATCTTCTATGACTTGTGTAGAATTTTAGAGGTTTTGTCTGTTTGCTCAGGTGTTGCGGTGCCAGAGGGCGAGGCTCATCGCCATGAGCCGCCCATCCCTCATGATGAGGTCAAAGTAGACATAAGAAAGGAGGATGAGAAACAGCCTGTTGGAGGAGGAGAGGGAGAACCCAAAATAGATGAAGAGCACGGTTTAGGGCATGCTGTGAAGGTAGAAGACAAAAAATTTGAAGACAACCAAAAGCCTGTAGAGGTCGTTGGGAGGAAAGAGGAAGTGGATTTGGGTGGAGGTGAAGTCCTGTCTAATGAGGTGCTGGAGAACCCAGAGGCAGGCAAAAAGCAGGATGTTCCCCTGCTAAAGCAAGTGGAGAAACTAGATCCTGTGAAAGATCCTCTGGCAGGGAATGCAGTCGTGGTGGCCGATCAGGCTGTGGTGGTGCAAGTCGATAAAGTGGGCAAAGCTCCAGATGCTGCAGGGAAACGTGAGTATTTGTTGCTGCCCTTGTAGTTGAAAGGTACCTGGAAGAAGAGAAAGATGTAGGAAAATGCAATGACCTTGTGATATTTGGTGATTCTTCAGCTCAACTTCCTGAAGGAGAGCATCATCCTGCTGTAGATGAGGCTCCAGCTGCAGACAGCAAAGACACAGCAGATGAAAAGATGGAAGGTAGGAGTAAAAAATGTCCAAGTCAAGGGGAGTGGACATGAGCTAATAGTCTTTGGTCACTTACTTGTCAGTTAATTCTGTGGAAAATAAGAAAGAATCCAAATTTAGAAGTCATCCTAAAACAAGCTGCAGTGCAGGGCAGCTTTAGTATCTGATGATACGTTTTTCATTGTTTAATCTCTATTTTGGTTTGAAGTATAATATTTTTATCCAGCGTATTTGGTAGACATTTTGTACCAGCATTGAACAATCATATAGCAAAAAAATTTGAATAATACAGTAGAGGTCTGGGATCCCAGTCACTCCACCACCTCCATGGACCAGAATGCAGTGCAACTGCAGCTTTGTGGGGGCTGTATTTATAGCATGTGAATTACAGTGGTCCTTTTGACAGTAAGGCCATACACATGACTGGTGTCTGTTGTGGAAAAATGACAGAAACACTATTGCATTTTTTGCTGTACAGAAAGCCCCAATGTGGTTGTACTTAAAAGCTATTCTTAAAAACATAGGAACTGAAATACACAAGACAGGGGCTAAATGACAACACTTAATTATAAAATGACTTAATCGCAGGCTGATAATGATTGATGAAGGTGAAGTGGTAGGTTGGAAGTGGGCTTTTCCTTTGATCGGCTAATTATAGGTAGTATTTTAATCGATTTTAAAGGGTTTTGCTATGGTCTGCTGCATGCTGTTTATGCCTCTGCCACTCTTTTCCTCATTGTACTTTTATTTTATATAATCCAATCTTCATAAACTGTTCTTGCTTACTGTGCCTATTTTTCAAGCTACATATGGAGTAAAACACAGGAGAGATGTCTTTCTTATACTTCTTAACCTTGCTTGATACTCTCAGCAGTCCTTTTTGGCCTTTGTTGACACTTTTTCTGTTGTTTACTTTTGCCCTCACTCTCTCCTTCTCCATCTTTACCCCTTTTTTTCTTTCTTTCTCTGCCGGACTCCTATCACAGTGATAAAAAAGTTGGTTGCAGGTATGGATTCCCTCTTGCCTTTCTTCTGTTTACCTTGGCTTATCCTTTAAATCTTGTTATTCAGTTAGTTCAGTTCAGTTTATCTATTAATAGAGATTTACACATTCATACGGTATACATGGTGATTTGTGTTTTCATCGTATAACTAAATAATGCACCAGTGTAGAATCCACCCACTCACCTTACCCTCTAACATAGTATGTGTGTGTCTGCAGCTGGCCGTTACTGCCCATTACAGTTTTGTTTAAGGCTACAATCTAGATATGTATGTTACACAATAATCCACTATTTATGGATTCACTCAATTTCCCTCCATCTCTCACATAGAGCTTGGCCGTACATCAGCGTAACTGAGCTTCTTACAGACTCCTAACCAATGCATAGATCTCACAGCTGTTTGTGACTTGTTTTAATTCAACATTTTTGTCTCAATGTAGAGGGCCAGCTTGATCATGCGGTGTTGCTGCAGGTGATTAAGGAGCAACAAGTACAACACAAGAGACTTCTTGACCAGCAGGAAAAACTACTGGCTGTCATAGAAGAGCAACACAAGGAAATACACCAGAAACAGCCTGCTGGTGCGTATAAACATTATTTTTCCAGATATTGGTGCCCACACGAGACAGAGAGTGTACACAAAATGTTTTGTATCTTAAAGGTGCTGCTGAGGGCGATGCAGAGAAAGGCATCCAGGAGCACTTGGAGGTTATGGAAGGTGGAAAGCCTAAAGACTCTGGACTCGCCTCAGACCTGAAACAGCCAAAAGAAGCAGCTGAAGCTGGAGCTCTACAGGGTGGAGTGGTTAGGCCTCACGTTGTAGACCAGAATCAAGCTCAGGCTGGGGATAAGGTTGCTGTGGCTGGGGCACCTAAAGGAGCTGTTCCAGCTGCTTATAAGGAGGATCTCCATGTTGCACCTGAAGGAGAATCTCATAAACACAATGAACTGGGGGCAAGGGGAGTGCCACTGGGAAAGAAAGTACCCAATGACCATGAGCATGTGCTTCAAAATGATCAGGTAGCTCAACTTGAAAATGAAGAAAGAAGCATAGACAAGGAAAATGGGAAAATTGACAATGTTAAAAATCAACAGATAGCGAAAGAGGTTCAGGCAAGACTGGAAGAAGAACAGCTTGAGAGGGAGGTAAAGGAAAAAATGGCCAGAGCGCAGGAGTTAGAGAAGAAAAGACTAGAAAGAGAAAGGATAGAAAATGAGGTGCAGGCAAGACTGGAAGAAGAACAGCTTGAGAGGGAGGTAAAGGAAAAAATGGCCAGAGCGCAGGAGTTAGAGAAGAAAAGACTAGAAAGAGAAAGGATAGAAAATGAGGTGCAGGCAAAACTGGAAAAAGAACAGCTTGAGAGGGAGGTAAAGGAAAAAATGGCCAGAGAGCAGGAGTTAGAGAAGAAAAGACTAGAAAGGATAGAAAATGAGGTGCAGGCAAGACTGGAAGAAGAACAGCTTGAGAGGGAGGTAAAGGAAAAAATGGCCAGAGCGCAGGAGTTAGAGAAGAAAAGACTAGAAAGAGAAAGGATAGAAAATGAAGTGCGGGCAAAACTGGAAAAAGAACAAGTGGAGAGGGAGAGAGAAGAGAAGCTGGCCAGAGCACAGGAGCTGGAGAAAGACAGAGGAGAAGGAGAGAAACTCGAACGGCAGAAAGCTGGAGGAGAGGGTTTCCATCAGGAGAAAGCAAACAATGAAATACTTGAGAGAGCGAGGAAAGAAAAGGAGGCAGAGGAGGCTCGGGAGAGGCTGGCCCAGTTGGAGCGAGTCATAGAAGCCCAGAAAGCTGAAAAGGCTGCACAGGGGGCTGAGAGAGAAGATGGCCAAGCTTTGAAAAAAGGAGGACGAGACCTCAAAGAGAAAGTTGCTGATCAGGCAGACTCCAGAGAAAGTGCAAAAGAAGGAGCTGTCAGAGCTGAGGTTCACCCTCAGGGCTCCCATGAGAAGGTCAGGGATCAGGGGGAGATGGATCTAAGACGGAGGCGCAGGGAACTGGGACCTAAAGAGGCTGGAGGGCCCCCAGAGGAGACTGGTGTGTCCAGGGGGGTGCCTGGGCTGGAGCCCCTGCTGGAGCTGGGAGGCTCAGACCTGCACGCAGCCCTGGAGGAGCAGCTACTGGCCGGGGCAATGGTGCATTCAAGGCAGATTAAACAGGCCTCAGAGGATGAGAGAGCAAAATAAAACACACATACAGTTTCTCATTTAACGGTCAGACAGCAAGTTCACGCCTACACCTACAGGACCTCCTAATACTGTGGACAATGATTTTGTTGCCTTACATTCTGTCTTGCCTTCATGGACAAAGAGACACATTTTCTTTTTTGATGCTGTGTACTCTGGAAATAACCCAAAGTCTTTATTAAAGAGCAAAGTGTATGTAAATATTAACTTATTTTTGTCTTTTGAAGAATTTTGAGGAGTTTATTGTTGAAATGTATATAAATCTATGCAAATACCATTACATGGACTGTTTTGACAAGGCAAATATATAATTGTTTGTGAGTCCCGTCAATCCTTTTTTTTTTTTTTTTTTTTAAATTCACCAGCTTGAAGACTCTTCCTTTCTGTGCGATCTTTGTTTTTGCTTCATTGTGCTGAGTTTTTCATAAACTGTTCTGAACAATTTGTGTGTTTGTTACTCTGAGATGTAAATAGTGTACATTTGTTATGTTTAATTGTTATCAATGTTATCAAGGTCTCTTTGAACCTACATTTATCACATATTGGATGTAATGTGGATTCAGACCTTTTGATGAGTGTTGTTTGACAATGCTTTCAAATGAAACTCCCTGAATTCAACCTCATGCTGGAGCTGAGGTGTACAGTGTAGCCTTACTGTTTGATGAACTGGACCATGAAGCATCTTAAGCCAGACCATCTGGATCCATGACTCTAGTTAATCATTTCATCTAAAGTATCTCTTCCTAGTTATTAGTGCCTTCCAATACATATGCTGCAGTAGTGATGGTTTATCAAAACAATGTGCCAGTTTTTCTCAGTTTGTGGTCTTTTTCTTTTACACATGACCCTGGTTATTGTAAATGGTACAGTAACTTTAACATATAAGATTTGTACATTGTGTTCAGGACAATTAAGGAAACCAGGACTATATTTATAATGATTCCTCCATCATTTAGCACTTCAACATGTTTGACCTTTTCTTTGTACAAGAACTTATTTTTCTGACTATTTTTCTATGTGTTTTGTGATTCTGTACATTTTGGTGATAAGACTAAATAAAAGATGTAGTACAACCATGGCTATTTGTCTTTGTTTAGACAACAGAAATCAGCAATTTTTATTCATATCTATAGTACAGAGTTAGATGGATCTTACATTTTCCAGGAAGTGGCAGTGCTGCTGCCACCAATCGGAGCTATTTCATTGGTGGCAGCAGGGTCCAGATTCCACTTCAACATAATGTCAATATAAAAAATGTCCGTTGATTTTTCAACCCATGATACAGTTTCAGTTCTTTCAAAGCACTAAGTAGCAGCAATGCTGTGTGACTTTGAACATCAAAAGCCACTCAAGATTTGGAAATTCATGTCTCCTGCCCAAGCACTAGACGGTTGATTTTTGAGGTTTCTCTGCTGGGAATTCGTTCCTCTATCACATCCAGGATGGATTCCATTTATTTGGCACTCTTCTTGGCCTATAATAAAAAATAATGACTGTTAATTGAATGACCACCAATCGCTTGTAAAACAACAACCAATAGGAGGATTACTGTCTTTGCCACCTACTGCATTAGTAAAGCAGCTCTTCAGGGCTTCAAATTCCTTGACACACAGGTCCTTCCTCAACTCCTGTCTGCCTGTTGTAGTAGCTGCCACACACTTCCCATATGCTGCTGCCTGAATCACGTACAAGTTGACGTTAGAGGAAATCAAAGCGAAAAATTTAAGGTTCCCCTGATATCAAAGATCTATCCAGGATAGTGGGTGACTAATTGGTTTGAAGGAAAATTTTACACGTAAGATGAAAATTTGATTCACTGTTACTCTAATGCAATCTGCTCTTGTTTTTGTTAGTTTGTTTTGTTGTTTCTTTGCCGTTAGGTATTCTCACTACCACCTGCACTACAATTTTAGTTGTGCATGATGTGTGTAAACTGTATGTCTAAACATTAATGTATAATCGTTTCTTATGTAAATATACAGTAGTGTCATTTTCCTACATCGTTACTATTACTCTATTATAGAGCTAGTTAACTTTTCATACAAATTTTGTTTGTGTAGCACTGAATCTAGCTGCATTTCATTGTGCAGTCCTGTGTATTGAAAGTAAAGCCGAACATATTCAACAAAAGTAAAACCTTAGCCTAAATATCCCAGTAAATGTCGAATAATTTCAAAAAAAAAATACAAATAGTAAAGTGTTTCATTCGTAAACAAAAATCGGAGGCACCCTATACGTTCATAATTCACATTTTGGGTGTAAGGAGTTAGCTGGAGAAGTGAAGTAAACTATTTTTAAGTTGAAAGTGTTAAGACGTGATAAAGTCCCCGTTCCTCCGTGTCCCTTCTCACCTCCCCCGCACACTGTGCAAACAGCTCAGGGAAAACTCTTATTTTCTCTCGGCTGCGGCTCCAGACGTTTGACCCCGACATGGTGCTGTTCGGGCGCTCACTGAGGTCCCTTGGGTCTTTTAAATCAGCTCAATAGTCGACACGGAGGGAGCCGGTAAGTCCGAAAGCGGCGATGCCTCGCAGTTCTTAAAATATAACGGCAAACTTGGATAATACACATAAATGGGCAGACGGGGCATCCTTGCTCATTGTGGACGGCGCCATATTGTTGACCCTGTCATCAAGGAAACGTCCGGTGGAATATCCGGCAACGTGATTCGCTAATCCCCCTGTCAATAAAAGTGTTACGTCCCCCGCTTTCCCGAAGCCGATTCGCTGCTTTTCGACCTTCGGCGTCACCAGGGAGCCAATCGGCTTCGGGAATACTGCCCGCCCTTCCTTGATTGGCTAGCTGTCACCTCGGGCCCCGCCTTCCCCTCGTACACCCAGGAGGAAGATGAGTAACCCGCAGCCAGGACTGCAAAATCATGGCATCGTTTATGGAGCGACTGGCTTTCCTTCAGAAAGTAAGTGCTCTTTTTACGGTCTGCGTTCCTCGAGAAGACGATTAACAGCGGGACGCGCCGAGCACCGCGGAGCGTTAACGTGTCTTTTTGAATCTGTTAGGACGTGCCATCTTTAGCCTGCTGTTAGCCTGCTAGCTAACAACATGAAGAAACAAAATTTGGTAATAGCTTGTCATCTTCACTGGACAAGCCGGGGTGTTTCGCACGTCCGCTCACGGCCATGCAGGGCTGTTGAAAACTAAACTGGTAACTAGACCCCGCTGTCATGTCGAGGTGGTTTCCATTCTCAGAGTCTGGTTCAACGGAGAAATGGTTCGTGAGCTATGCGATTTACGTGGAAAACAAAATGTGACACAACGCGTTGAACCTGTGCGATCTAGACTTGTGTCCGTCATTTGTTCATCATCTCTTCCACCACCTTAAGGTGCCCACTCTGATGAAGGCTACGGCAGATGATGAAAACCCTTGTCCCGGCTACCTTTTCCAAGAGATTGGAAGTATCCTTTTTGGCAGCTTCTTTTGCGGCTCAGCCAGCTTCCCTACCCCTGCTGGCCTCTGTAACCTCTGAAAGCGATATGTATATGACACATGGAAATAAATTGCTTCGGCTGATAGCTGATAGATGGGTCCAGATATTATCTATAATCTAAAGAAAAGTGTATCTTAAATTTTAAGCCTAATGAGAGAAAAATAAAGGGCAGTACTGTGAACACTATGGTTAAAACGGCTGAAATCCTTTCAATAATGTGTCACATAGCAAAGCTCAGTGATGGAGCTCTCTTTCATGTAAAGGATGGTAGAGCTCTCAAATTGGAAATGGTTGTTCAAGTCTAACTAACTAAACTAATTGCAAATGTTTAGTAAAAATTAATGCATTGCAATCCATTGCCCAGAGCCAATATACTGATTACGCTATGGTAATATACTTAACCATCACAATAGAAATCTCCCATGAGTCTTCAGGTTGTGGTCAGTGTTTGTTGGAGTACCTTTTGGAAAGGTTGCAAGTTGAGTCCTGTCATGTCAAAGTCAAGGTGAGACCAGTGTACTGCTGAGTTTCTGTCTGTAAACCAATACTTCAAGATTAAAAAAAAGGCCTTGATCTGAACATTTGCATTAAGTTCTAAATGCTTTTTTTTCTTTTCTTTTTCCTTTCATTATTGTCTGTAAGTTACTCAAAATTACATTCCTGCTTCTGGTCTGTTAGGTGCTGAAGATCTTTATCCATCTCTGTGGCCATGGTTCAAACCATTTCCTCACAGAACTTAGAAGGAACTCTACCTTCATCCAGCAAGCGTCAGGTTAGACACTTGGTGCTTTTAGCTCATTTAACACTCTGTGCCCTCTGTGGATGCTCTGTTACCTCAATATTCACTTTTTCTGCTGCTGGGCTTTTTTACTCTCCAAGTTTACAGTGGCCCACCTGATCCCATTCATGGCACAGCATTATACCAGAAAGTCAGGAATACAGCACAGGTGAGATGCAGCTTGTGTTTCATCATCATGACAATGACATATCTGAGATGACTTGGTAAACACACATGCAAATCTTTACTTTTCTGTGTGCAGGAAGTGGCCAGGTTGCTTTTCACAGACACAATTTCCACCAAAAGTGGCATCTCCCCACTCAACCTAGCCCCTCCAACAATGGGTGAGCGAAAAAATAATGACTTGCTTACAATGACCCTACACAGAACTCATTATTAAATGACATTTTCCTGTAGAGTTATATATAATTTTATTGAATCCAAAGCCGGTATTAAATCTGCTTATTTAATGTGAAAGTGCCGAAATCCCCTTAAAAACAATTTAATTTTAATTTATTTAACAAAACCTGTAAATAACGTAAAGGTTCTGTACACACTCACATGTGTTTTCACTTAATCTGGCTAGTTAGACATCTGCTCAGGTAAAGTTGGATATAGCTGTACCGGGAATTATATGACGTCCAGATACAGTCCAGAGAAGATGGCTAGTTATGCACAAGAAGTGAAGACTCTTGTGCGGGTCTACCAGGGTATTTAATATTTTAAGAGACTGTACATGAAATGATGAGAGATTTGGGAACCCATTCATACTGTCATGTGCTGATGTTATATATCATCCAGCCACTAGTAGATGTGACCTCAGTTACCTCGTAATGAATAAATATTAGAAGCACATGAGTGTCTGTAATAGAATGATAGAAACCTCTTTAATCTGTAATCAATACTGTGTCATTATATTTTGTGAGCTCAAAGCCATGGTACAATATGTCTTTTGTGTCTTTCTGCCAGGTATGGGCTCAGCAACATCCCACAGGTCAGGAATGCAGGGCTTTGGATACAGTCCAGGGAAGCAAGGGACAGGTGAGCAATCCGCCGACCACAAGCAAACACACTGCACACAAATCACACACTGCATACAAATCAAATCAAATCCCCTTTCTGTACTTGTGCCCCCCAGCAGGCAGTGACTCACTATTGGATAAGATCCAGAAAGCTGCAGAGGTAGTAGCCAGTGCTGTCCTTCCGCCCACTGAACACCAGGGCATCCGTCTACACGACAACCATTACAGGGCCGTAGTGGCACCGTCTGCACCCATAGAGGTGGCCGTGCCAGCATGTGCCTATAACCTGCCTGCTCGCAGATCAAAAGGTCAGACATAGTTGGTGTGATGGAAACATTGACAAACAGTGATAAATATATATATATATATATATATATATATATATATATATATATATATATATATTTTTTTTTTTTTTTTTTTTTTATATATATATATATATATATATAAAAAACTCAAATATTTACCATAAGTCACAAATGCAGTATGTAAGTCACTGACAAGCTCACACCAAAGCACTGAAACTCCCAGTTAAATCTATAAATGTTCTCTGTGACACCCCGGTCTATCATGTGTCTTCACTATAGCAGTGACCCAGCGGTGTCCGGGGCAGGTGGGAGGTGGCTGGGAAGAGACCGACAGCGGCAACAGCTCCTCTCACAACTCTTCTCAGGACATCGCAGCCAACAGCAGGGCCTCTGTGGGCAGCAAGTCAGCCGGTACAGGGAGCCAGTCGGGGGCCAGTAGAGAAAGCAGTGGGGACCTGTCAGAGCGGTTGGTGGCAAAGTCAACATGTTGAAACAGTGTCAGGAGAGATTGTTCTATGAACATCCATTTCTCAGCTAAATCACAATGTAGCAATATTTGACTGGCAGTAGATTTATCTTTGGGTGCCCAGAATACATTAGCTTTTCACCAGAATTTTTAATTTTCTTGAACAACTAAAATAGTATTTTCCCTGTGCAGCGTTAGTATAAGAAAACGCATACACTCTTAATTTTTCCACATTTCTTGTCATTTCTTTGTCCTACACTGTCTGATCTCCAGGGTTGAAGCGTTGCAGTTAGGGGACTGTGGCCAGGAGGTGTCGCTAATAAGCAGACTGACTGAAGGCTCCAGAGTTTTCCTGTCCAGAGAGGAGAGCCAGCACTTCATCAAAGAGTCAGGGCATCTAAAATCAGAGAATAGCAGCCATTTGGAGATATCCCCTGTTATGTGCTGTAGTATTTGCCTGTTTTCTTTACCTTTTGAATGAGTATTATAAAATTTTCGTCTTTTTTTCTAATCTGTCAGGTCCTCCATTCTTAACTGTGAAGTTGTGGTGGAGTTGCTCTCAAGCAAGCTTCAAGATCCCTCAAACACCATTAAGATGGTAACGATTAAAAGGCTTCACTGATAACCCAGGTTTTCTTTATATTGTGCAGTCATTATATACGTATCTTGTGTTCCTCCAATTCTTCAGCGGGCTCTGTGTGCTGTCGCATGCCTCATGACCTCTGACCTCCTCTCTCTGGAACAAATGTTTGGAGTGACACAAAGAAGACTCCGCCAGCTAAGTGAGGGGCCCCCAGGACCCGTGGCAAATAAAGCCACTAAGGTAAACAGAGACCAAAAAAGAAAATACACTTGGTGACAACTGATAGGACAGAACGGAAGAATACTTTTTTTCCTTTCTTCTTATCTCCCCCTAACAGATCTTGCGACAGTTTGAGGCTCTGATGGGCGGACCTTTGAATGCTCCAAGACAGGATACAGCGAATAGTAGCTACCAAGCAAAACCTAATCAGCCTCGCACATTTACACACTCAGAACCTTTACTACCAACCCATTCTGCTAACAGCACCAGCCTCGACCATTATCAGCCTGACATCTCAGCCATAGGCGTCATTCAACTACCAAATCCCCCATCTTCCTCTTCTAGTCTGGCCTTGGCCGAGAGAGACTCCTCCTCAGGGGAGCTGGTGAATGAACGCGATGAGGTTAAACTGACTCCCGTTCAGCCACAGCCAGGCAGGACTACTGAGGTGACACTGGCTGTTGAGGATCTGGAGCTTATCAGAAACAGAAGTTCCCCTCCTCCCTCTGAGCTCCAGGGTGAGCAGCCCTGTCTGAGCAGATTGTCTCTATTCAGCGGTATGGAGCTGGTGACCAAGGGGAGAGCGCTGTGTGACAGAGAGAGAGAAACATCCCAGACAGACCCAGTGGATGAAGACTTAGAGGAGAGTTCAGCTTTATATAATTCTGACAATCCAGTACATTCAGCTCCCCCTGGCACCAGTAGAAATAGTGAGAACTCTCCTTCATTTTGCAATTCAGTTGCATCCAAAAGTAACCAACCAGTATCAGCCTTCTCATTTCTCAAATTTTGACCAAATTTTTACAAATGGAACTGTTCCACTTACACCAATGATGTCATCATATATATATGTCCTTTAAGAAAATATATTTAATTTTTTAAACTAAGATCCGACCTGCAAGGTTATACTGTATAGAAACCGGATTCACATTATGTTTGGGTTGTCCGTTCATATCTGTGTGGTGCCTCCGTTGAAGCTGTGCTTGAGCAGCAGATTCGGTCAGGGGACCGATTCAGGACTCATCAGTGTAGTCCTTAAGGTTGAGTTTGAATTTCTCAAAAGTATTTCACAAGTAAGGTGTCTTGAATTACAGGTTAGAACTGATGGTTGCTTTATCTCAGGATTTCTTTTAGCTAACAACTCGTACACCTCTGCAGCACCCCCTGAACCTCTGAGGGAGATGCCCTTGATTTGTAATTTGCACTACAGTTGCTTTTCTTATGAACTCATAAATCTACAAAGGAGAGCTGTCTTCCATATTTTTGGTACTAAGCTATAATATTAATGTAAATGTTATGAGTGTTAGTTTACAAATTATTTATTATGTCTACCCTGTATTGATTTAAACATACCCATGAGGATGGTTTTAGAGTACATGGCTATGATTTAAAATGAGGAAAAAAAAGTGTGGTGAACGGAGAAATTAATTATTGATAGTCTGTCCTTAACCAACGTGTGAAATAGGGTGATGAAACACCTGCAATCAGAATAGTGCAAAATATCTGCAACTTCATAAACAGTGCTCATGTCACCAAATAAAAAACAGACTGCCATTACTATCTCACCGTTGTTGTTTCAGTTACATACTGCACTGTGGTGTTGAATATTGTGGAATGTAGTACAAACTACATTCCCAAATGGTAATCCAACCGTGTATGGTACATACAAGGAATGCTACCATTTTGTTTCACTGAATGCAAGCCATGCCGTTGCACATGCTGAAGAATAAAACATGCTGTATTTTTATTGCAGCACTAACAACTGCATATACGAGTCTTGATATGTTGTTCACCAAAACTAAAGGCTCTCATTGAAATGTTGCACACTGTTTTTAGTAACACTTTATTTCAATGTCAAATGATTTGGAACATTACATAAAATATGAATCACTATCACTTTTCACACCTCTTATTTTAATTGCAACACAGTGTACTGGTCATATTTAACCATCCATAAACAAGTATGGCTGACAGGCTTATGACACACTCATACACATCATGTGTTAAATGTTAAAGAAGTAAACACCTGGCTCTAAATTATTTTAGAAAGCCTTTTCTTGAGGGCTTGTTTCCATCAGAAGCACTGAGCTGTGCATACTACTGCCAGCGCCACAGACTCCAGTGCCTGCTTTCAGCTCTATAATTAGCCAGAGTCTAATCTGAGGTTGGATTTTGGTGGTGAGGCTCATGAAAAATCTCTTCCATTACCTTGAACCTACTGACCTGCCACACCTAAATGTTCTAGAGCCATTAGAAGGTGAAAATAACTGCAAAAAACAGTTTACTCTAACTTTATTACTTTGGTTAGAGAAAACATATAAGGCCTAAAATGTTTTTAACTGGATTGTTTCAATAATGCTCCTTGGGAGTGAATCCATTGGCCTCCATCAACTCACTTTGTGAATGGGATCACAACAATTCCCACTTCACAGATAAAAACGTGTGACTGACTTCCCCAGTCGAGCGTAAACAGAATGAGGAGCTGAGTAAAGTGCTTAGCTTTATTTAGTCTTGCAAGCACTTTGGATCATCATCACACTTTTCTTGTGTTTAGCACCAATGAGAATGTCCAAACATCAACGCACGCATGTAAAGAGAATGGTAACCTCTTTATAAAGTGCACAGGGTGCGTGCACACTCACACACACACGCGCGCACACACATACATACACACCAATACTGCACAATAAAACCACAGTGGCTGGGCCATGGAAAGGCGGATGTGCTTATGGTCTTGACAAATGGTACATGGCAAGGTGGGGATGAGC
Source organism: Istiophorus platypterus (assembly GCA_016859345.1). NCBI lineage: Eukaryota > Metazoa > Chordata > Actinopteri > Istiophoriformes > Istiophoridae > Istiophorus > Istiophorus platypterus. Next base: position 6,805,691 of record CM029119.1, read on the forward strand.
TGTTGTGCCCAAAATCTGTAAACCTCCCCACACATCATCCCCTTCCCCCAACCCGAGTATGTTGCTTGAGGCTTTCAAGGAAGAGCCACCGTGCCAGTAGTGTCTGCACTGATGGGCGAAGGACAGAAGGTCAGAAGAGGGGTCAGAGGTCACAGTCATGTCGAGCCTGGGCGCCCTCTGGTCTGCAGACTGCTGAAGTGCGCCTCCCTCAGGACTCTGTTGATGTAGTCGTAGGAGACACTGCTGCTGTTGCCATGGAAACCATGCTGCAAGGAGCTGACAGAGTCTTCAGGCTTTGGGCTGAGGGAGTACTGGGTGATGCAGTTGTTCTGGCTGTGTATGCATGGCCTGGTAGTGACCACTATTGCTCTCTCTGGACTACTGATCCCATTACTGCTGTCACTGCTGGAAGACTACAAACACAGAACAGAGATAGGCTCTGAATAGCAACTTCATGAATGGATGCAGACACTTCAAATAAAACATTCAGTGCTTTTTCTGAAAGTGGTGCATTGCATATGGATTGCAGAGTCACGCATTTATATGCATAGTCAGTTTGCTTACTCTATCAAGAGATGTTAAAGGCCTCTATAATAAGCTCTAAGAAATAGAATACATAGCCTTAGAAGAATTAATTTTCCTCTTCCAAAAGACAATATTCATCACACATTTAGAGGAAATCTGGGTAAATACAACTCTGTGTGATGGTCTAAGGAAGAAAGAAAAGATCCATTCAGTCTCACCTCTGAATCCAAATCTGACACAAGCAGGCTGGGACCCCCTCCTGACCTCTTGGCCTGGGGACTCAGCTGTTGGTCCTCCTCACTGTCACAGCTACGGTGGCGCTTCCTGTGCAAATGAGGGGGAAGCACCGTTAAGCACAGAAGCTGATAAAGTGAACATAAAAGAGAAAGACAGAGCGACAGAGATGATGCAGGGTGGGGGAGAGAGGCAGACTATATAAAAAGAGGAACCAAAAATAGCAACACACACTGTGGCAGCTACATGATCAGATATGTGGCACTCCCATTATGACAACAAGTTGAAAGGCACAACTTCATCGGAGTCTATACAGACCTTTAACGTACATCATTTGGATATATTGATACTGCATTGTCAGACTGAGCTGTCTAGATGTTGTTGTATGCCAGCAATATGCGATCCAGCTAGAATGTCACATTACAGTTAGGTGACGCAACGATTAAAATGCAGTTTTGTGTAGAACATGTAAAAATGGTTCTTGGTTACCTGTTGTCAGTCAGCATTGCTGCAGTCTTGATGGATGATTATTTTTTTTTTTTTTTGGCAAAGAGAAAGGTAGACACTCCTTGTGGGCCGAGTCGAGATGCCTTATTTTTAAAAGCCTCGGTCGTGTTACAGCTCCACGACCATTTTTTTTTTTTTTGCAGAACCTCGGTACGGAAAGATCCTCCTCACCTCATCGGGAGGTCCGGGACGCTGTCGCTAGCCGGCTAAAGTACGAACCCCCGGCCCCGGGTCAGCTCGGCCCCGTCACCGCTCCGCGTCCGACTCGCCCCGCTTTACGCTCAGGCGGCGGTGCAGAGGCGCTTGTGGACGTCTGGGGGCTAACCAGCTAGCCGCTAGGTGTTCTCGTTTACGCAGCGAAATCTCGGGGAACTCCAGCCATGACAGCGGGGGGGAGGGAGCAGGCTAAGCCCGCTAGCTGCTACCGTGCGACGTTATAAACGGCCGCTCGTCGAGCTAACTGTAGCTAACCACCGCCGCGCCGACCGACGGCTCTTCCGCTTTCGTATCCCGTCCGCTCGCCGTCGATCGCGGTCAACCGTTGCCCGTACTTGACGGCGGTCGGACGCCAGACGCCAAATGGGGTGCGGCGACGATCGGGTGAGGCGCTGAAGTGGGTCCGGACGACGTTAAGCGACGGCCCGGGGTCTTGGCTGTGCCATGGCGGCGGGCTCGTCCTTGCCTGTCGTCGGCGTCGCCTGAAGCGAGGAGCTCCACCCGTCTGTTTACATGACGTCGAAGCGGAAGCGCTCCCCGGCGTCGGCCGGCGGGGAACCAGGCGGCACCGCCGGGCCGCGGCAGTCTCCGATTACTGTCTCTTCTCCGTTTAATTACCACGATTGATTTTGATTTTTTTTTGTCAGGTGTTGAATGTCGACTATATTTTAGAAGTTTCATTTTCTAAATTTCAAGTATTTTCTTGTACCAATAAGCTACAAGCGAAATATATCTTTAGTGTTTGTCGGCGTTGGTTTACCGTTTATATCTACACATTCTCTACAGACATACATGATCCCCAGGATTAATAAACTTTTTTATGGTAATGGGATTATTTATTACTGATTTATGTGTCAGCTGTGAGCCATTATTGAGACCAACGTCTGGGTTGTCAGTTTATGATTAAAAAAAACCCATTCAGCATGATATTTTACTTTTTTTTAAATAATTTTAGACTTTTGCAACACTTTCTAGATCCTAATGGTCAAACAGTCCCTTAAAAGTGTCACCCTAATGAATTAAAGAATAACTTAAAATTATTGATTGTCCACAACCTGGCAACCCAAATGTTGCGCTTATTAATAGCTTATAACTGAGCTATAAGGCATGATTAATGATTTAATGATTTATGAACACCATTAGATGAAGATGAAGCCATTAATTATAGCTCATAAACTCTTTATAAATGATGCTTTATTAGAAAGTGGTACCATATTTTCATATTAAATTTTTAAATTTTGTCCTTCAATTTAATATTTTCAGCAACATATTACACATTTTATTTTGCTAGCATCCTCCGATTTGGCTGCCGCATCAATAGCTAGCTATGGGGGTTCAGGTACTCGAAATTCAACAGGAGTTAAAAGGAACAAAAATATGTGATAGCATGGCCAAGTTGTTAATTTCACATTGACTTCATGTTTGCAGATGAAGGTGATCCAGCACTCTGTAGGGACACTGCAAACAGCTTTGATCTCTGATCACCGGGACTTGGCTAAACTTTACAATAAGTACACAAAAGAAGAAAGGCGTCTTTTGGAAGAAGCATTTCGGCCAGGACAGCCAGGTTCCCTTTTCCAACCCATTACAGTGCACTCTGACTCAGACTGGATCCCCACTCACCCTGAGGAGCCTCAAGACTTTGAGAGCTTCTACAGAGACCGCTACCGGAAGCGCCCCAGTGCAAACCACAACACTATTTATATTCAAACCATAGGTGCATATGTTTGTGTCTTGTGCAGCTAGTGCCTCTGTTTACGGTTTCAGTTTCTCAGTTCAGTTCTCAGTTCTCAATAGAAAACCATTAGCATTGAACATAGAAAAAGGGCGTGTAAGCATGAGTATATTTACTGTTTCTCAGTTCCAGTGCTTATTCAAGTGATATTGTGGACCATATAGATGAATGAGGCATGTACATTATGTTATACATTGTTTTTTTGGCTCTATGTGCATTGTGTCAAATGATTGCCTGTTCTTAATTCTACCCTTTATTTCTATGAGGTACCTTCGGGTAGGGGGAGGTCTGTGACCATGACCGGTACATGGAGTGGCTTAGAAAATACTGTCAGGCCTTCTTTTATGGACTTGCTGTCAAGTTGCTTCCTGCAGTTACTGTTGCTGAAACGGGATGCTCTTTCCGAATCAACAGTAACTCACATAACCTTCAGATCCTCACTGGTAAATTAGGCAGTTTTTTTACTTCACTATTTAATTTACATTCCATGTAGAAACATGAGAGTGTTGGGAGTAAAAATACAGTAAACCAAAACTGCACCTTCCAGGATAATGCTCTATCCTTATGGTTTTCTCTTGAAATTTAGGTGACCTGCTACGATTCCTAGGCAACAGGAAACCAAAAGATGCTTTTTGTATTGTTGGAATCACAATGATTGACCTGTACCCCAAAGACTCCTGGAACTTTGTCTTTGGACAGGCTTCACTCAATATGGGTAAGATTTTACTGCAGATAATTAAGAAAGTATGGCTTTCTCTGATTATTAATGATAGAAGCTGCCATATAACACTTAATAATAATCCTCAGATGTGCCTCAACCCACAGAAAATCCGCTGTTAAAATACCCTGATATGTTTGAGACAGACACAATATCAAAGAAGAGAATATAAGTAAACTTTGCTTGATAGTTGAGGAATATTTTGTCCAAGTGAGTATACAGTATATTCATGGTCATCAGTAGTCTCTGATCATTAAATGTGGTTGTGGTACCACTAGATGGTGCCAAAGTAAAATAGGAGTGATTTTTGTTGCCCACATCCTCATTATTGTTTTATTAACTATGCACAGGAATGGGGGTTTTCAGCTTTGCCAGATATGATGACAACTTCTACAGCAGAACCTATGCAGGGAGGCTGAAGAAATGGCTTCAGCCAAAGCAGGGGGATTACTCTGTGTTTGACAGATATTACACTCCCCCTATCTCCAGCACTCTGCTTCTTCGATCCTGCAAGGTTTCTAACAAACATGCTCTTTCACTCACTCAATTTTGGTACAATGAACTTTTGAGTGGCCAAAAGTCATCCAACCCTCCACTTTTACCGGTAGTGCTGATCAAAACACTTCATGTCTGTGCTTGTTTTTACTGTCTTATCAGAAAACCCTTACCCTAACCCTAAATATATCTTTCCAGACAATGACGCATGAAATTGGCCATATGTTTGGAATAAGGCATTGCCAGTGGTTGAACTGCATCATGCAGGGCTCCAACCATCTAGAGGAGTCTGATCGTAGGCCTCTGGATTTCTGTCCCATATGCCTTCGCAAGCTACAGGTTTCAGTTGGCTTCAAAATAGCTGAAAGATACAAGGTAAAAAAAAAAACAAAAAACAAAAAACATGAAACGATATAACAATGATAATATGATAATTTCATGTCTTTAGTTTTCTTTTTAACTCTTTTTACAGTAAATACAAACTTACAGGAAATTTGCTAAGGTCTCTTATTGAACTATGAATAATATAGTCCTACTTAAGGCAGCGACAGCAGAAGAAGTTCAACTGATCATTATGTTTCATCTGACTCTCTTATACAGAGTAGATTCTGTAGTACAGACTCAAAAGTTAGGAAGACAGAGTCATGATATATTCTATACAAGAATATTAAGTTAATGTGGTTTTTCACTTACTTGGTGCTTCAACTTCAATCCAAGTATCACATGCCAGGTAATCCTGATTGTCTGAACCCACTTACTAGTAACATCTAGGAATTTTGTTGACTGCTTGACTTGCCTGATTTCACGGGAGCCCTTTGTTTTAGATTTCAAACTGGAGTATACTGAGACTATAGAGATTTCACACTACATCAGGCAATTACACTATGACAGTTTGCATTTTATTCTTAATTGTGTATATTTCAGTGTCAGTTAAGTACTCCAAGTGTTTTCCTTAGAATTTCTTTTTTATTGTACATTTGCACTACCCTTGGTTGCAGTTACTATAGCAACTTCAATACACTGAGGTAATTTGTAGCAACAGCTGCTTTTGTCTACAAAGAAGCTTCTGTTTTTTCAGAATCACAAGATGGTAGACAAACTCTTCTCAAACAGCTACAACGTGAGACTAATCTGCTTAAATTAGAGATGTTTAAAGTTAGATGTAACCTCATTAGTAAGAACTGCCCTTGAATGTAACAAAGAAATTGTTCAAGAATTTGGGCAATTTAAAGGCATTCTTCCATACTTTCATTTTGATCCAGGATTACCAAAAGATCAATTACTAAAAGCACACACAATCGAATCTATTTTAATTTTCCCTAATGAATTGAATGAATGTTTATCTATGTTTATTAGGCCTTACTGCACTGGATGGAGGAGGATCAGAGGACAACATCTAGACCAGAGGAGGCCTCTGCCTGTCTGTCTGCACCCCAATTTCCCAAACCCAATGAGGCCTTTCATGCATCCAAACTTTGGCTCCGGAGGTGCATGGAAATTCTGGAAAAAAATGAATTATAGTCTATCAGTCCTATCTTGAGAAGAATTGGACCTCTGACGCTTTTTGTGTAAACCATGCAACAGTTTTCTGTGTTCACGATTTCTGCTGCTTTTTCACACAAAAAAGAATCTTCATGTTGTTTATGTCTGTTACACCCAATTTCAGAATGACCACAGGGAAGCCCCCTCTGCTACCCATAGTAATATGGTATGTGGAAGTAGACTCTTGATATTAATATCATCAAGTATATATCGTGTAAGCTGTTTGGATACACACCAAAAAAGGGTTCGGTTTAATGGGTTTTAATGTAAATTAAGGATGCTATATATATATTAAATATTTTATTTGAAAGGGCATAAAATGCTCACAAAAGGAGGTGAACTAGCTTGGGAAACTTATTCCCCTTTTCAATATTTGGTCAGATTAAGTAACTTGCCTTGTAGCTTTCTATTTGAGTTTCTATGGTCCTGAGGTTGATGTATTGAATATTCGGAATAGCAACCATAAAAGCTTTCACTGTATGAAATCTTTGCTTTCATATTTTTCCTTTGAAGATGTGACTAGTAAAAGATGACTTTAAACAGTTTATTTAATGCAAAAGTTTATTTAAAAAAATTACACATAATTCACAGCTTCAAATTACTTTCTTTGTAGTGTTTGACCATATTTTCATTAGAAAAATTGTTTGACTCTAACATCTCATATCAAAAAACAGTGCATTGTCAGCTTGGTGAAAGTATGATTAAAAATAAATTTCTAATCACATTCCCCTGAGCTTTGTGTGTTCTCTATAACAGGTGTTACAGAAACTGTGCAATGTATTCTTCTTGCAGCTACATTTACAGTTTTTTGGCTATCATTAAGTTATTGATCACCAGCAGATAATTAGTTTCAGTGTTAATTGGTTTTCTCTCTGGAACATCTAAAACTAACCCACCTCCATTAACCTCGCTGCTTCTCTTATGGTCCATTTTGTACAGGTCCATACCCTCCAGCAATATTTCACACCACTGTCCATTAAAACAAGACAATATCAGTCTTACACCCTTACAGCTAATTTAATAGTATTTTAACTAACTTTAACTGTAACAGTACTGAATCTGGTTAAAAAAAAAAACAAAAAAACCCCAAAAAAACCCAAAAAACAACCAAAAAACCCAAAAGACAAAAAACCCCCACTGTTTAGTACAATACATATGTAAGGCACAGTCCTACATACATATTGTGATCTGAAGGTTCTCAAGATTGCTCTCAGAAAACCAGGTCTATAGAGGCATGTGGTAGACACTTAATACTCATCCTCTTCATTGTATTTGTGCCACTTCAGCACTTTGGCAGCAGTACTCTGTAGATAGCCTTTTACCTCTGTATGGCTTGACCCTTTCAATTACCGTTAGCCTCTGCTATCAGCTCAAGTAAAGCGTATAACCTCCTGGTTATCTCTTGTGCCCCCTGCTTGGTTGTGGTCCAAGTGGACTTCTGCTTCAGAGCAATCGTGAGGACTGTCAATTTTGTCCAGTTTTTGCTCCCCAGTATGTTGATCTGATTCCTCTTTGTTTTCCCGTGTGTCTTTGGGGTGTTTTGAGTTCCTCCGCCTACAAAGTAATCCTCTTTTAGCAGGTTTTACCAAACCAAGGAACAGGGCGCTCAGCGCCATGCCGACTGCACAGGAGTAGAAGGCTGATCCATAGTTATGCGTCACATCCACCAGCACACCTGGGGATAGAGGAGAATTAAGAACAAAACATTAAAGGGGCACTCCAATACTCGGGAGTCAAGCTTGGTTTGCTCAGAATGAGGGGTTCTCTTGAATTCAACAGATGTATAACATCTCTGACTCTATAGGGAGCTTTTTACATTAGGCAAGGTAAATCTTACCTCCAAGTGGGGGTCCAGCCAGCCCAGCAAAGCTATGTATGAAAACATAGACACCAGCAGCTGAAGACATTCTTTCTATGCCCACCACATCATCCTCAGCCAGTATGGGGATGTGGGTGCATGCTAGTGTCCCCATAAAGAAGCCATACAAAGCGCAGCACACAGCCAGGCCATAGAACTCTGTAACCAAAGTAAATCCCACCAGATCCACAGTCATTGTAATAACACATGCCAGAAGAACAAGCAGCTTCCTCTCCCTGAACTGCTTACGTGTCAGGATCCATCCAATGGAGAATCGGCCTAAGATTTCAGCCACGGCCATGGTGGAGAGCATGTAAGTGGCACGGTCCCGCTCCACACCTCGACTTACACTCAGCTCAATGATGTAGAGCTGAGGGGCAAAGAAGCCGAGTGTGGCAAAAAGCCCAAACAGAGAATAGAAAATGAAGCTGCACTCTCTGAGGATGGAGAAATCTAAAAGTTTTGAATTCTTTGCAGACAGCTCTTCCTCATCTTTCATTCCTTGTTTGTATTCCTCTTTGTACTCTTTCTTCTCTTCAGTGTCAAGTTCTCTGGTCTCTGCCTTAGTGTTTTCCACAAATTTCTGCTCCGTCTCCGACCTTGCTTCTTTGCGCAGTAAAGTCCTCTCATCTGGGCTGCTGTTATCTATGTCATTTAGAGATTGGACATCAGTCTCTCCAGTGTTCACAGAGTCCCTGGGCGGCTCATTATAAGTACTGCATGCGGTATTTTGTACATCTGAGTTCTTGTGTGTCACAGAATCCTCTGGATTTTTACCCTCCACTTTCTCGTGTGCGCTGAGGCCTTCCACTTCCTTTGGGTTTGATCTGTCAGTCTCCATCACACTGGATGCTCTGGGTTTTAAAATGATCGGCCGAAGCAGGGCACCACAGATGATGATGGTGCTTTGCAGAGCTCCTATCACTGCCATGGTCTGTCGCCAGCCAATACGGTCCCTCAGTGCAGAAAAGGCTAAGATTCAAGAGGAGGTATTCAGAGAGTCTTCATCAATCAAACTGCATATGGGGTATTAAGTACAAGGGGTTGGAGACATGACTTGTATATAAGGCTAGCAATGTTCCATATTTCTATAATTTTCAACAAATCCCATGAAAAGACTAAAAACAAAAGGGTTGTGTCTTTCTCTCACTAACTGTCTGTAGCTCACAGCTCAAGCCCACCACATCCCAATGAAGATGGCAATTGTTAAAAACAGGTCAAAAATGTATAGTATGATTTTGAAATTTGGCTAGATCATTTCCTAGAGCAGTGGGGCACTGTAGTGTTTATCAAACATGACTCAAATGAAGAAAATTGTTTATTTGTTGTGGACTATTTTCAGCTGCACGCTAGTGATCATTTATGGCATCAGGAGAGTGTATGGGAATAACTCAAAGTAAACTACAGAGCCCGCGTTCATGTTAAGGAAGAAATAAGTCACCCAGTAAAATAGTGTGGCTAATTGATGTATAACTGGTGTGTCTTCTCCAAATGTCTACAAACAGAAGCTCCTGCACTCACCTGGCGCCAGGGCAAACATGGACAGGGATTCTCCCGTGGAAGCCACAGCTGTGACCAGAGACCGTCGACGTGTGAAGTACTGGGAAAGGATGGTCACAGTAGGCAGGAAGGTAAAACAGTAGCCAAAACCTGCACAGTGGAAAGTGTGTTATGAAAAACTCTAATTCAGCTAAACATGTGGCGAAAATCAAATTCAAAGAATAGCATTATGCGATGTTCCAAGAGGGAGACAAAGGACCAAGGGGCAATTTCAGTACCTGCGACTAATCCATAGGTGATGTACATTTGATTGATGGAGCAGGCAAAGCTGGTGGCAATGGTACCCGAAGAGATAAGCAATCCTCCAATCATGACGACAAATTGGAACCCAAAGCGGTTAGTCAACACAGAGGAGAGAGGACCTGAGGACCAGTGGTGAACAAAGTGCTATTTACAGGAGAAAGTGGTGCAGTAATTCTCATATCTCCTTCGTCATTTCAGTCTATAACTATACTTTTTTTTGTTTTGAGGGGTTGCACCCACTTATAAGCTGTACTCACCATTGAAGGTCATGACAAACACGCAAATAGAAACAATCCAGGAGACTCGACTGTTGGTTTCTTCAAACTCCTCCATCAGGTCCTGGAGGAAAATGCCAAAGCTCTTGATCGTACCATAAGTAAAAACCTCCACCAGGAAGAAGGCGACAGCCACCACCCATCCCCAGCCTCCATCAGGGGCCTCTGGGTACACGTTGGGCCCCAAGAAATGCAGCCACTTGGCTCCACACAGTACCATGACTGCAAAAAAAGACGTGGTAGATTTAGTGACTAGTATAGTGGTCAACAATTTTAGAAAGTAATACAAAAAAATAATTAAAATGTGCATAATTTGTATAGATTACTGGATTGAGGACCAAAAATCCCAGTAGCTGTAAATCGTATACGTCATGCATTGTGATTGTTCTCGAAGAGGGTCCTTATAACACGTGAACACACACTTCACACACTGGAGTGTGGAGTTGGAGTAAAATGATACATTACTCTATTTACAGTTTAACTCTAGTAACACTGTCTATCCCACTTTTTCTTCTTCTGCATAACATATGCGTACTTAAACATAGCATGGTTTTATTTAAGTATTTTAATAAGACTGAATAAAGGGATGATACACAACCAGCGACCTGTACACTGAGGAATTACACATATTAATACTAGTTACATCTGTGAAGCATATTCAAGATCACTATCATTGAGACATGAACTGACAGTAAGTTTCTGTGCAATAATTCATTTTTGACTCCAAAACGACAATCTACATTTAAAACATTAATGTTACAAGATCTGACACTGGATTAAAAAATATCCAAGCACTTCAATGGTCAACCTGGCACATACAGATTACAGGTTCAAGAAGTTTATTATTTATCATGTAACGTAACAGAAGTTACACTTGACCAGTCAAAACAGAGGTATAAGACTCCATATTTTCTATGTAAATATATATATGGGTATGTATATTTTAAAAGTGTACGAACAACTTATAATATATGAAGTTATTTTTTACCCAAGAGTTCAGTGCTGAAAGCGTTTTTTTTTTTCTTCCCTTCTGTTATTTTTCTAACTTTTGAGTGTCCGACAACATAAACGTTTTGAAGAGGTTCAATTCAGACTAAATATTAACACAGTGTTATACAATCTTTCGTACCATTTTTTAAAAAAAAATGAAATAGGAAAAAAACAAAAACAAAAACATATTGGCAAAAGTCCGATTTGTCGTGTAGGTTGTTAGGTTGGAAATCATGGCCTGTTTCAATTTTAACAGGATATTTAAGTTTTTTTTTTTTTAAACTGTACAATCTGTTCGTTCATTTTCTTTGTGTGTGTGTGTGTGTGTGTGTGTGTGTGAGACCCCCCCCCCACTGGAAGATCATGGAGCCATATGGTCCAACCTCGTGAGGCTGACGCAATGTTCTCCATGCGGCTTGTGTGCGACCCGACCTCAGTAACTACTCACCGACCCTTCGTGAGTACTTTGTTTCGCCCGTCTGAGCCATTGATTTAACCCAACGCGTGTCGAATACATTATCTTAATTAAAAAGTAGTGTATCAAGAGCGGAGAATAAAGTAGCTGGCGTTATAGTTGCCGTCTCACCTGTGTGTGGATAGTTTCGGTGGAGCTCCTCCCTTCTCGCGACTATTGCTCGTGTAATCCAGCCGGTCTACGCGTCGATTGACGCGCATATTACTCACATTTAAACGATCAAACACGGACATAAGTACAAACCTCTTGTCTGTTTCAACCTCGTAGTCATGAAAAGCTCCGTCCGTTAAGATGGAGGGCGGGGGGGGGGGGGGTGTCTGGTTTCAGCCAGTGCCCCTCCTCCATTTTTTATCCAGATCCCAATGGAGCGGTCGGCGATGCGGGGAAAAGTCCTCACAAAGACGCGCGTGTGGAGGAGAAAGACAGAGAGAGATGGATGTTGCTGTTGATTCAAAGCGGAAAACGACCAAAAACGAATAACCCCCCCTTTTAATCAGATACACACGTACAAATGATTTCGTAACCATTACACAATTTTTTTTTTTTATCCTGAAGTTGCAGTTTCTTCATACTGAGAATTTGTGTCATTTTCTGTTAATAAATGGCCGCAATATGTCCGGTGTCAGATCTGTCAGATTAATGTAGCCGCAAGGGGACACAAACCAGTGTCTTATTGTGCCGGTCCCAAGCCCTGATAAATACAGAGGGTTGTGTCAGGAAGGGCATCCGACGTAAAACTTTTGCCAAATCAAACATGCGAATCAAATCTATGAATCCCATACCGGATCGGTCGAGGCCCGGGTTAACAACGACCGCCATCGGTGCTGTTCACCGCCATAGGTGCTGTTCGCCTACAGGGCGCCGTTGGAAATTGGACTACTGTTGGTAGAAGAAGGAGAGGAGGAAGGTGTGTTCGTAGGAAGAGAGAGAAGAGGAATGCCAAGAAGCTAGGACTGAGAGTAGGGACTTTGAATGTTGGAACCATGACAGGAAAGGGTAGAGAGTTAGTTGACATGATGCAGAGGAGGAAGGTAGACATACTGTGTGTCCAGGAGACCAGGTGGAAAGGCAGCAAGGCTAGAAGTTTCGGAGCAGGGTTCACGTTGTTCTACCATGGTGTAGATAGGAAGAGAAACGGAGTAGGAGTTATCTTGAAGGAGGAGCTTGTTAGGAATGTCCTGGAGGTAAAAAGAGTGTCGGATAGAGTGATGAGTCTGAAGCTAGAAATCAAAGGTGTAATGTTCAATGTGGTTAGTGGGTATGCTCCACAGGTAGGCTGTGAGCTGGAGGAGAAGGAGAAATTCTGGTCGGACCTTGATGAAGCCATACAGAGCATCCCTAGAGATGAGAGAGTTGTCATTGGTGCAGACTTCAATGGACATGTTGGTGCAGGAAACAGAGGCGATGAGGAAGCAATGAGCAGATTCGGTATCCAGGAGAAGAACGCAGAAGGACGGATGGTGGTTGATTTTGCAAAAAGGAACCCGCGTGTCCGGCGCAGTCCTTCGCCACCACCAAGGAGGAACAATCGTCCTCATCGCTACCTTGACCTGAGTGACTCGGAGAGCTCGGACTCAGACACCGAGCAGTTATACCAAAGTCGAGGCCTGCGAACCCGACAGATTGAGTCCCTGGCAAAGGACATAGAACGCTTCGACCCGGACAGCCAAAACGCTAATGTCGATGACTACCTTCGTGAGGTCAACCACTGTCTGACCGACCTACTCAATGCTACGTCACGGGAGAAGCATAAATTAATATGGAAGACCACAACAAGGAGCGTCCATGCGTTCATGGAGACGTGGGGGGATGCTCTGCTGAGTTCTTTGTCTCCCTTGGTTATTGACACGTGGCCTTAGCTGGATTCCAGGTTTGGGTGTGCCTGTAGGCCTTCTTTGTCTTACAGTCTGTTAGTGAGGCACAACAACTACATCTTGTGTAGATGGTGTAATCTGAAGGAGATCAGTGACTGCAAAGTAGTGGTTGGTGAGAGTGTAGCCAGACAGCATAGAATGCTGGTGTGTAGGATGACCTTGGTGGTGAGGAAGACGAAGAGGACAAAGGCAGAGCAGAGGACGAAATGGTGGAAGCTAAAAAAGGAAGAGTGTTGCATGACTTTTAGGAAGAAGTTGTGGCAGGCTCTGGGAGGTCAGGAGGTGCTTCCAGATGACTGGACAACTACAGCTAAAGTGATCAGGGAGACAGGGAGGAGAGTACTTGGTGTGTCATCTGGAAGGAAACTAGATAAGGAGACTTGGTGGTGGAATGAGGAGGTGCAGGAGTGTATACAGAAAAAGAGATTAGCTAAGAAGAAGTGGGACACTGAGAGGACTGAAGAGAGTAGACAAGAGTACAGGGAGATGCAGCGTAAGGTGAAAGTAGAGGTGGCAAAGGCCAAACAAGGGGCTTATGATGACTTGTATGTTAGGTTGGACAGTAAGGAGGGAGAGACTGATCTATACAGATTGGCAAGGCAGAGAGACAGAGATGGGAAGGATGTGCAGCAGGTTAGGGTGATTAAGGATAGAGATGGAAATGTATTGACAGGTGCCAGCAGTGTGATGGGAAGATGGAAAGAGTACTTTGAAGAGTTGATGAATGAGGAAAATGAGAGAGAACGAAGAGTAGAAGATGTGGCTGTTGTGGATCAGGAAATAGCAAAGATTAGTAAAGATGAAGTGAGGAAGGCACTGAAGAGGATGAAGAGTGGAAAGGCACTTGGTCCTGATGATATACCGGTGGAGGTATGGAAGTGTCTAGGAGAGGCAGCAGTAGAGTTTCTGACTGGGTTGTTTAACAGGATCTTAGATAGTGAGAAGATACCTGAGGAATGGAGGAGAAGTGTGCTGGTGCCCATTTTTAAGAACAAGGGAGATGTGCAGAACTGTGGTAACTACAGAGGAATAAAGCTGATGAGCCATACAATGAAGCTATGGGAAAGAGTGAAGCTAGACTAAGGGCAAAAGTGAGCATTTGTGAGCAGCAGTATGGCTTCATGCCAAAAAAGAGTACCACAGATGCAGTATTTGCTTTGAGGATGTTGATAGAGAAGTACAGGGAAGGTCAGAGGGAGCTGCATTGTGTCTTTGTAGATCTGGAGAAAGCGTATGACAGGGTGCCCAGAGAGGAACTGTGGTACTGTATGAAGAAGTCTGGAGTGACAGAGAAGTATGTTAGAGTGGTGCAGGACATGTATGTGGACTGTAAGACAGTGGTTAGGTGTGCTGTAGGTGTGACAGAGGAGTTCAAGGTAGAGGTGGGACTGCACCAGGGATCAGCTCTAAGCCCCTTCTTGTTCGCTATGGTGATGGACAGACTGACAGACGAGGTTAGACAGGAATCTCCATGGACTATGATGTTTGCAGATGACATTGTGATATGTAGTGAGAGCAGGGAACAGGTTAGAGGAGAAGCTTGAGAGGTGGAGATTTGCCCTGGAAAGGAGAGGAATGAAGGTTAGCCGCAGCAAGACAGAGTAAATGTGTGTGAATGAGAGGGACCCAAGTGGAAGAGTGAGGTTACAGGGAGAAGAGATAAAGAAGGTGGAGGATTTTAAGTACTTAGGGTCAACAGTCCAGGGCAATGGAGAGTGTGGAAAAGAGGTGAAGAAGCGTGTGCAGGCAGGCTGGAACGGGTGGAGAAAAGTGTCAGGTGTGATGTGTGATAGAAGAGTTTCAGCTAAAATGAAAGGAAAGGTGTACAAAACTGTGGTGAGATCAGCGATGCTGTTTGGTCTAGAGACAGTGCCACTGAGGAAAAGACAGGAGGCAGAGCTGGAGGTAGCAGAGATGAAGATGTTGAGGTTCTCTCTGGGAGTGACCAGGATGGATAGGATCAGGAATGAGTACATCAGAGGGACAGCACATGTTAGAGGTTTTGGAGATAAAGTCAGAGAGGCCAGACTGAGATGGTTTGGACATGTCCTGAGAAGAGATAGTGAACATATTGGTAGAAGGATACTGAGTTTTGAACTGCCAGGCAGGAGGCCTAGAGGAAGACCAAAGAGGAGGTTTATGGATGCAGTGAAAGTGGACATGAAGGTAGTTGGTGTGAGAGAAGAGGATGCAGAAGACAGGGTTAGATGGAGGACACTGATTCGCTGTGGCGACCCCTAAAGGGAAAAGCCGAAAGAAAAAGAAGAAGTCAGATCTGTCAGATTATTTCAGTTTGACAAACCACATTATTCAGTGTCTGTTGTTGTTACAATATGTTTTGTGTTTTCTCCATTTAAGTAGACTAATCCAAAATACAGAGGGTGACGATTAAAAGAACAAACCGGGAAAATGAGCAGAAAAACAGGATGTCGATGCCCCAGTCCATAGGATGCAAGGGTTCCCTGAACGGTTCGATAGGTGAGAAAATGACGGGAATCATATGCTGTGGCCTTCGCAGTCACTGGGTCTCAACTCAGTTGAACATCTGCCGGAGATTTAGACAGCGCTCTCCACCACCGTCATCAAAACACCAAATGAGGGAAAATCTTTTGCAAGAATGGTGTCCGACCGTCCAGTAGGGATCCAGAGACTTGTAGAATCAATGCCAGGGCGCAATGGGTGACTTTAGGGTTCTGGTGACTTTTGGTGGCCCAAAAACTTTACTAATACCCCTTATGCCCCCCACCCCAAATGTTCTGCCACGGCCTGACTGGCAAAATGACAGTAACCTATCTAGAGTGACCATTGACTCAGATGAATTCTATGATTGCACCAGTTATTTGTTATTTTTTTGTGCTGATTAGTTAGATCAATATTTAGGCTTGATGAAATTGGTGGTTGGGAATCTGAAACAATGTTTCTTATTTACAAGGCATTTAAGAAATTTGGTTCACTACAAAAAGGTTTCAAACTGATTTTCATAAGATGTATTTTGAGCTGTGGGCCACTTTATTCTGTTTGGGGTTGGTTTGTGAAGAACTCCAGAAACCTTCACTACAGCCACACTTCTGGCTCTGGTATGGTTTAGCAAACACAATGAAATATAAATTATGTTTTGCCATTACTAAAATGTGGATTTCACTCTGCACCTCTACAGATTCATCTCATTAGACATAGGGTAGAAGTATGCAGCACCTTTCCAGTTAACGTATGCTGTATAGCCTTATCTGTGATAAGTAGTTGTAGTTAGTTGTGTTTTTCATAGCCTAAAAAGGATAGACGATGTACTTCATTCTACAGAAAAATGTTTTGTGGGCAAATAATTTCACTGCTGGGCTAACAAATGAATAATTTCCCTCATTGTTTCCTTATGTGTATATTTCAAGTAGAGCTAGTTTGTGAGGTAAATAGCTACAGAGCACTGTTTAACATTACGTGGACCTTCCATGGCACCTTGAATCTACTTTGAATCCCTTTAAATATTCAAAGTTAGTTGAGAAGTCAAATGACAAGTTCCAAAGATGCTAGTCTATTACAATTTGACTAGATTTATCATGTATTTTTTGTTTATAGTCATTTTTATAGTATGCTACGCTAACTGTGGTTTAAATGAAACCTGTGTTCTGCTTGTCAGGTTTTGACCCAAAATGGCGGAGGCATTTACCCAGTTTTTTCTGACTGGGATGCTGCTGTTTGGGCTGCTGCTTCACACAGTGTCCCAACATGGAGCCAGGGTTGATAATTCCAGTGAGAGGCCCAATTTCATCATCATACTGGCAGACGATATAGGCTGGGGTGACCTGGATGCTAACCAGCCTGAAAAGAAGGCAAACAACACACCTTACCTCAACCTGATGGCCGAACAGGGACTTAAGTAGAGAATTTATTAATTCATATCAGCCTGATTTTTTTATTTAGCCCTAAATTTCATGTCCATATTATTGGTTTCTTATTTAAATCCTATTAACTGAACTCAATGATACCTCCTCTCTTTAAAGTGAAAGCATTAGGGTAATAAAAATTATGTTTTGAATTTGAGGAAGAGTGGGTTTGTTCTTTTGCCCAGATTGACAGACTTCCATTCCCCAGCCTCAACCTGCTCCCCATCCCGTGCTGCCATCCTCACTGGCCGCTATGGCCTAAGAAACGGGGTGACGCATAACTTTGCAGTTGGATCTGTGGCAGGTCTGCCTCTCTCTGAAGTTACATTGCCCCAGCTACTTCAGAAGGCAGGTTATTACACCGCCATGATTGGGAAATGGCATCTGGGCCACAACGGACCATATGGTCCAACTAACAGAGGTAAGTGGGAGCTTGGCATTTACATCCCAGATGAGTTAGGACCCAGATGAACATTACAGCCTCAGATCAGTCAGGAATTACTCAAAAGAAATTTGTGAAATTTGGTTCAACGTTGCATAAGTAAATCTATTTGTTGATGTCTAATGTTGATCCGCTGCTTCTGTCACCTCTTTGGTGTCCTTTGGTAAACTTACAACACAAACGAGCAAACTTTTGTAAACAAAGTTGAGATTAATCAACTTACAGTCCATCGGCATCGCCGCAGGGAACAGAATAAACAGGGTCAGTAATGACCTCCATGCAGCTGTGTCTTGTGAGATGACACGCTCGCATTTAACTGACTCAACGCTATCACTTAACGGCACGGTCACCATGGTGGCTTCACTGCAGCGGTGACTTTGAGACGCTTGTGCAAAGAATGATAGGTACACCGTCCCTTCCGAGTGAAGCCCATCTCATTTGGTGCTGTTTTCAAAAGCACAGATTCAGAGTGTGATATTCAAGTTCACCAGCAGTAACACAGAGTGATATCCCTGGTACCTGTCACTGTTATATTCAAATATGGATGGTGGTGAAAATTGATTACCATAAGCTTTTATATCCTAATAATTTGTAACTTTTGATTCAGTTTTAATGTAAAAAAACACCTGATATGTAATAAATATATATAAATTGTACCTCAATAGGGATGAGTGAGCATGACGTCAAGGCTTACATGGTCACTGGGCAGATCTTTAACATTACACAATACAGGATTAAACACTGGTGCATCGTGTTTGGGTGACAAGATAGAAATATTTGCAGCATTTTCCTTGTCTCCTGGACAGGTTTTGACTACTTCTTAGGTATTCCATACAGTAATGACATGGGCTGTACTGACATACCAGGATATAACCTGCCCCAATGTCTCCCCTGTGACGCATCTGGACCTCAAGTGTTCAGGTGTGGCTCTGCACTCCTACTTTAGTAGATACAGCACTCCCTCGCTGTAATGGACTTTGTTCTACTTAGAAATGTTGTGTTAAACATTCAGATGTATATTTGTTTCCACATGTACAAGGTGCCAAAGAAACTGTTGACATTTCTGAAATAATGAAGACTGAATCCATGTCATTTTTATCAGGGGAATTGCTAAACTTGGCAGGTTTGTATATTTGATAGAAATCCAACAAGTAATGGTTGGAAATACTATATATGGATGAAACTGAAAATAGTATTAGAATTTGACATTTGCATTCACTAATATGAAGGGAAACTAAAGGATATTTGTGCTGCTAATTTTTTTCCCTTTCCAAGATCATGCAATATTGAAAAGTAATTGTAAAACATTATAGTTTTTCCAAGGAAAATCTAGGATTATTTCACATAGAGCCATAACCAGCTTTCAACTTATCAAATACAGAAAAGAATGCCACCACAGCTATAAACTAATTATCAACTGCTTCCTTTCTGATTAGACCACACACTAATCCCTACTCATCCCTTGCCATTTCCAAAACCTTTAATCACTTGCCAACCTTATTTTCACAAAGACAACCACACACACATTTATAATGTTATTCTGCTCCATTGGTCCATGTTCTAGGTTGAAGAGGAGTGTATATGAAAGCTGTTATTCCAAAGTGGGCCTTCCTTTGGTTGAAAACAGCAGTATTGTGGAGCAGCCACTTGACCTGTGGACATTAACAGAACAATATAAATCTGCTGCAAAAAGGATTATACACAATGCAAGGTAAAATATAGCAAAGCAAAGTATAAATTCATATTAGGCTGTTGTTATATGTGTGTGTATATATATATAAATATATATGAATATAATTTGTATATATGTATGTATGTATATGTGTGCATATATGTGTGTGTGTGTGTATTATATATAAGTATATGTATATATGTATATGCATTTGTGTATATGTGTGTGTGTTTGAGTCAAAGAAGCATTCGTCAGTATAAACTATCTGACGCTGTGTCACTTTATTAATTGTCCTCTCAGGGATCGAGGACAACCCTATCTTCTGTACATAGCATTAGCCCACATGCATGTTCCCCTGGCCCCGCCGCTCCTTCCAGAGGCCCCTGTGTACAGTGCCAGTCTGCAAGAGATGGATGGGCTGGTTGGGGCAATAAAGAGTGCTTCTGATGACACAGACAAAAACAATACTTTCATCTGGTTCACCGGTGAGTCCATTGGAGGAATTATGTCGTTTCCTTCACGCTACCGGTGAAATTGATCTGCCAGATGAGTTGTCTTATGTGTGTGTGTTGTGTTCAGGTGACAATGGTCCCTGGGAACAAAAGTGCCAGTATGCCGGAAGTGTGGGACCTTTCATGGGAAAGTGGCAGACCAGCAGAGGTAAAAAAAAAAAAGAAAAAAGAAAGAGGTGGAATTGGTAGTTAAAATGGCACGGTCATAAGATTATCAACACTGAACGGCAGAAAACCAGAATACCAGGTTTTTCTGGATGCTTGAAGAACAAAGATAATCATCTAGCACCAGATTTGATTAGCAAAGACAGAAAGAAGAGACTCTCATTTAGCAAGCACAGTTGGTTATGATTCTAAATCGCCTAATGTGGGAAGGAGTAGAGTATTTAAAAGTACAAGATATGGTCAAAGGGCTGGTTAGTAAATATTTTCAAGATATCCAGATATGGTTCACAGCTGCAGAGTTTACTACAGCCTGGAAAGAGTTGGAGTTGGGCATTATGGCAGGGTTTCGAGTTTCACTCATTAGTTTTTACCATGGTAATAGAGATTATCAGAGCATCAAGTGTGTTATGGGGGAGAGAGGCTCCGGGGAGGGCAGTACTTACCGACTATAAGGCCGTAGTAGATAGATGACATGACAACTATCACTACCACACCATCCTGTACCAAAAGCTGCCGCATAAGTTGAACGCTAACTAAAATGGGTAAGGATGAAGCACAACAGAGTCTACTTGGAGAAAAGCAACAGCAGCTGGCAGGAGGAAACCAGTTGTAGAGGTCATTCAGAGGCAAGAAAAATCCTCTCTCAAGGGCAATACACCTGGAGAATCAACCGAGTAATGAAGCGTCTAGCAGCAGCTCTCAGGTAACCACTTAGAGGTGAGCTTGTCAGGGCTTGTGAGGGTGAACAAACTACTAGGGAAGGACTGGCAAATGAAAGTTTAGGAAAAATGCTAATAGTCCCTCGGGAGATGGTACCCACTAATGTAAGACCAGATCATGCCTTTGGGTTGAAACATGGCATTATGTATACTGAGAGGACCATTGGAGGATGTGGTAGAGATGACCTACAAGAAGAGAAAGCTCACATATACAGCACTGGCAGTAGAGTCAGAGGACCGTGGTTATCTCTATGTGGTGGTTTGCTGAACCGTGTACAGATAACTTTCATGCATTCTTTATGAGAGGATATGTGTTGTGTTCAATAGCATAGTAGTGGCTGGAGCTACTGTACATCATATTGCTGTCAATCCTCATATTCCTAAACAGATCTTTTGCCTGTGTGTTAGGTGGAAGTTCAGCTAAGAGGACCACCTGGGAAGGAGGTCACAGGGTGCCAACAGTGGCCTATTGGCCCGGGAGGATCCCTGCAAACACCACCAACTCCGCCCTGCTCAGGTACCCCCATTTTAGCAGTACGCAGAGACTCAAATACTTGGATAGATACTACCTTTCCTTATAGATACATAGGATCTATGCAGTAGTCATTGCCAAATGGATGTGATGGGCCCACCTCTGCTTACTGAGGCGTACTGTTAGTTAATGAGGCAGGAAGATGTTTTTGAAGAAAACAAAGAGGTTTATTATAAATACCAGATGATTAACAGAGAAAAAAATTGAAAAAAGAATAACAAACCAAAATAAAATTGAACACTTTACATAAAACTGTCCTCTCTTCACTGTGTGCCCTCTTGCAGCGGTATGGACATCTTCCCAACTCTGCTGTCTCTGGCAGGGGTAACGCTTCCCTCAGACAGACGTTATGACGGCATTGATGCGACAAATATCCTCCTGCACGGTGAACAGACTGGTCATGAGGTACTACATAATTTTTGTTGTCTATCTTACTTTGGTTAATATGAATGGTTTTTCTTTTGTTGTCAGCAGGGGTGTGCATTAAGGTCTTGTTGCAGACTCTTCTTTTTTTTTCAGTTTCTTTTTCACCCTAATAGTGGTGCTGCTGGGAAGTTTGGTGACCTGCAGACAGTTCGAACAGGGAAACACAAAGCTTTCTATATCACAGGTAGGGGTCAAGTAGAGGTCATCTGTGCCCACAGGGCCAAACCAGTCCCACTACATTACAGCCAGACATACATCAGATGTAATGTTAACACTGTAAATAGAACCGTCTGACAAAACTAAATGCTCCAACAGTGATGACATGTTTACGCTTTCTTATAGTGAAACATGAAGTATGAATGAAAGATTAGATTCTTGAAAGTACAGTAAGTCATTAGTGGTATAATATAGTTCATATTATAGTTGATCACAAAAAGAAAGATTAAAATTCAAGATAAATGGCCAAAAAGTAACACAAACATATATCCCTGTCCCTTTGCAGGTGCAGCTGAGTCATGTGATGGTGCATCAGGAAGGCAGCAGCTCCATGATACGCCATTGATATTTGACCTTGAGGATGACGAGGCTGAGGAAACACCCTTGGAGGTCGGGACACCCGAATACCAGGCAGCAGCAGAGAAGATCGCTCGCATGAGGGAGGAGATATTATGGGACATCGCAACTGACAAGTCTGTGTCCGCAGCAGACTACAGCACAGACGAATCAGCAGTGCCCTGCTGTGACCCGAGACAGGCCGTTTGTCGCTGCTACCCCCTGGGCCAAAGACAGAAACTCGCACACACAAACACTCACAGAGAAGGACAAAAAAGAAGCACACAGATGTAAGACAAACAGATGTGGAGGCAAATATCTCCTCTGGATGTGCTCAGCTGTTTGTTTGTAGAATGTGTTTTTCGGGGAAGTTTAACGTCCGGGTGCAGCTGGAGATGTGCAAACAAACAGAGAGAGCATAGAGAAGCAGGAGGGTGAACTTTGGCCAGTCAATAGTCAGATGGTGGAGAAGAAGTCAGGGGGACGTGGTTCTCTGTGAGATCAATAATTTAAGGGAAATAAGGTCTCACAAATGATACAGTTAAGACATGCTACAGTTTATGGATCTATTTGTTCCAATGTAATTAAACATGAGAAAGCCACAATGTGTTGAACAACTGAGTTTTCAAGGTACTAATACAAAGCTTGGTTTTTAGCTGGTTGGAAATTTGATGAGATTTAATACAAGATTTAAACACTCATAACAAAAACTATGTTGCTGTTTTTCTTATTTTTTTTTTTATTGTATTTTTTTAATCAGACCTAGACAGAGCAGAGGTTTAATCACTTCTCAGCTTTAATGAGTCTCTGTGGTAAATGTCCAATCCTGAACAGCTCAATGCAGCGTAAGGGTGTCCTAACAGTGCCACCTTTTGGCAAATCGAATGGCATCAGCATGTAACTGATTACAACAGTACTATATATAAATGTTATATATACATTATACACACAGTAAAAATCCTCAATATATATTTACGCATGGTAAGTGTATGTGTTGATGTGTAATACTTAAAACATTTTGCCAAAGAATATTTGGCAGATCAAAGTAAAAATGACTAGGACTTACATGTTAACATATTCAGCATCATGTTGTAAATACAAAGGTCGTCAGGATATAACTGAAATTCATGGACCTGTCATTTTGTCAGGTACAGCTCATCATCAAGCTTTTCACATTTAGCTGCTGACTGCACCTCCTCTTCCACATAAATTATCAGGTTACATTTGTGACTCTGCAGGTTTTTAGTCTCATCTATCGCTACCATAATTAGTATCGCAGTCATATAATACTGCATGTATCAAGACTTAAATAGTGTGTCATGTGTATCACGCTTACAACATCTTTTCGTTCTTGAGTGAACTACTGCTCCTCTCTGTTTCGAGGTGTGAGTCATTTAATGCCCATTGATAAACACCCAATATCCCGAGGCCTGATCGACAAACATGCCCTCATGAGAGATATTCAGATTCTAATTACAAAGATTTTTAAAGTGACAGAAAACAAGACATGTACTTAAAAGATTAAACTACTTTTATCAGATTATTGCAGACAACATTCGGCTTGTAAGAAGCCGCTAAAATGACCTCTCAAGTGACTTCTTAGTATCTCTCTTAAGAGCATTTTTGTGAATCTGGTGCTTAGTTACTCTACAACAGCTGCCAGCCAGGCCCATGCCCCTTGGTACCATGATAATATTGTGCAACACTATAGTCACTGAGATGTCAGAGTATAATTAAAAAAAAAGGATTAACACTATTTTTGTGGTGTAACATGGGAGTTAACAGTGGGACTCTTGAGACAGCATCTGGATCTGTCTATGCAAACAGCTTAAAATGTTCTGAATGTGTTGGATATTTTTTCTAATGATGAGTGCACCGTCCACTCGTTTTTTTTTTTGGTGTGCTTTTCTTTTTTAAATTATTTTATTAAAAAAGTGAGAGGGATGCAGAATACAGAAACACGAGGGAAGTTGCACTCTGGCATGTTTTGACCCTAGGCCAGCAGGGGTACACGTGGGAGGGTGAGGGTGCCACGATGTTTCAACATGTCAGGAATATTTTCGTCCATCATCCCTGCTTGAAACAAGTGAGTCTGATTGTTACGCAGGGATGGGGGAGTTTGAGGTGGGGTTTGAGGTGGGGTTTGGTCAGTTACTCTGGTTGCCGACTGGTGGAAACTCATTCTCGTCATCCAGACAGACGGGGCCCTCAGCGAATTCGTGCTCGGGGATGACTTCACCCTTCTGGGCTCCAACGTCTTCAGAGTAGCCTGGGAAGACAAGTGAGGAGAAAAAGGTTTTTCTACCCTCTTGCTACTGATAAAACCTGTATGTCCACTTTAAATTCCTCTAGCATCAGCTGCTTTGTGTTTTTTTAAACAAATTTTTCTTTTATGTAAAGGCATCAGCTCAGACTGGATTTACAAGACCTTAGCAACCTCAATTTGCTAGGTGTTTTAAATTCATTCTCCTACTTTCATGATTTAAACAAATCTACTCTTCACATTTTATAGTAATCTTTATATGTTATTGATAATCCTAATGTACTATTGATGCAAATTTACATCCCATCTGCCAGGTAAGAATCATTTTAAATTTATAATTAAACCAAAATAACAACAGTGGAAACAATAGCTAAAACATCATGCCTGTAGCATAGCTAGAAAAATGTAACATAGAGAAGGCGTAAGGAGAAGCTGTTTAGCATTCAGTTCAGGATGCTAGTGTTGCTTCTCGGAAAAACTTTATGATTAGGAACAGCTTACCCATGAGAGTTGTGGAGGAGGGTGGGGTTGAAGGGAGTGCCACAGTGGCAGCGTATGACTGGCTGGCTGGTTGGGGAGAGACATCCTCTGGCCTCTCCTCTTCCTTCTCTTCCACCTGATCCTCACTGGAGTCAAACAGCCTGCAGGAACAGGTTAGACTGAGATATGAAACATCACAACACCCAACTCACTGTGATAAAACAAACAAAAGTCAAGGTTAAACTGGGAAACTGGAAACTGGAAATGAGAATCCGTGATTTCCTCTGACACAATGGACAAAAGTTGAGAAAAGTGTCCCACTGTCATTGGACCTAATGGATTTGCATAATTTGTCCTAATTAAATTTTGTTATTTGCTGTTTTCAAAAAAATAGTCAATCTGAATAAGAACAGTGTGAATCAGTACCTTTCCAGTAAATGACTTGCATTTTACATACCTGGAGTATAACAGAATCATTGTACCCTTTAAGCAGATTTTTATTTATAATGCAGCCGATGCTGATTAAGTCACACACACCTGTGTTTTTGAACAAGGACACATTCGCCTCCATCCTGTGGATCCACATTATAGATGTAGAGATACCCATCTGAGGATGCCACCAGCAGGCGAGGGAGCTTCTGAATCCTGTCAAACAAAACACACATAGGATATGAATCAAACTACACATAAACAAACTGTTTAGCAAACATCTCTCTCTCTCTCTCTCTCTCTCTCTCTCACGTAGCCAGGGCGCAGATGTTCTTTAGGCCGAACATGTTGAGTCGTACAGTTGCGAAGGCTCTGTCCTGATGCATCATGTCAGACACCTGGGTAGGCAAGTAGGTGCTGGCTGCTGTGAACATTTTACCCACATACGCTGACCATGTAGGTGACTCCTCCTCATGACTGGAAAGAAACAAGAACGGTAAGAGGTGTGGCATTTTAATATCATAAATTATTACTGGAGGTTTTATCTGTCCAGTTAAATTTTACATAGTTAGCCACATGGTTGAATTTTAGTAGAAAACTACTGAATTGCATAAAATCAGAAATACAGCTGAGGTTGCTGGTCATTCAGTGAATTGTCCCTTGATGAACCACGAAAGGTTCAGGAAAGGACAATGGAGACTTCTAATGCAGAGACATCAGCTCTCATTTTGAGTTGCTTTTGAAAAAAGTTTATGCAAAACAAATGTAATGCTCATCTTCAAAGGGAAAAACATTTTACAAGAAATTAAAAAAAATCCACGTGGAAACACCAAGATGAAAGTACCAGCAAACCCACATAATAACACCACAGTAGTTCATCATCAATAACAGCGCATTGGAGTTGGTTAGTCAATAAATTCATTATTTGATTTACAGAAAACAATTTGCTGACCTTATTCGTGACGAAGAGACAAACAGTGGGAGTGTTTACCTGGGGCTGTGCTGCTCCAGTTTAAAGATATGGACTGTCTCAGTGTTGCTGGAGGCGCACAGGAACTGGGCATCCGCACTAAAGGACAATGAACTGATACTAACATATCTGAAACACACACCCATACACACAAGAGACAAAAATGAACAACAGGTAAGATTAAGTAAACGTCTTTTGTTCGAAAACGTAAAGTATGACTTTTGTCCATGTTTTAGATTAAATCTGACTAGGACAGTGAATGCTAAAAAAAAAAAAACAACCTCTCCAGCGTGTCTAAGCCTAATGTTTCCACTATTTCACTGCTTACGTTGCTGCCTTAATCACTGATAATCAGTTACTGACACTAGTAGCTGCATGCTGCATCCACAACCATCTATCATTGGCTACTGAGCAGAAAGAGTTAAGTGTCTTTCTCACCTAAACAGTAACTGTTGAGGAATAGAGGGGCCATTTGAACTGCCAGCCTTCCTGTCACTTTTTTTTTTTTTATCCTTGGGCAAACTGTCCATCATGAATCATCTTGTTCATTGTCTATCCACAGTTTGTTTGTTTGTCAATAGTTTCTGATTTAACTATGAACATAAGAGAACTAACCTCTTCATCCCTCGTCGGAATTCAAATAGTCTCTGTCCTTCAGGAATGCTAAAGACCCTGATAACAGTACCCTGTGAAACAGAAAATGGTTAAACTGTGGAGTAGTAAAACAAAAAAGAGATAAAAGAGAATGAAGTCCTCACCTTCTCTGAAGCGCTGGCCAGTTTGGTGCCAGAGGCATTGAAGGTGAGGGCTGCCAAGGGACTGTCATGGGCTTGAATCAGTGTCACAGTACTCTACCGAGGAAAACAAGTGACATCAATACTGGGCTGTTTTTCCCTATGGGCTTTTCAAGAGACATGACAACAGCTGTAATTTCTTCATTGTTTCTGTGCTAGAGTTGAATGCAGCCTCACCAGGTTGTTGGCATCATAGATTGTGATCTCTCCAATGGTGGCACTGCCAGGGTACGCCAGATAGGAGTTACTGTGGTTGACGGAGAGAGCGCAGAGACCTACGAGGGAGCACGGAAGATAACTTAGACTGCTTTCTGACTTATTCTCTTCCTTCTTTCTCCCTTTCATTTTTTCCTTCCAAACTCCTGTTAGACTAATCTTGGACATTGCTTCATAATAGAGCTAGAAACTGTATTTATTATCTATCTAGGGCCATTATTTATTTATCTTATAGACTGATATTTCTGCATGTTTAGTGATTTTTCCTGATACAGCCTTACTTAGTCTGGTATGACCATTAGCTTCTGGTGGCTAATACTGGCTAACTAACTCTAGATAGATCTTGATCCACAACTGACGTGACTATGTCAGCTGACTTTCTGACTCTTCTCTGCTTGTGCTAATGTTACACTGTCTTAGCATTTACCATGATCCTGTATATGTCACCTGTGGCTATACTGGTCTGTATTAAGCAACAACTTTCATAATGCTGCTTTACAGTGACACAATTAACAAGATTTTGGTCAGTCTATAGGAATGAATGGACAAATTATTTATATAATCTATATGCGGACATCTATATAATAGCTTGGGTGTACCTGAGGGGTTGGTGGGTGTGTTGAGCAGAGTCTTGAGTAGTTTCATGTCTTTGATATTGTGGATGTAGATTGACTCCTCCAGGCACACCACCAGCCGCTGAAGTAACGGTGATACAGTAAGTAACAATGTTACAGAGATTACCATGACAGCACAAACCAGAAGGATTACAGGTATGGAGAGGTCTATATCCTGTTTTTTACCTGTCTGTTGAGCCTGACGGATAGGATGTTGTTGGAGTAGCTGTAGTTACAAATCTCCGTACCCTTCTTGAAGTGGTAGACATTCATTCGCCGTGGCATGGTCAGACTGACCACCACAACCAGACTGCTGGAGAACAGCCGCTCTACTAAGTACACGTCCGGACACTCAACTGGGAGGCGAACAAGAGGAAGACCTTGGATTCTGCTGGGTGCTTCTACTCACAAAAGCTATGAGAACTTAAATGTAAGCTCGTATCACCTAAGTAAAGTGCATTCTATTTAATTCCAATGTGATTTGCTTCAATTTAACAGCTCTACTGCTCTTATACACTGTACATTTTACTAACTACCACCCACTTTAATAACTTATGAAGAGAAAATGCAAGACAAACCTACTGAGCTCAAACTTCTTCAAACTGACTCAATACTTTCATTGCAGCTGATTGGAAAACTGAGCATTCCTGTGTGTTTACCCCCTGTATGCAGCAGAGCAAACATGTTGTGGCCTGTCTGAGCCGTTGTATGACCAAGGTGAACCTGACCACAGCTCAAATAATACTGTGTAGACTTCTGTAACTCCACTTTTATGTCATCTCAGGGAGGGGATACTGGTGTGTCACAGTGTACTTACTGAATGCATGATGGGAAGTTTTATAAATACACAGACAAACGTGTATAGTCTGTACTGGTGATATGGGAGATGTCATGTGGCATTATACACTTAATGTTACTGAGAAAAGACACTAAAGAGCAGTTTCCCTCCTACCTCCCTCATGGATGCAGTCCAGTTTGTCCACAGCAGTCACTGAGAAGAGCCGGTAGCCAGTCTTGGTTCCCACTGACAGGGAACTACAATAAAACCGCACACACAAAAAACACAGACCATCTTACCAACCACATCTACCACTGTTGAGGTGAAAAATATCAATGTTGACATGTCATATTTGCTTTCACATAGATCAAACACACACACACACACACACACACATACATACACATAATTGGAACATAATTTGTTGTCAACATTACATACAGTACTACTTATAACTCAAGTGTCATTGTTGTAATAGTTGCATGAGGCCCATCTATTGCTATAACTGTCGGGAGGGAGATACCAGGTCAGAGCCAAGATTCCTTCCTCTGAGGGGAATCTGAGGAGGTGCTTGGTAGCCATATATGACATGATTTCTTTCAGTATATCTTAACTTGTTTAGATAACAAAGCTGTAAAAAACCTTCCATTAAATCTGTTAATTGCCTCACCAAACCTTGCCTTATCTTCTCATGGCTGAGGATGAAAAAAAACATGACGACAAAGAGATAAGGCCAGGTTGAGTGTTTGGCCACATGCTTAGTTGTACAAGCAGAGCCAGAGGAGATGTTAATGTAAGTAGACACACCTGTAACACAAGTCATTGCTGGATTTGACCGTAGTTTACCCTCTAATAATCCCTGAGCGTAGGACAATGGACACTTACAGCACAATTATGATTGGTCAGAATTTATGGGGCTTCAAAAAATGACGAGGGAACTTCTGTTTGTAAAGCTTCTCTCAATAAAACAGCTATATCCCGAGAAAATTACGTATTTGATCCCACTGTTGCATATTAAATATTATTTGTATGTTAATTATTGACATGCCTCAAGAAGGAGGTAAGCATGAGACATGCGTGAGACACTTGAATGAGTATAGCTGTGTCTTAGTACAAAATAGCCAGAAGTTGGTTACTAACCTTGTGGTTTAATGTGCAACAAGCCAAGAAGATTAACACAGTGGCCTATTTCACTTTCAAGCCGGTGGGGGCTGATCTGGAAGTGTTAATAAGGCGCACACAAGCTTCCAGATTCGTTTTGGACGCACACATACAACTGCCTACCGGTGGGCTTTGTTACAAAGTACCAGAAAATGAACCACAGTATGTAAACGCTACCGAAAAGAGTTATGCAACAGTCAGGTGCATCAAGGAGATTGAGTTCATGCTGGGCCCGGCCCGCAGGTCGCTTACGTGGTGTCCTGGTTAAACGAGGCGCAGATGAAGCCTCGGTGCACTGCGGGGCCGTCCGGGGCGTCCTGGGACTCCATCCGAGCCGCCAAACGTCGCTCTCCTCTCGCCGGCCGAGGTCGGAGGCCTTGGGCCCCGGGTCGATCCCCGCTTCCCCTCCTCTGCTCCCCGACTCCAAGCGCCACGCTCGCACCCTTCGGGGACGGTGAGTGTCCGGTGCAGACGCTGGCTCAGGTGGCAAACATCACGCACGGAGCGGACGATCCCGAGGCCGGAACGGCACCGACGACAGGCGGCGTCGCTTCTCCGAGGGGGGCCGTTTCACTTCAGTCGGTCGACAGTGTTATTATTGTGTTATTAACTTTCAATATTCACACGGCAAAACAAAAACAGCTGATGGGAGGCTGCGTCACCCCCAGCCGCTTCGCGATTGGCTGGCGGCATCGCGTCGAACCGTCCTTTTCGCAGTTTCTATTGGTCGAGCTTCTCAAGGCGTCCGATGGATTCGACGACACGGCTTTCAATCACAGAAGACCCGCCTACTCAGAGCGAAGTGCAGTTCATTGGCCAATTCGACTTTCAGTCTCGCCATTGAGGAATTGTTTTGATGATTTGATTGGACGAGAGACGTGTATCGAGCTTTGTTGCTTGACCGTGCAGCGACACATCACCGACTCTGAGAGGGATGTCCAACTTTTTTTTCCTTCTCTTTTCTTTTTTTTTTTTTTTTTGCTATTTGAAAAAAAATGTCATTAAGATTATTAGAGTTTTCTTTCTTTCTTTTTTTGTTCGTTTTGTTAAATATTATTTTAAAAAACTGAAGTAACCGCGCAGCCCCCAAATTTATTATATTAAGATACACATTTTTCAGTAATATTACACCTTATAAGTGATGCAAGATAAATGAGTACCTCTATTCATGTTCTTTACTTAAGTACAATTTTATAGCGTTTGTGCTTCTCTTAAGTATTTCCGTTTTATGCTCCTCAGTAGTTTTACACTTTATTTCCGAGGGAGATACTATCATTTTTATTCCACCATTTATTTGATTTATTTTTTTATTTGACACCCTTAGTTACTTGTTACTTTTCAGATGAAGAATTTACATCCAAAACATATGATCACCTGTCAAATAAAATTAGCTTAATCTCATCTAGTTATAACATTAAAATTCAGCTTACAAATTAATGTATCAGTAATAACGATTCAGTAATATCTTTCACAATGACAGCACTCTGGCGTTCATATTTCTTCGTAAGGAGTATTTAAATTTGTGATATTTTAAGTACATTTTATTGATAATACTTATGTACTTTTATGGAGGTAACATTGTGGATGCAAGACAAGGTAGGTGAGTATTTTGATTGTGGTATTACTACTTACGTACTCAAGTAAATCATCTAAATACATAGTTACCGCAACACGCAACATATGTATAATTTACATAAATTAATATTTACTGTTTTAGTTCTTCACATCAAATATACTGTTTTCACGTTAACACATTTTAAATATCGTGCTTCCTGAGGTGAAATGGGTCCATTCTGTACAATCTGTTGATATTCCTGAGAAGTTAATTAATCAACGTACCCGAAATTTAAGAATATGTTCGAAATCAATGGAAGCCCACGCACGACGCACAGAACCAGGAGGTTTTAAGTGTCTCTAAATAAGGACGACTCAAAGACATTCCCGTAATCAGGCTAATTTTTTAATCAGACATCAAAAAACAACAACAACAACAAAAAAAAAAAAAAACCCAAAAACTATTTTCTTGACGTCACGCTTTCCGTGGCGGGCTCCTTTAAGGTTGCCAGGGGTTACGGGCTCACATGTCAGAACGAGGAGGATTGACGTCAGCGGCGGCCGCTGATTGGTCCTCGGCCGCATCCGGTGGGGCAGCGGTCCAGGGCTCGAGGAAAAAAAAAAAAAAAAAAAGAAAAAGAAACCGAAGCGACGAGGATCTGGAAACGGCAGCGTCCGAAAAACACCGTCCGTCCCGGGTCGCCACCGAAGGGCTCGGCAGGAAATTCGCGTTTTCTTGTGAGTATCCGCGTCCCCTCCGCCGCCGCACCCCCCCCCCCCCCTTGGAGCGTATGACCTCTGGATAGGTGAAATTTGTTTCCTCCGTCTCTCGTTTGTTTATGCTAGAACTCAAGATGGCGTCACCGGAGGAGAGCTTTGCCTCAACGCGAAAGCTAGTCGGCTAGGCGTCGAGTTAGACGCTCTCGTTAGCATCACACGGGTCGAGGGCGGTCGATCGGAGGTGTTAACGCTTTTATTATCGATTTACATGCGGCGGTTGCCGGTCATTTTTGACGAAGGGGTCGACAGTATCTCGGCATTAGTCCGCTTTTGCTGTAAGTTACCCCGCTGCAGCCGTCAGCCTCCTCACGAAGCCTTCCTGACCTAGACGGTGTTACACACGGGGCATCTGCTTCATACGGTCTCCGATGGCGATACGTTCACTCGGTGCACAGCGTTAGACGCGTTATTTCATCCGTCCCCCCACTACAGTTGTTTCACTTGTTCAGCAAGGTCATTTGTACATCGCTGTTTCCTCAGATGTAATTGACAACCCCGCTTCTTAACAGACAGCGGAGGTGAT
Organism: Istiophorus platypterus; assembly: GCA_016859345.1. NCBI lineage: Eukaryota > Metazoa > Chordata > Actinopteri > Istiophoriformes > Istiophoridae > Istiophorus > Istiophorus platypterus. The sequence continues at coordinate 6,838,401 of CM029119.1, forward strand.
GCTTCGGCTCGGCGACTGAATTAGAGAATACGAACGTTGAACGTGTACTTTCCTTACTTTTAGATGTTTAGAGCCAAGGAAGACTTACAAATTATGTAAGAATGAGAGCCCTGTTGTTGGATCCAGCCTGTAGTATTAGCTCTTAATTTATACCACCTGGTCTGAAAACAGTATAATTTATCACTTAGTTATTCCTGTGGTAGGTTTAGAGTAAAGCAAGCCTGCCAAGTTTCCACCACAACTGTAGTTAGTTGCACAAAGCCTGTGCTAGCCTCATCTTTGATAACTAGGCTAGTAATCTCCCTTGGGACTTGTCAGATTAGAAATTATCCAAATCCTATTATACCGATGCACATGCATGATACACTTTCAGGGACAGGGTGGATTGGTCTATTTGCTCCACAGGACTTGTTGTTCACTCAATTACTCCTCTAAACTGTGCATGTTGGTTACTGTGGGGCTTTAGAGGCCTTCCCTCAGATAATATCAGATGATAAGAGAGGCTGATCAGATGATCTGGAAACTGTCAGGCTGTTTTGCTCAGCAACAGTATTGTGGCCTGAAATGTTTAAACCTCAAGCAAATGCACTTGCTTTTATGGTTTGCTCTGTTTCACAGTGGATTGATTCACTGGCCCTGAGTTCATCGTTCATCTAAAATTAGGCCTTGGCTAAGATACTGTTTCAGCAATAACCAGTTACTGTTTCTGTGATAGAGGGCTTCATTCAGGCCAGTGAAAAACTTAAATTGTTTAGAGTAAATAAACCAACACAGAGAGTTTGCCTGTTCTGATTTGTTGTCTGTAGCCAGATTTGTGTGATCACATCATATGACCGGTTTCCACTCCTGACACTAAGAAGCACTCCGGCTCCATAGTGCCAAAACAACACCCTGTCTTTCTCTGTCTTCTCACTCTGGTTCTATTTTTCTCACATTCTCACATTTTCTGTCTGTCCATTTGTCCCTTCGACACACAGACACTTTTTTCCCTTGTCGCTCTATGGTAACCCAAAGAATCCATGTCGTACAGTGATGAACTGAAATTTTTCTCCGTCCCATCCACTCTCCCCAGTGCAAAGGTTAGAGGTCGCAGAGCAGTGTTGCAGTTGTCGTCATGGCATCTGGAAGTACGAGCAGCGAGGAGGAGCGGAGCCTGAGGGAGTGTGAGCAGTACGTGCAGAAACACAACATTCAACAGCTGCTGAAGGACTGCATTGTCCAGCTGTGCACCTCCAGGCCAGACAGGCCCATGGCCTTCCTCAGGGAGTACTTCGAGAGGCTGGAGAAGGTTTGTGTTTGTGCTTGTGTATGTTGTTGGACGTTTTTTAGTTGTCGTTATTCGTAAGATGACAGAAAGCAATTCATAATAAAATGACAGCTGAGCATCATATACTCTTATATTACACTACAAAGTTACTGTTTCAATATTTTCTATTGTAAACTGTTCTTATTTACACTTGGTCAGACTATATATCCTTTTATTTCTCAGGCAAAATAATGCAACCTAATTGAATCAGTTGAATTCCCAGTTATTTAGCTTGAAGCAATATTCATTTTATAATGCTATCAATACTTTTGCTAATCATGTTTTGGTTTAAAGCTTCTATAACTTTTTTTTAAATCACTGTGTCTGTGAGCAGCTGAAAGTCACAAAGCAAAAGCTGAAATAATATGTAAAGTATTCCAATTAAGATAATTAGCTGTTTACGTAGCATGCTGACACCACTTTAATTCCAGTTGTTGGTGTTATTCTGCACAGTTGCATGCATCAAATTTATTGTTTTTTCTTTCCAGTTGTTTATGTTTGTTGATCTATTCACTCTGCAGCTTTACACACTAAACAAAACATTATGTGACTTGATTTACATGAGCAATATATAATCATTATATGTACACTTTGGGCTCAGGCTTGCGAAAGCCATGTTCAAAACCCGATCCTACATTTACTAGAATTATCAGTAAAAACCTAGTTAGGCAAAGTTACTAATGCTTGATTAAATGATTTACTAAATTAAATTTAATCATATGACTGCATATACAATTAATTAAACTTCAAATTTTATCACTATTACTATGAATTGGTTATAAATGTTTAACTGAAACTACTCCTTATGTAGATCCATTTTTTCAAGGTGGAATTTTTTTTGGATATTTTATTTTTTTACGGTTTATCACTTTTTTATTATCATATTTTTTGGATACTAACCTGACAGCAATCTTCAAATCCCCTTGGAGTATATTATTAGCCATACAGACACAAACAACTGAGATATTTTGCTGGAAATATCAAATTCACTTGTATTAGAAAGTGGTCTCAGTCTTGGTTCCCCACTGTATATGTTTGCAGCCTCTGGATGGTCTCATGGCTGCACAAACCCTGGGTTATTTTAAGGAGGAACTTCACATTATATTTAAGGAGTTATTTTATTTGATCAATGGATTGAACATAAATTTTAATTTATTTGTTTTCTTTTATGTTTACTTATGTTGTGTTTTATGTGTTGATATACGTTGTGTAGCACTTGATTAAGCATTGCTTCATAAATAACCCTTGACTTAAGTTGAGTAAACCGCAGCAGCTGTAAACCTTGTTGCCTGAAGGTGCACCTTTGCCTCACTGACTCCAACCCCTTCCTCCCTTCCAGGAGGAGGCCAAGCAGATTCAGAACCAACAGAAGGCCAGCAGTTCCCGTTCAGACTCACGTGATGAAGAGGTGTCTCCACCTATGAACCCTGTTGTAAAGGGTCGCCGGCGGAGAGGAGCCTTCAGTGCAGAGGTTTACACAGAGGAAGATGCAGCCTCATATGTCAGAAAGGTAAACATACAGACACGAACAAGCAGCCGTGAAGTCTACAAGAGTGTTGAAACACCTTCATTAACACTTTGATATTATTAAAAGTTTTCTTGCACTATATTTGGTTGAAACTGAACTGGTGAGACCATCCTGCCATATAACATCTCCGTGTGTTATCTTCTAAGGTCATTCCAAAAGACTACAAGACAATGGCAGCCTTGGCCAAAGCTATTGAAAAGAATGTGCTCTTCTCACACCTCGATGACAATGAAAGGAGGTACCTGTGTGCCTGTGAAGCTGTGTTTGTTTTTTCAGAGGTTTCACGAATGAAGTTTTTGTGACTTTGTTTGGCTTACCAACTCAAAAATCTTTTTCTTTGCAGCGACATATTTGATGCAATGTTCCCTGTCACCTACATTGCTGGGGAAACGGTTATTCTCCAGGGTAGGGTCACATCTTATTAGTGTTCCGTTGCTCAGAAATCACCCCAAATTTACGCATGTCTTTGTGTGATTGTGACATTAACACTTTTCATTGTATAAAATCAGGGGACGAAGGTGACAATTTCTATGTTATCGACCAAGGGGAGATGGATGTGAGTATCTGATTCTCAACATGCATGGAAAGAAATATTTAACTACTAACAAAAAAAAATATGAAGTTTTTAGTTTTTCCTTTTGCCCTCTTTTTTGATCACTGCTACAATTTACCACCTTGGTTTCTATCCTGATAATCCGACAGGTTTATGTAAACAATGAATGGGTGACCAGCATTGGAGAGGGAGGCAGCTTTGGAGAGCTGGCCCTGATCTACGGCACCCCAAGGGCAGCCACAGTCAGAGCTAAGACCAACGTCAAGCTGTGGGGCATTGACAGAGACAGCTACAGGAGAATACTTATGGTTAGGACACATATTATTGTACCTGTGGGTCTGTGATGCAAAGGAAGACAACTGTTCATGAAGCTGTGTTGGGAAATGTTGTTTTGTTTGTTTTTTTGTTTGTTTTTTTGGTGCTGTAACTACCTAATATTCCTATAATGGCCATCTGACTTTGATGAAATGTAATACCTAGGTGTGGCATCATTCTTTTTTTCAAATTTATAATCCTGCAACCAATTCTAAACTGTCTGCATGAGTACACTATTACAAATATCTTTCTCTTTAGGGAAGCACATTGAGAAAGAGGAAGATGTATGAGGAATTCCTCAGGAAAGTGTCCATTTTAGGTTGGTTTCTTTTCTTTCTTTTTTTTTCTAAATAAGCCTAATCCCGAAATGTAAAAATAGAAGCACATTACCTGTGTTTGGTGCTGGTCTTAAAATAACCTGAAAGAGCATGTAAAAATATCTCCCCTAAAACAAAACAATAACTTTCAAATGAGATTTTCTTTTCAACAGCTTTTTCTGTTATTTCAGCTCAGAACTTTCTTCTGTGTTCTCCCTCCTCAGAGTCTCTTGATAAATGGGAGCGTCTGACGGTCGCTGATGCCTTGGAGCCTGTCCAGTTTGAGGATGGACAGAAGATTGTTGTGCAGGGAGAGCCTGGGGATGAGTTCTTCATCATCCTTGAGGTATACGCATTATCACTAACCCCGTCCACACACACGTCTGCATACTGGCCAGTTTTGTCACAGTTTTGTTTACCTTTTAAAGTCTTAGCTGTTTTGAAGAGATGACACTATAAGTTAATTGTTTTTGCACTGTTGGTATGTTTTGTAGGGTAGTCCGTCCCTATTAGTTGTTTTTATTTAATCATGTCTTTTTTTAGCTTTGGGCCCAGTTTCATTAAATACTTCAGAAGATGTTGGATCCGCTTTTGACTTAAGGCTGTTTCATGTTTTTAGCTAAACTTTTTCAATCCATGTTTTATGCACACTCACACTCACTCACACACACTCACACACACTCACACACACACACACACACACACACACACACACACACACACACACACACACACACACACACGCCCTCTGGTGGTGGAGGAAAAATGTTGCTTAACCCTCAACATGCTTTTGATCTCATGCTGAAACCATAGGTTTGTTTAAGACAACTAAACAATTTGAAGACCTTTGACACAACAAAATTCTAATTTTTAAATGATATTTTTGATTTTTTTATTTAAATTTATGAATTGATTAATCAAGACAATAATTGGCATTATAATTGATGCAAATAACATGAAAATATCCCTTAGTTGAAGCCCTAGTTTAATCAAATTATAAATAAATCTAAATATTGAATTTATTCTTACTTCATGGTATTAAGCTGATTACAGTTTTGTGACAGAACCTACATGTATGATGCAGTAATTTATAATTTCACTGAATTACTGTATCATGTCTGTGTTTCTGCTTTAGCTTAAAAGCTTGTTTAGCTCATTGTTCTTTTTGTGTGTTCATTTGTTAAACTGAAGATTGAAAATTGTGTCTGAATATGTCATTTGAATGTGATGACTCAGGGCTCTAAAGCTGGTGTAGCCAAACTGATCTGTCTACGTTTTGTGTGTGTGTGTGTGTGTGTGTGTGTGTGTGTGTGTGTGTGTGTGTGTGTGTGTGTGTGTGTGTGTGTGTGTGTGTGTGTGTGTGTGTGTGTGTTTTCCAGGGTTCTGCAGCTGTGTTGCAGCGTCGCTCAGAGAACGAGGAGTTTGTGGAAGTGGGGAGATTAGGACCATCTGACTACTTTGGTAAGAGCTAAAACATTATCAGAGCAGATTTTATTTAATTTTAATGAGTTAGCATCGTCATTTTGTGGTACCATTGTAAATGATAAAGGAACACAAATGCACTAGTGACTCTAAAAATGAGCATTAGTTAGAAAATATGAGTAGAGTCATGTACTGTGCCTCTTTTAATTAAGAGAAAGTTGTTTCATAAAGCCTCGGAGATGAGTTAATATTGCATAAATTTTTGGCCCATCCCAAAATGAATTCCTGTAGGCATTTTGTCAGTTTGTTATCCAGGGATTCAGTTTTTGGGGGATTTTGAGACTCTTTGTGTGTGTGTGTGTGTGTGTGTGTGTGTGTGTGTGTGTGTGTGTGTGTGTGTGTGCGCGTGCACCCGTGCTCACCAGGTGAGATTGCTCTGTTGATGAACCGTCCACGTGCTGCCACCGTGGTCGCCCGCGGCCCCCTGAAGTGTGTGAAGCTTGACCGGCCTCGCTTTGAGCGCGTTCTGGGTCCCTGTTCGGACATTCTCAAACGTAACATCCAACAGTACAACAGCTTCGTCTCGCTGTCTGTCTGAAGGGGGGGGGCGTGTCTCCCCACCCTTCCTCTCCCCCCGCCCTTTTCCCTTCTTCTCTCCTTTTAGACCCAGGGTCCACCAATGCAATTTGCTTTTTGTCACTTTCTTATTCTTTCAGTTCACTTTTTTCTTCCCCTCTTTTATTTACACACAGATCATTTTGTTGTTACCACCCATCAGGCAGAGGTGACTTTTAGCCATTCACCAGCGCTTGTACCAGCTGCTGTACGCTACCTTGTAGGCACAGTTACATCATGTTACCTATGTTATATATGTATTTGCAGGTTAGGCTTCCTTTTTGACTTAAACAAAAACAGGTTTGTTAGGAGATCTGAAAGACATTGGGGTCTCAGACTGATGAGACAGGACAATCAAACTTAACATGGCGCTTTTGGTGAATTTGTTACAGATTTATGTTTTAGATTGAAGTGAGGAGGACTGCTTCTTCCCCGTTTCAGAGTTTCCTTATTGACATCAGTTAGCCTGATCCAGTGTAGAGCAGAACCTAGAAGCTGTAGAAGTCAGGAAGAATATTAGTCCTTCATCTATTTGTTTTTAGGTGTCAGCTCTGATATGATGCTCCATTTGTTACTTTTTGGTTAACTTTGATTGGAATGATGAGACATTAAAGATTTTGCTTAGTTTGAGAGGGTTTGTGCAACTTAAGGTTTTTATTTAATTGTGCAGCTACCAGGCTAGTGCCAAATGTTGAAGATTATCCCAACACAAAGATGCATAGCCGTGGAAATGCTGTGCGTGTTCTACTCCCCGACTATTTGGAGCTCCACACAGGAGTAGTGTAGTTTTTATCCTTATTGTCCTCCCAACTGGTAGAATGACCGTACAAAAACTGCCTTGACTACTCTGAGGGGAAAAAAAATTTAAAAGTAAGGAAAAAACAAGAGTATTAAGTGTATTTCAGTATTCAATTTTTTAGTATATGCCAAATAACTTGTTCACTCTTCTGCTATGGTTTGTAATCAAAATGTTATCATAGTATAGTTAAAACGATCATAGTTCTATTATTATCATTGACTAAATGATAAACTTATGGTTTGGAGTGATGGTGATGTTAAAAATATCTTTAACTGTCTTTTGTAAACACTTATTTTTCCATAAATTCTATTTTAGGTGTCCAGTGCCACAAAGTAAATAAATGCTTCTTCTTGTCAACTGACAAAACAGTATGTAATTGTATTGTGTAAAACATCATGGGTTAAAACTTTTTAAAATAGATCAAAAGGGTAATCACAGGTTTATTGAAGTGAAGTCTTTGGGGGGGGGGGAAACAAAGGAGACGGTTTATGGATTTTCAGGACATGTGAAGTATTTATGCATCAAAGCATCACAGGTGAGCTGACAGGCAGAGTGAACAGATATTTACTTAAAACTAGTGTCATTGCCTATTGCCTATTTGAAAAGGTGGCTGTCTCCTCATCAGAGTAGCTTGTGATCTGTTCTCTATGCTTACTTGGCATGATGTTTGTATGCATCCAGTGATTCGGTATGAATGGAAGCGTGAAGTTAAAACAAACAAAAAAAAAAAAACGTGCTCTGCAGCTGCGTGCACAAACAGGAACTCTCAAATTTTTGGTTTGTTACTCCCTAGCTTAACTGCTTCATGATTATTTAGATGGCATAAATTGTTAAATCTGTCTTTTTTTTTTTTTTTTTTTTTTTAAGATCTTTACCAAATCACACAACGTTGACTTATGGATTATAGGCTTAACGCTTCATTCCTGCCTCAGTCTGTTGCCAGAAACGACCAGAACCAGTCATGTTTGTTTTATCTCATTCAAAGCACTTGTATGCGCTTAGAATGGAGTTGTATGTTTGTGCGTCCAAAAAAAGATTTGATTTTGGTGCCGATTGCAGGGTAGTCAGGTTAATGATGAGAGTTTTTGTTCGTGGACATGAGTATATTTTTCTTTACAGTTAAATCAAACATCTTCATCTGTTCCCCCTAACCCTCAGGTTATCCTTGTGGGTGTGGTTACATGTGGATTTGTGTCCATTGGCAACACATCCTGTTTATCCTGATCCACAGGACATGACTCCGTTAGGGGCAAGGGTTTGATTCACCTTTGTCAAAATATTGTTTTTGTGTAAATAGCAGCATCATTGGTTTCTATTCCAAAATGTTTTTAGCCACACTGCAATCGTCCCGGTTTGCCTTAGCTTACCTAACCTGGGCTTAAAGTAGTAGTCGGTCACTCCTGCTAGCCCGACCTTCAGTGAGTTTGTTAGACCTGCGGCGCAAGAGAGCTGCAGGCAATCAGAGGACCATTCTTTTTCTATTCTACCCTGTATTCAGTTTGACCTCCTGTATGTGCAAAGATGTTTATCCTTTTGGTATAGATTGTTCCAGATGGCAGTTTAAGCAATAAAAAAGTAAAAATGACTTGTCTCAGACTTTGTTCTTTTTTCAGACTTGTGTCACCCCTTTGACTGTGTTACTGGTGGGAGGATGGGGTCGGTTAATGATGCTTTTCACCAAAACTGTGCTGTTAATGAAATTAGTTTAGATGATGTGGGATTATTTTGGAGGACCGTCCACCTACAGCTTCAACTAACAATTATTTCCACTATTGATTAATCTCTGATCATTAATCTATTAATTGTGTGGTCTATAAAATGTCTGGCAGTAATGAAAAATGTTAGAGTCTAAGTTGACATTGTCACATCACCAACAATCTAAATCCAATAGATATTTAGTTGTAATTATATAAAACAAAAGCAGCATTCCCAACTGTAAAACTATAAAAAAGGGAATTTCAGGCATTCTTGCATGAGAAATTATTTAAAAATATTCTTCATAGTTGCAGATTACTTTTCTGTGATATTTTCCTCTCTAATCTCCCTGATATTGGGTGTGGAAAGGGAAAAACTGATTAGACTGGCTCTGAGGGTGAGGAAGAGTTTGCAGACCTGCTGGCCCAGACTATGGCCAGAAGGATGTAATATTAAAATATGTCCACTAGGGGGAAACAATGGTACTGGTAAGTCTAAAAAAGAGCCAGAGAATCTTTGTTATTCATTCAATCCTGCACAAGAAGTTTAATAGTCTATCATATTTTGAATCTATACCTATGTTTTAAATATACAACTTGTCTCATTCCTCCCTTTTAAAGTCATTGTTTAAAACATAACTTTGTCTAGTTAATGACACACTATATCTTTCTCTTTCTTTGAGTAGGATTTTTTATGACTTGAGACAACTTAGGTCATTTTTCCATGCGATGCTATTTTCGGATAGTGAACAAAAGTTTTAAACTTGATTATTAACAATAGTACTTGGCTCTGGAAAACACCAACATTGCTGGTTTGAAACTGTTGCTCGTAGTTATCTGGTGTTTGGAAAAGTTCAGTCTTTTCCTTCGCTCCCTGATCACTCAGCCTTCATTTTAAAATGTTTGGTCCAGTTGCTAGGTTTTAGCAAAGATATGCTGCATAAAAGCTGTAGTATATAGGGATTTACCTGTGCTCGAGAGCACATTTCATGATATGGATGCCTATCAGCCTCTGATTTTATTTGGCAGGATTCAACAACTCTTAAGTGGCCTTAAAAATAGTCATGGTTATTTGTGTTTCTTAACATCACACCAAGATCCTGGAAGATATCAGAACTCCCAAAGAAAATAACAAAGACCAAAGCACAGGCATGTTCACAGAGGAAAACACACTCAGAGATTTATAACCGATAAAAGTTAGCTTGGCTCAGAATTGTCATAGAGGTGTGATACAGCATATTTGCTGTTTCTCCAGCTCAGCCTGTCTCAGTTGACAACAATGTTTTAGAGCTGCTTGAGCACTCTGATGAGACAGAAAGGGATTACGAGTCTGGAAAATGGGGTGGAGTAAACTAAATGACTGTTTAAAAGGCAGCACTTTACTCACACAAACACACACCCATCAACTTGCACTGTTACTTGCGGATAATAACTTTTCTTCAAAACTCGCACCGTCATCACATAAAATAACTATATTTTCTATTTATAACATCACATGGGCAACACAGAAATCTTTCTTTCCACAGTCGTATTATTCACCAGTGTTAATTTGATAAACAACTGATCCAGTGCATCACAGCTCTGAAGTTTGAACTACTTTGCTGATCTTGATGTGTACAACAGTGCCAGTGCTCCTATGGCTTCATGTATAAATGAAATTTTCTGTATTCCCTGATACTGTTACTGGGTTTTTTCCACTCCTAGCCAATTTTCAAAGTGAAGTTGGATTTAACTTTCTTAAAAAGGTCTTAATCTATATCTATAAACCTTGTAACCACCCTGACCTATGTCCACATGGGGTACATGAAAATTGAGAGCCCTCATATAAAATGCACCCTTGGGTAAATTTATGACCATGAGAGAAAACAAAAGGAAATAAAGGTACGGCTCCCTCTGTGATAGGAATTTGAAGCGTGCAGTGATTCATGTTCTGAACCTCTGCAATGAGATTCCATGGCGTCTTCCATTTATGGCTTGTTCCTCAAATCGAAAACATGTGATCCTTTTTGCTCACAAGGTGACTGCATCTCCACCATGAAGTCTTCTATGTTACAGAAAGCAGGTATGGAAAGGAAGGATGAGCCTGCCATCCTCTGTTACCTGGTCTTTTTCATCTCTGTGGTGGTCTGAGGTCTTGTTGTGGATTTGACAAAGTCCTTGGTGATAACCTCATCCTTGCCCAGCCTCCGGACACAGTGCTGAACCACTCTGAGGATCTTCTGTAACCGGCGGTCCAGCGCTAAGAGGTGGGGTTCAGTCAGGATCGGCCGTAAAGGGTCTCCCTCCAGGGACTCCCTCATCACTTCGCTGAGCCTGAACTCTGGTCGGGCCAGGAGCTGGAGCCGCAGCAGTGTGGAGCGCTTTATTCTGAGTGGGGGAGGAGAAGGGAAAGGAGAAGAGTGAATACAACTGTTTTTGTTTTGTTTTGTTTACTTGACATGACAATTTAAATGGAGATTTTTTTTCACTTAATTATCCTAAGATATTTAAGTATAAGGTAGCATTTTTAATTGTACACCTACAATTTTGGTATGAAACCTTTCATGTGTGAACCCAAAAACAATCAGAGAGAAAAACTGGTTCTGCTGCACTAGACTACGTCATACTTACATGCAGCACTGAGATAGTGGTGCCAGGATAGACATCTCATCTTGAGAGTGCTTCCCAAATCTGAACACAGGATGTTAGGCCACATGAAGTATGCTATAAAACACATTTTTGCAATATATGTAATTCTCAACAGTGTTTTCTTCTCACCCTCTGGCATTGTCCAAATGCAGAAGGAATCCTTCATCCCCAAATTTGGTAAATATCTCATAGTGGTGTCTATCCATGTTACCTGCAATCAAATCATTAAGACAAGTGTGTAGAAACATGTATTCTGATAGGAAAAGGTCTACTGGTTATATGAAGAGAACATAATGAATTAGAAAAAAAAAATACCTATGAGGAAGTCGAAGATTGACATGTCTATGATGTTAAGGAGCCTGTTCCCCGAGTTATATGGATACAGGTGCTTTATGGTGTCACAGTAAAACGGATTCACTTCCCACCTTTAGAATCCAAAGACAGATAAAGAAGACTAAGTGGAAGATTTATGGAGAATATTTTAAAGGTTAGTAAATGATTGGCAGTTAAATTTTGTTTCTGAGTTATTATTATAATCATGTAACAAAACAACAGAGTATTTAAAATAATGGATAACCTCATTACTGCATTTTATATTGCCTGTCCCTGAAACTGAGGTGCATTTAATATTAATACTGCTCAGCTAACTCATTGCAAAAACAGGAAGAGGTTGCTCTTGCTCTGGTGCAAATTTACTTCATAGGCTTCAAAAATGAACGATGTAGCATAGATAGAGAAGATAAAAAAGAAAAAATCTCTGACTATACAGGCAAACATCAATTTAACTCAGCCTTTACAGGATTTATGAGAAATCTGGTCTTTTATTTTATTTTGAAGATATTAGAACTTAAAATCCTGCTGAAGGCCACCAACTGTCTCAGCCACAGATGATTAATTTACAGTAAAAGATATTACATTAAGTTATCACTATGCTGTATGCCACACAAGACAACAATATATCAAATGCATGTATTGTACCATAAGAGAAATGTAATCGGTCTTACTCTTCTCGTCCACTGAAAGTGTACGATCGTATCCAGGGGTTGGGTATAGAGATGCGGGGAGCGATGCTGAGGCCAGGCAGGTAGGCAGACAGGGAGCCCTCCAGCAGGTCAGGGCTCCCACACACCGCATATTCTGTCTTACACACATACAGGCACTTGGCAAAGAAACACGTGTTGTTTGCTGTTTGGGATGCAGAGCAAAAAGATGGAATGCAAAATGAGTTTTCCTCTTCACATACAATTATATGCTTTTTGATCTGCTCTGCCTTTCCCTGCAGCTGGGTGCCATATCACCAGCAAGATTACATCACACCAGAACCAAAAAGACTCACAGAGAAGCTTAGGTTTGTACAGATGTGCGTTGTTTATAAAGCTATACGAACATACTGCAGATATTAACCTGTAACTAAGAAAAACTGTTTGGGATAAAAACTTAGAAAACCCAAAGAAGCAACATAAGCTACAGGACAGGTGAAACAAATACTTTGTCATTTTGGGAAACAGACTTATTCAATTTCTCTCAGAGAGTTAAATGAGAAGATTGATATGATTCTCACACGTATCTGTCCAGGAAATATGAATCTTACAGTTGCAGCCAGGAGACGGTTTGCATAGCTTACCATAAAACCTGGAAACAGGTTAAAACTGTTAGTCTGGCTCTTTTACAAAATCAAAAAAATACACCCCTCACACTACACCCAAAGCTAGATCATTAACACGTTATATCTGTTTCATATTATCTGTACAAAAAAAATGATATTAGAAGAAGGAAAAGTGTCAAAAAGAAAAACTATGGGGTTATGCGCCAGGTTGTGTCATGCTAGGTCTCAGAAAGTCACTGCTTCTAGCCATGAAATAGAAAGTTGTTGATTTTACATGCTTTTTTGTTTGTTTGGGTTTTGTTGTTTGTTTGTTTTTGTGGTTGGCACTAAACAGAACAGATAAGTAACAATTAGTGAGCACTAGAGGAAGTCTTTTTAACCTTTGGACAGAGCCAGGGTAATTGTCTCCCCCTCTTTATGCTAAGCTGTAACTGTTAGTTTCATATTTAAGCACTACTGATCTTCTCACCTAACTCCTGGCAAACAGGGCAAATGTGCATATTTTGCCAAAAATTGGTTTGGGCAAAATACGCAGGACCAATTTTCCCAAACCAGTTTTCCGAAACTGGTCCTGCTGGGGCTTTACCTGGTGAGACGAAGAAGACAGCTCGTAGGTCTTCGTTGTGGGTGATTTGGAGAACTTCTCCTGTGATGTTTACCAGCCTGCCAGCCACTGGAGGGACCCTTCGGAAGTCCAGGATCCTAACAAAGGCATTGATGAGATTCAGCAAAAGAAAACCCTTTTGGAAATAAATTTAACTTTTGCAAGTGTGACGAAAAGTTCACAGTTCACACATTTTATGCTTACATTAATGTAACGTGAGCCCTGTGAAGATGATGGCAGTCTTATCTCTGTCTCCTTACCTCATTTCACAGGAGCCCCAGGTTCATTTTCACTGATTCTTATCAATGAATGTACCTTACTGACAGACTCTGTCAGCTGTGTAATTTAGCTGGCTGTGTTCATGTGCACTGTCAAGAGCTTATACCTCCCCAAGGGCCATATTTCAGTCATGTCTCACAAACAGTAATCTCACAACAATCAGTGGGTGAAGCTGAATTGCTGTTTCTCAAATTTCCGGCATTCCCCAACTACTGATTGCGGGCGATAATGATAAGGGCTTCTGGCAGCCAAGTCAGACACAACAGAGAGAGGCGACACACTGCTGCAGATCGGAGACACATAAATTGAAACTAGGAGAGAGCGTGAAATAGATCTTTCTACCTTTTCTGTTTGGGGACAGAAGAGGTTAATAATTCTTACATTTAAAAGAAAAATGGTCATTTAAAAATGAGTTGATATGCAGTATAATAATAACAGTATGAGTGGAATCAAGCTGTTGATGTGGCACTCCTCCTGTCTTCTATCTTGTGAGGTAAAGCGATGACTTATTGTGTCTGGCTTGTTAATGACACCGTCTAGCTTAGATGACTGTATTTTCAAAGTGAATCACCTCGCCTCAGCTAATGTTCAAGTTAAACAATGACGTACAGTATGTGTGTATGTGTGTGTGTGTGTGTGTGTGTGCGCCTGTGTGTATCCTTGTGTGTGTCCATAGTCTGTGCTTTTTACAGATCAGCTAGTTGGGAAATCCTGGGTTAGGCAAACATGTTGCAATCTTTTTGGAGGCTAGGTGGTTTATTTGTGGAGGCTAGGTGGTATATACTATAAATGTATTTTTTTAAATGATTGCATCTTGTTTTTGTTTATCAGTGGTAGCCTATTACAGGAATACTGCCATGGTACTGCATCTTTAAGATTGCAGTCTAGTTTCATCATTGGTTCTCTAAGAAACAATACATTTATATGTTTTTGGTAATTTTTATGATTTCTTACCATATACTTTTCAACAAAACTAAGAGTCTACTGCTATTGTAACAGCACTTTGAGGCTGTACTGAGACAAAGCAGTGTTTTGAACTAATGTCAGCCTAATAACATGCTCACAGTGACATGCTGATGCTAAACAGGTATGATGTGTGCCATATTAACCATCTTGGTTAAGCGTGTTAGCACGTTAACATTTGCTAAATGGTGCTAAACACAAAGAGCAGGTCTCACAGGTATATGGCCACAGAACAAAATAAATTTTAACCTCGTGATAATTTTAGATGAAAAGTCAGAGGATCACCAAGGTTATTACAATTCATACTGTGGGGATCTTGACTGTCCGAACCAAATTTCATGTCAACCCAACCAATAACTCCACTCAAAAAAACTTCCACTCAAAATGGTGGTTCCATCTCATGGTGGTTCTAGCAGAAAAGTTAGGGGATGACCAAAGTTAATAGGACTCATCCTTTGGGAACCATGAATGACATGGTTGGCTAACCAACTGAGAGACTAAAATCCATAGAGCCATGCAGCTAATGTGGCTAAAGTAGATATGATTCAAGATTTTGATGTTTCAATTTTGATTTCGCATCATCGATTGTCAATTTTAAATACAGGGCCTCATTTAAAAAAAAAAAAAAAAAAACATTGGTAGAACCTCAACTGGGACCAATGAAAGGACAGATGTGCGACCAAAACTAAAATTACCCCTAAGCAACACTGCTGCATGTATTCTCTGAGAGGACACTAAAACTACATGGAGTGTATCAGAGATGATGGCAAACTTGAAAACCATTAAGTGATACTGGGGCTGCACCTGTCCAGGTGAAAGGCAGCGATCTCTGCATTGTGTCTCTGGAAGTCAACAAAGTAGTAGAAATCTTCTGGAGTCTCCTCATCCCTCTGCTGCCTGACACACATACACAGGCACATGCACACAAACAGACGAGAAGTCCAGACATTCACAGTGATCACGCTGTCAGTTATAATAGCCAGTAGCATATAATCAACAAAACAAATACTGTAATTTTAACAGATACCAGCTGATTTAGCCTGACAGGAAACGAGATAATGCATCGTAATATTATGTTTATGTTATGTAACCTAATCTAACATTTTCATGGACACTAGCTCAGTGTTTAAAATGGATTGAAAAACCACAAATTGGATTGTTGGGATAGAAACCTGTAGTCCCATGCTTCACCTATAAAGCCCCGACATTAGCTAATTGATGACATATTAACATACTGATTGTGTTTGATAAAATACAGAGACTCTTAAAATGTGGATTCAGTTCTCACCTCATCGGTTTGAACATGGCTTTGGCAAAGTTACTCATTTTCAGAGCCAGCTTTAGGTGATGTCCACTGGGCTTCACCACTGTAATAGAGAGACAGAGAGAGAAAGAAGCTTTAGATGGTCAGTGATAGTGGTTACACATTAGTGGACATCAAGTAACCTTATACACACCATCTGACATCTATTTTATTTGTGACTGAATGTTGAAAACTTGACAAACTTGACAAAGGTACACACTGAGCATCCGGTAACTGAGTCATTATTTGGTTTATAGCTTAAATTCCCAGAGGCCAGTTCAAACTGTAGCATGTTTTCTAGATCTGCCTGTTCACTGTGATAAAGTAACTGGTGTTTGTGCTCTGCTCTCTCAATGACTAGTGTTCTTCTCTCTCTGTCTGATTGTAAATTATGTCGCAGCAGCAGGCCAGACTGACCACACACATGACTCTTCCTGCTGCACTCTGAAAATCCAGGGCAATAATAGTTAACAATCACACAGGGTGTACAATCTCTACTTTTTTGTGGAAATGAATCAAAGTGGACCAAATTGCCTTTGTGGCACTGAACACCGTTGCTCTTCGGTTACTGACATAATGAGAGTTTCATGAAGGTTAAATTTAAACAGGGGTGGATTTTTTTGTTGCATTTCATCTTGGCAGTGAATGATGTTTGTGTGGTCAGGGATGCTGGAGGGGTACAGACGGGACAAAAACATGCATTATAACTGCCTTCGCATCCATTTTGAGGTGTGTGAGAGAAAATATATATTGCTAGCAGTAAAAAACAAAGTATAAAACCATAATTTTACTGTACATCCTGGAAAAAAATGAACTCTTTCTTCAATTTAATTTGCATTAATGTTCATATTTCCACATGGAAATTTATATACTATAGGCTTTACACATACATTTGTATCAGTTGTTGTATATAAAAACTGGCTACACATCTGCTCCATCCACTATTAAATCCCATATCCAGTAAATAAGAGTTTTTGCTACAGCAACATCTATCAAAAGTAACTTTAATTATCCCTCCATACGTTTTGCGGCATTCTACTCAGAGGTTCACTAGGAGATGACAGCGTAGGTGGTGGCTGGTGTGTAGGCTGAAGCCTGAAAACGTGTGTGCAGGCATCAAACATTTAATTAAGGACTCTGCCTTTGAACACAAATGAACGCCTGTTTTCTTTGCCCCAGAGCAAGTGTCTTATACAGAAGGACAAATCTGAAATTTGGTGCCAAATGAAAAACAAAATCCTCACTATCTCAAAGGCAGCAGCGTGTTTGTGTCTGACAGTACCACCAGCCACAGCAGAAAAGAGAGAAAAAAAAGAAACAAAGGGAATAGTCAGAAATTGAACACTCATACTGTTACACTCTGTACACAAAAAACAGAGCTACAAAACATGAGATATGAGATAAAGAACATCAAAAACCAGAGACCATAAAGTCTTATAGACAATATAAAATCTGTGGTGACTTGACCATACCTTGGGTACAATCGCATGCTCCTTTCAATGCCTTCTCATCTTGAGTGTAATCTGCAAGACATAAAGGTTGTTAGTTCATAATTTAACACATAATAGTCATATTAAAATTCTTAACATCAAAAATTCATCACCACAGATTTGGATGGATTCATTGCCAGTATATTACCATCTCTGTCAGACTCTGCTTCCCAGCAGTGTGTCAACTAAATTAGAAAACTGTTGCTTTATTGCACAATGGGATACTGCTGTATGGCACAAAAAGGGTACAGGGTGCTATTCTGCTACAAACAGAGATAAACCTCCAGAGTCTCTCATACATCCTATAGTTAAATATAGGAATTTCAGTTTTAATTTTTCACTTGAGTAACAGTGGTACAGATAGCGGCGAAAAGGCTATCTTATGGGTGGTTATCATTATGTTTGTCCACCTTACATCAAGCAGTTACAATTAATTATTCTAGGTTTTCAGATGTTTTAAATCACATCTGTTCATCCCTCACCTGCGCTGATTACTGTCATGCTCTCCATGTCCTTGAGTAATTGGGGGATTGCGGGGTCATCGCGGGTGTACAGAGCATAGCGGCTTATTCCCAGGTGGAACTTCAGCCAGCTAGCGTCAGGGTCAAAGGTTGCTTCATGTTTGGGCACAGTGATGTTGGAGACAGCCGCTGCCTCGCTGTATAGTTTCATATGCCTGGGGAGTGAGACATTGAACAAAGGGTAGCTTCAGTGACTGAAAATAAACAACTCTATGCCCCATATAGGCTATACAACTTAAAGCCCTTACAACATTTTTATGGGCAGTATTTTATTTTTGGAAAGACCACAAAGTGCAAAGTGCATTCCACAAGGTTTCTTTTCAGCAGACCTTGTTTTCAATGAAACTGGATATGAAGAACTGTAGAACATATAGAATTTATTGTGTATCTCATGGGTTCTCTATTGTTCCCGAAAGCAGCTATGACAAATATTGATTTTCCACAGCCTCCTTCCTTCTCCTCTTTGCTATAATTAAACTTGGTGTAAGAATAATCCTAGAGCAAAATAAATAAGGCTGTGGTAAGAGGGACACCACATCACCAGAGCTGACCACAATGAGTGGGATGGTCATCTCCCAACCCAAACAAACTCCATCACAGGCTGGATAACGTGCAATAATGGACCGAAGGTTTATAAATAACAGTTTGTCCATTGGTCATCCTTGTCCATTGTCCTAACCAGGACAATGGACAAGTGCAGACCACAGATTACAGAGCAGAACAGATGATTGAGAAAGGGGAGAGTGTTTTAGTGGCACTAACTTGCAATGTTTACCAGAAAAGAACACGCACATACAGAGGTTGACCTGGAAATTAACTATAACTCGTTTCCTTTTTCAGCATGCAAAACCAACGAAAAACTGGTTTCAACTGTTTATTTAAGAAAGCCCCCGTAGTAAAGCCCTCCCTAGGTGCGTTTGTTGCAGTGTTGAGATGTTGTTGCAAGATATTGCAAGTCTTAAACAAGCCTTTTGGTTATCTATTGTTTTAGTGCAAATTTATACGGCAGGAGAGAGAGGAGATCCTTTGCTCATATTTCTTCTTATTTTCCACCATAAGAGCCCAAAATCGGAGGGAGTGCAGTTTGTTAGGACAGACAGCATCGAGAAAGCCAAGACTGCTACGACTCCCACAGATTAAGATAATCTTTAGCGGTTTCAAATCCTTGTTTACCTTAAAGAGAGCACTCCAGACGAAAGCTCTCAGACTGACATGTTTTTGAGTTTTTTTCTAACACCAGCCCACTCACTACTAGACTGTTTATTAAACCCAGAACTGTCTACACACCCTGATGTCCTTCTGTTGATGTACATCTGTTATTGTGAACAAAGTGTGTTTATGTGCATGGATGTGTGCTTGTGCGTTTCTGTGGTGGGTTTGGCCATTATGTCACTGACCCTTCCTCTTGACCACAGTCGAGCCTCGTGCTTTCACATTGGGATTTTTCAGCTAAATTGAACATGCTCCTCTTTCAAAATAAAGTGAAGTAACACTAAGTCAAATCTAGCTGTCAAACACTGCAAAATCAATGGTACTTTGAACAAAATCAGCAATGTCTAAATGTGATTTTTATCTAAATCCTGAAAGATTACACCAGAAACTGACCTTTCCCAGTGTGACACCTTTCTCCTGTAGTATTCCATCAGCTGCTCTACCTGCAGCAGCCTTTCCTCTGGCCCCAACGCCGGAACCTGGATGTTATACAGAGGGTGAGCAAACAGCCTCCCCAGCTTCGAGCCTCCATCTGTGGGGTCAGCTGTAAAACCAACCAAGGATGACGCAGAAGTCCAGTTGGAGAGCTGTGGTGTGGCGAGACCCCCCTGCCTGGGCAGAGTGAGGTTGTTGGGACCACATTCGCAAAACTGTTTTGATCCTCGTCCCATGCTCTGCAGCTTTGGAAGCAGAATGAAGTAAAGGTCTGCAGAGAAGATGGCTGTGAGCGTCGCAGCTAAGAAGAGACGGTCTCTCCTCATCATTGTAACAGAGAGAGGCAAATGTAGAAAGAGAAAGGAAATAAAAAGAGCAGGGAAGCGTATACAAAGTCCTGACTATGTGCTGCTCCAGAGTGTGTGAGGCATCACTTGTAGGCTGCCTCCAGTCTCCCACACAGTCAGCCAGGCAGAGGTAAGCAGTCAGAGGTTGGTCCAAGGCTCTCCCTCTTTCTCTTTTCTATGTGTGTTTTAGTCTGTTCCTTTCACCCTCACTTCTTCTTCTCCTACTCCTTCTCCTCCTCCCTTGGCAGCAGCGGAAGAAAGAGCCGAGCTGAGAGAGAGCATGTGTTAGCAACAGTCACTGGCAGTTTGGCTGCTTCCAGGGACCTGCTGCTCTGAGGACAAGAGAGCGAGAGAGTGTGTGTGACTGTGTGTGTGTGTAAGCAAGAGAGTAGGGAGGGGGTGTGCGTATGTCTGAGTATGTGTGCATTGTGGGCGTGTCTGTGCAGGTATGTACACAAACATCAAACGACAGGTTAACAGAATGAGAGTTTGTGCCATGAGGGTGCAGAAAACAGACACTCTCTCTCACACACACACACACACACACTCTTGGAGGGTTAAGGCAGAAATCCCTGAAAACAGGAAGGGGTGGAGACTTCTTATCACAACAGATCTGAATGAAAACCACGTCCAGCTGGCATATCCACACTGATGCAATGCATGTGTTTGTGTGTTTGTGCGTGCGCAAGTGTAGGTTCAGGTCCAATTTTCATTCACACGTGTTTATGTAAACTGGCTGCCTTCCTCACAGATTTCTGACACTAAGCTAGTGAGCTTGCATGTGTAGATTTACAGGTGTTTGTGTTGACTTGTGTTAAGCGTGTATGAGTGCGCAACTTGCCTTGACATCTTCCTTTTTTTACCATGAAGGTGTGGAGACAAGATTCCCTTCCCTCTGTTGTCCTCTCGTCTTCCCCCTGCTCCTCTTCGTTAAGTCCACTTTCACTCCTCCCCCATCTCATCAAATCCTCTCTCCTCCTCCTCTCATCCCTTGCTTCATCTCCTCCCTGCTTCAATTTTCTCTGGTCCTCTGTCACTTTTCTACCTCTCTACTTCCTTCTTTTTTCCTTGCTCTGCCTTATTGCAACAGAACCTCCAGTCTGTCTCGCTCCAAGCAAAAATTCCCAGCTGCACTTTCCTTCCTGCTGCAGTTCCCTCACTTGAATCCCTCACTTCTCTCCCTGTCACGATGAACTACAGAGAGAAGCCAGTTCAGAAAAGGCAGTCCTGGAGAAAAAAAAAAAAAGTTCTTGCATAACTTCAAATTAAGAAACGTGCTGGGCAAAATAAGACCTGCCTTCATTCACAGGCCAGCTTTTTGTTTACTATTTGATTCCTGGGAAAACATACAGGGAATAAATTGCAAATGCTGCTTGTTGCCTGTGTCTGCTCTAAGCACTTTTATATTGAAGCACTGAGAATCTCACCGGACATTTCCCAGGTTGCATCTGTACTGTTGTTACTGTGGTATTGTGGAACATCTGTCGTCTGTTTGTGTGTGTGTGTATGTATTTGTGTGAAAGACTAACAAAATTACACATCAGTGTCTGGGAGCTGCTCTCGAGGGTGTTTTATACTCTCTGAAGAGAGAAAACATGCTGAGAGAATCCTTTCCTGATGTTGGAAATTAGTGAAAGGAAGCTTTAACCTTCTCTTTAGAGAGATATAGAAGAGCTTCTGTTTTGCCTCCACACACAGAGGCTAAGTGGCTCACTTCTCCCTGCAAGACCCCAGCTACAAAGTTTTTGTTATACTTTTAACCCAAATGTACTATTGAAAAAAAAAAGCTTTTAGCTTGAGCCTATTTAAGTTTCTCTCCATTGTGCATCGTTCTTTGAAACTTTTTTTGCAATTTTTAAGGCAAAAAAATCTCACAACTAAATCTCTGGCTGTAGCCCCTCAGGAGCAACAAACTGAGAAATGCCCCAGTACATCACTCAGTTTTTCTTGTATAAAAGATGTAAAGATATGTACTTGTGGTTGAAAATGCTATCTCCTAAGATCAAACCATCTGTTTAAATCATCTGACAGAATATATATCATATTATATACGTATATATATATACATACATACATACATATACACATATCTATACATACATATATATATACACACACATATATACATATATACACATACATATATATATATATATATATATATATATATATATATATATATATATATATATATATTTATGTAAAAAACTATACACACGCACACACACACACACACACTTCCTCCCCCACCAAAACATCCAGACCAGTGCTTATGATAAACCAGTTTTCAGAGATGAGCAGGCACACACATGTAAAGAAGTTTCAAAATCAAACACGGACAGATAACAAAGGGCGCTGAGTCTTGCGTCACCAATTTGTGCAATTCAGCTGAGCTGTGATGAAAAGTACATAATTGCTCGTGTTTCGAAAAAAGGGTGAGGTGGCTCAGATGTCTTACTGTCTAAATGTCTTCTTGGATGACCCAGAAGTCTCAAATATCAGTAAATTTCACTCTGCTGATAAATGACCAAAAACATTCAGGGTAATGTGAAGCTGCACAAACACAAGGAGAGCATGCAAAGTAAAGATGATTGCAAAGCAGAGGTTGGACATTTTGCAAAAATACGTTTACTTGCTTTTTTGTAGAGACTTAGATGAGAAGATAAATACCTTAGGCTAACTTAGGCTAACTGATGTTTCAACACTGGAAACATCTGTTTTTGTAGGGATTAAACACACAAGAAATAATGTGTTAAGTAGTGAGTTTTAGAGGTGCTGAATTTTCAACTTTGGCCACAACCATGCTTGCAGTTTCCCTGTTTCCAGTTTTATGCTAAGCTAAGCTAATATGTATGGTATAAAATATGGTATCAGTATGAGATGGATGAAACAACAACAAGAAATGTAAGCAGAGAATAAGCAGAATTAAAAAAGAGAAAAACAAGGTGTTGAAAAATACAGTACACACAGTACAGAAAAGACAGTTTATATCATAGGTTATTCTGATGGAGAAAAATCTGAAAGCAAAGTATTTATTTAACTCATTTAAACACTACAGTACAAATTAAATAACCAGTTTAACTGCCAACCATTAACAGCTCAATATAAAAGGAAAAAAAACAAAAAACTATGGTTCATGTCTATATTTCCCTCTATATCTGACTGGATAGGTAGGTAGCGCCCTTTCCTCTTCAGATGCTGTGCCAAGCTTCATGTTGCCAGTCTGATACAGTACCTGGGGGATTATGGGTAGTTATGCAGTGGAGGCATTTCCTGAAAAAAAGGAATAAGTAAAAGTAGAGAGAAATAAAGAACAGACTTTTAAGCTCCATGTTCAGAAAACAGTTTTCAGAAATATGAGGAAGAGTTTATAGAGCAGTATCATCAAGGCATTTCTGACATTCTTCCTTCAGAAAAAATCTAAAGCAGTGACATGAATCGATGGAAGTCTTTTTAACTTCCTGTGTGACCCCTAAGCCGTCAGTCCACATCAATTGGCAGCTGCAGGAAAAGCCTCATCCATGTCCAAGCCACAAATGCACAGTGAAGCAGCACAACATACAGTATAAACTGACAAGGTCACAGTTGAGAAAAGGAAAAAGAGAGGATGAAGAAGCTCATCGCAAAGATGTCAAGAGAAAAAAGAAAAGAAGAAAGTGGGAAGGACATGCAAGCAAATTTTTAAAATAAAAAAAAATTAGGAATTTTCCCATCAGATGTATCTAAAATAGCACGGCAGTAATCCTCTCTTCCTCCTTTTATCCCTCTCTCATTATCCCTTCCCCATCAATCACATTTTTTGGAGAACTTCACTCTGACCATGGAGAACTGCGGCCACAGTACTGGGACAAAAAGAAGTGGAACGGCACTGTAACATTCCTCCAGAATTGATCGAGCCTTTTATAGCCACATGCACTGAATAGTATTTTTTATGGTGGCCACTACTGAATGTCCACAAACCTAGACTACCGCTGACAACAACAGACACTCCCACTAAAGGCAACTTACATAATACATTGAAAATAAAAATGTACCATCCAGAACTAAGCAGAGCACACCAGTGAGAAAAAAACAATTTTTAGGTGTAGTGTAGATGAAATAAAGTTTATTGATTACTCAGGGGAGACGAGTCATAGAAGCAGAGAACAGTGAGTCAAAGTGAGGCTATGTAACTTTTGCTTAACAGCAACCGCTTCTAGTGACAATAACAAGATAATGATATGTTAAAATGGGAATGCCAAAATGTTGCTCTATCGCAGCACAAGTGGAAAAAGTGATGGTCAGATGGACCTGCTGATCTCAGCCACACAGCAAAAGTAAGCTAACATTAGCTAACATAAGCTACTGGTAATTACTGACCAAGTAAGACTGTAGCAGCACCCCCCCCCCCCCAATGGCTACTGAATTCAGCAAGTCTTATTCGTTGGAGTTGGACTTTGCTCCAGTCGCTCCATCCTTCATGCTGGTAGAAATCTTTTCCTAAGTAGGCAAGCTGCTTGATACAGGTTCAGCTTTAAACCAGCAGTGTCGAAGTCCATCTCCCCCCTATGGCAGTGAGAGTAATTACACAAAAACTACTAAATACGGGGAAATTTCCAAAGTTCCTTGACAATAATTTATTATTTAGGAAGATTGAATGTAACAGCTACATAGCCTACTCCAAATATTTTACAAATGCCAACCTGTCCCCTTTCTTCTCTACACAGGGAAAAGCCACACCGATGGTAACCCATCTTTGTCCTTTCCGTCGATCGCTTTCTCTATTAGACTGTAATCCTTCCTCTTAACACCGATTTTCTTTTCAATCTGGGACATCAGAAACTTTTCTCGGGCCCTTCCTAGATTCTTCATAGGCTCCGACATCCTCCTAGATGCTGTAGCCTGCCCTGTCTCTGTTGCTATGGTTACTCCTCTCTTCAGCTCTGGCAAACTTGCTGGTTGGCATAAAGCCGATTGTTACCGGTGCACACTGTGGAAATGTCGCCACAGACACCAGATTTAAAACTGAGGTATACTGCAAAATACAAAGAGATTTACCGGATGCTGATGAGCTTCATCAGTGTTGTGTGAACTCATCTGGCAGGCTTGAATGTTACGGATGTTTATATGTAAAAGGCCCATTTCATTTGGATTAAACCAACAAGTTGTAATGTTAATAACATTTTTTAAGAAATGTTGTTAATTAGTGAGCTTTAGAGGTTGTGGTAGACAAACAGTTTCCTGTCTCCAGTCTTTATGCTAGGCTAAGTTAGGTTTTAGCTTCATATCTACCGTACAGGCATAAGTTGGTATCAATTTTCTAATCTACCGCTTCACAAAAAAAATATTTCCACAAAATTCTGATTTCATTATTTTGATTAGTTCATTTGCACATTTTTTGGCTTCCTTTAACTGAAAAAGAGAAGTGCAATGAAAAAGGATGGAAGACTCAGATTAATTCTTTGTTTTTACAGTCAATGGGCACCAACAGAACACAAAGATCAGGTGTTCATCAAGTCAGCAGGATGAAAAAGAGAATGGAAAGGATTCAGTATGAAACTTACTTGCGAGACCAGAGTCTGATGAGGCGAATCAACTCAGCCAATCAACAGTGATTGCTGTGGTCAATGTCATCAAACAGGCGTCTCCTCTCGCAACATGAAGCTAAAGTCTGGCAATTGTCCTCACACAGATACTGACACACACATGCGCATAGATGATGGTTGGATGGATGTGCATGCATGGTTGGATGGAAAGGAAACAATAAAGATGAGAATGACAAATGTGTGTGTGAATGGTTTTAATATCTAGTCTTTACACTCATCAGCAGCTGGTTGTGTGTTTGCAGGTTACCATGGGCTTCCTGATGTTGTACTTGGTCATTCTCTGTTAGGCTGATGGATGAAACTAAAGACGGTGACAAGAGACAACTTTCAGTGAGTTAGCGTGTATGTCTGCATGGGTGTGGTTGCAGAAAAAGCACAGTTAATCACTTATTTTGGCAATTTCTGAGTGACGGGCTGACAGTGAAAGTAAAAGTGTAGGAAATGTCTTGCAGGGACACACTAACACTTAGCCACGCAAACACAAACTTACAGCTTTTTTGCACTTTTGCACACAAAAATCTGGCCTGCATCTCTGGAGAAGAACATTGCCCAAATGTTCCCAAGTGGAGCCCTAGACTTCAGAGGAGGAGAATGTGAAGAATGCTCTGACTCTTCTCTTCATAATGTGGTGAAATTGGACAAGATTGAATCTGAGTATCAGGTTTAATTAGCTTGGAAGTCCAATCCTGACCTGTATGTTTAACCCCTTTTTATGGATCTCTCAAGTGGGAGCTACACACACTCATACACATGCAGAAGCATTCTGACAAGAGTCGTGGTTAGTGGAAAGGACATTCACAGTATAAAGCCAAATGGGACTGTAGCAGGCGTGGGCCGGGTCATGTTGTGTGTGTGTGTGTGTGTGTGTGTGTGTGTGTGTGTGTGTGTGTGTGTGTGTGTGTGTGTGTGTGTGTGTACGTTTGTGCACACACACAACACCCCAAAACACTGATTGGCTACCTTCAGAACTGCATTCTCTCTGTGAAGTTTGACTGTTGGTGGGGTCAAGTTCTTGACATATGACCTTGTTAGGCCCCACTCTGTCACTTTCCATCCTCTCCTTCTCATCTGTATCTTCTCTTAGGTTGTTCTGTGTCTCCCTATGGGATTCAGAACCAAAAAATTATCAACCTTTGCCGAGGGCAATCCACTTGTGCAAACACAAAGCCGTTTACTTTAGATAGAGCTTTCCCAGTTTAGCTCATGTCAAGGTCCTGAAATGATCAGTGTTCACTGCTGGATATTTTGTCCGACCTCTGTGAGGATGTTTGTTGCTAGATTTGATTTGAACCAGAACTGGAGCTGTTCTCTGTCTCTGTGGTGTAGCTGGCTTGCGCTTGAGTACTCTGCGTGCTCCTTCTGTGTGTGTGTGTGTGTGTGTGTTCGTATGTGTGTGTGTGTGTGTGTGTGTGTGTGTGTGTGTGTGTGTGTGTGACTCTGTCTCTGTGAGTGGGTGGTTGTGCATTTTAGGACTGCTTCATTGGATAGATTACAACCAACCCCATAATTTCAACATATGCAAGATCTCAACTTAATGAAAGTACAAGTGTATAAAAGCCCACAGAGAAAATTTTAAACTAATTAGCTTTTTTAAAAAAAAAACAACAAAAAAAAACACATCTGAATTGTTTTAGATGTTCGTGGTAAAATTAGGTTCCAAAAAATTTAAAGCTTCATTCCAGTTTGTTACAACTTGGGCTTTATTTTCATTGGTTTGGCCATTAATTCCTATCAACAATAATAAGATTAAACTCAGTAAGTCAATGCTGAGATTATGGCAGAGATCTGGGAGTGTGGTAACATTGCAATAAAAAGTCAGAAGGGACCAAAAACACATAAAGTCAGATGATTATACAGGTTCTAAACAAACCCAAATGTCAGCCAAAATTATTTTAAAACTAAAGCAGACATCAGCTTACCGACTGATTTTCTGTTCCAGTTCAGAACTACTGTAGCTGTGGTTTCAATAATCTAGCTAAACTGTTGTAAACCCATGTTTACAACCTGTCAAATCCTCTGAACAATTAAGTTTCAGATGTCATTGTTGATGTCAGATGTTGACATGCTGCCAGATCTTAATGTTACTTTGGTGTGCACAAGTTAATAAAAATGTCTTAGACTATGACTGGTGTAATTATGTACACATGGAATTTGTTGATGCAAATTTGTGATATTATGTTTTTATTTAATGCTGCTTAGTCCTTATTACTTTTCTATAACATCAAAGTCACGACTAAATAAACAAATTCTTGACTTGTGCTCTGAAATATGTGACATCAGCTTTTTTCCAACTGAGCCCACCCACCTCAAACCAGTGCGATGAACACAGAAAGAAACGCAAGCAATGACAACGACCCCCGGAGCAGAGCAAAGATCACCAACTTTTTCTCTCTCTCTTCCTTAAACATACAAATACGCACTGAATCACCATAACCAGTAATTTAAATTTCAGTACAATCATCCACATAGAACATCATAATTTAGCAACCACAAGGAGCCATCAGCAACATGTCTCCACAGGGATTAAACCATAATGTAATGATTTTGCTCTTCAGTAAGCTTCATAGATTCAGTAGTATATCTATGGATGTAGGCGTGTGCTGACTGCCTTTCACTTTAACTGCACTTTATTTTGTCCTCATAAATTAAATTACTTTGGACATTTCAGCCCTTTTATGGTCTTTGCTACCTAACTTGTGAAAGAAATACAGTCAAGCACACTGTAAAGGCCTTTGCCAAGCCAGAGTTTATGACCTTTAACCAAAAAAACTTCTCTTAAAGCCTCAAATGCCTGTGGAAACGAGGGATGTTTCCTCCGGAGGAAGCACTCAACCATGATGTACTCCTCGACACTACATTCTCTGCATTTGATTTGGCATGTATAATTTAGGGCTCACCGTTGACATTACTTGTCTGGCATCTTTTTGTTTTCCTATTTGTTGTGATTTTGATTCACGCATTTATTGTCATCATGGATATAACTCTTATAGTTACTCAATGTACTGCTAATTCAAAGCTCCCTCTAAATAGTTTTGATTCTTCTTGTTATTTGAGATGTGCTCATAAACTCACCTCTGGTACGCAGCTGCGTCAGAGATATTCCACATCATCTCCTGCCCAAAAGTTCCCACATGATCTCCATCCTTTGTCCACAGCCCAGCAGAACCATCAGGTGAGGCTGTGAGGATGAACAGTCTGTCAGCCACCTCGAGGACTTCCACACTTACTAACCCTCTCTTGTGTCCCTTCCAGCTCTGCAGCAGAGTAGGCCGTTCACAAACTGGCTATTTAGAAAGAGCACACCTTAAGAACAAGGGGATATACAGTAAAGGTTGCATTTTTTCTTGATTTCACACCAGCTCACCTCATGTTGAATGTCCAGTCCATAGTGAGAGATATCCCAGATCTGAAGCCAGCCTGTTGTGTCTCCAGAGACAAGGATGGTGTTCTCAGGCTGATCTGAGCTCAGACTCAGCACACGCTCACCAGGCTGCTCTGGGGCATAAAACTGACCTGGGATAAGGAGAAGGATTCTGAATTGTAAGAATCTGGTTTTTCAAACACGAGGAAATCAAATAAAATCTAGATTGATTTTTGTTTTAACAATAGGCTGAAGTTGGGTTTACAAGGAGAAGGTCGACAGGGAAAACAGTTGGTTCACTTAAGTTGCATGCAAGCAAATCTATTTATATTCGAATATCATGCCAATTTCAAGAATACTGTTTGACCTAAAAGACAAATGTTCTTTTGAGACAAATTGCTACCTTTTAATGCTGTTATGTCACAATCTCAAATTCCTCTCAGCAAGAGAAATGCATGGGCACATATACAGACGTATGCACACACACAGAGAAATGCACACTGGATCACTCATACGCACACATATACCCATGCACGCTCATACACATATGCAGCGGTCACAGTGCATGAATCCCACACCACTAAACACAGATGGGATCTGGAAAGAGACATATTTGCGGCCTGCCAGGAATGGCAGCCCGCAACTATGTCGAACTCAACAGTTCAGTCTGTCACTGCTCTGGCTGTGTGTAAATCCATATTAGGGGAGGATCATTAAAACTGACAGCTGCTTGTCAACTACTTGTACAGTTTAGTGCTTCCACTAATACTGTTTGATATCTGTTTTAAATTTATGTATCTTAGTTTTGCAGCCATTTTTTTGAGAGAAAAACTTAACATTGCAATCAAGTCTCACTTGCAACTTTTTCATCAGTGTCTCACTGACCATAAGTGTGAGTCTGTCCAGTGATACTCCAAAAGTACAGACAGCCCCCCTGTGATGACACCAGGACACCTCTGTTTCTCAGCTTTCTGTTGCCAGCTCGATGCTGCAAGAACAAGAGGCTGTCCACAGGGGGCACCACCCTGGGGTCGCACAAGCTGGGGAACAAAACAAACTGCACACTAAGGTTATCTGGGTATCTGTACTTTATATTCAGCGGTGCCTGGAAGTTGAATTAGTTAACTTTTGCACATTAAAATAATATTTAACCATCACAATTTTTAAAAATAAGGTCAAATTATCACTTATAGAAAACACAAAAGTGTCTATTACCATTCTAGATTGGAGTAATATTACTGATGATTATATAGTTATTTATTTTGTTACATTTCACATCTTTGCTAGCCTTACATTAAAGGCCTCAATGGAAATAAGTAGAAGGTAAATTAATTGATAAGTCGGTTGATTGAAAAAAAATCAGCAGCTATATTGATTATTGTTTAATCACTTAAATCGGGTTTTTAAGACAAAAAAATACCAACTTTTCACTGGTGACAGCTTCTCAAGTGTAAGGACTTGCCACTTTTATTTTTCTAATGTGATGAATAATGGAATATCTGTGGGTTTTGGACTTTGGTCGGATAAAATCAGGCGATTTCATGACATCACCTTGGGCTTGAAGAAACTATGATGTGTATTATTTTATTTTTTCAGTCTTCTGAAGTCTTATAGAATTCAATAATTAGAAAGTTATCTGAAGATTAATCTAGTATGAAACTATTTGTTAAAATCAATATCATTGTTAAAAATGTATAATTTATGTAATAATGGAAATAAGTCTTTCTTTTGTTATCCTTGACATTATTGTATAGTAATTGATAAGAGTGCTAGGGTGCAGCAATGAGATACATGTCTTTCCCAGTGTTTAGCAAAATTTCATAAACGATATGTAAAAACAATATACAACATGGAAACAAATGAACACAAAAACATTCATAAATAAACAAATCAAAGAATGATAGTGAACTATACCTGTGAGTTTCAACACATCTATTCACTGGAATTTATGATTTCACGAGTGATGAACGATGTGACAATCTTTGTCATTATGACTTAATATTGGCACGATAACATAACAACCAGTTCTTAAGCTTTAGTAATTCTATCAAGGCTCTATAAAGACAAGACAGGCATTCTTGTATCCTCTTACCCTGCCCCTGTCTCTCTCTGTAGGCGGAGCAGTGGTCCTTGTGTCTCCAGCCTCCAGATGATGACCTCTCCATCGTGGCTTGCTGTGGCAATGACCCCCAGAGCAGCGCACTGACACATGGCCAGGATTTCTGTATTATGGACACCGCTGGACTTCCATGACATGTCTACCCTCACATTCAAGTCCTGGGGAAATATTTGTATGCAGTATAAAGACTGAATATCACTATTTTAAGCTGTTCTGAGCTAATACAGGAAAGGTTTTCCCCAAAAAGTGCAATGTTGTCTTCAGGTTCTAATGAGTGCATGGGCCTCGCTGGTTGCAACTGTGAAACTCTTTGGAAGGTCTGAAAACGTTCTAAAGCAGAATTTAATT
This sequence comes from Istiophorus platypterus, assembly GCA_016859345.1. Taxonomy (NCBI): domain Eukaryota; kingdom Metazoa; phylum Chordata; class Actinopteri; order Istiophoriformes; family Istiophoridae; genus Istiophorus; species Istiophorus platypterus. The sequence goes on from CM029119.1 coordinate 6,869,751, forward strand.
GTTTGTGTTGCCTTGTGGAAAGCAGCTTTATTTCCTTCTCTTCTTTATTGATTTTGCTCAAACCTCTGGGCTATAATGTTTAACTCAGCTCTTTAAAATGGACTATCTGGAAGCTCAGCATGGCAGATGTCATAGAAATACTGGTTCAAATATCTTGTATGGCACAGACGTCTTTGATCTCGCCAGGTGGATGTGTAAATGTAACCGTAATTTACGTAGCTCGCTGATATCATGTCATTCCTTGCCTGTCTTTTGGACTTAAAATGTTTTCTCAAAAACCTGGCCCTGCTGACACAGTGAGCTTTACAATGAGAAACATTATGACTGGGGGAAAAAAGCGTCAAGAATTTGCTGAAGAAGCATGAATACTGAATGTTGCTGCTTAAGTCTTTAAGGGATAAATTTAACCGCAGAGCAGATGGTGGTTAAAGGTTGAGAAGTAAAATGTAACACAGGAATTTGAGGTGTGAAAATATGCATGTCTGCACACCCAGACTTCTGTCTCACATTACATTTCACTTTGGTGTTTATACTGGCACTGGCATCACTTCATATTAATTTCTTATGACCTGTGTATAAATGTGTCATTGGATGGGTGTATGTACCCATGTCCTATAAAATTGTAATCACATTTTTTTTATTAGCAATACAAAGATGTAAAAAAAAATGGACTGAAAAATATCAACAATTTAACTATGAATTTATTCGATTTAATCAGATATGTTTTGTGCTGCCATTGCAGGAAATATTTTCTGGGACAAAATGTTTTAAGTCTGTATCAGGTTAGTCACCATAGTGACAGCTGTTTGTGTGGGACTCATCATCGTCCTCCTGCATTGAACATCTGGGGAAGAGGTTGTGGAAGAGTAAAAGTCTGAATCCTAACTGATACTGGTTGGGTGACCTTTTTTTTTTTTTTTTTTTTAAACATCTTGATATATTTATGATTCTTGGTCATGGGTGAATGTTTGTGCTTCACTCCACCTGTCAATCAAAAGCCTCTATAATGTTTTTAATGCTGCGATTCTGTTTTTGTTAGGCAGTACCCCTTCAGTGTCTGTTCAGTGATGATCTGTGTCAATGCTCTCGCGCTATTATTCTTCTATTTTTTCGTCTAGTTTTTCCAAACAAATGACTATTACTGACAGAGATATGACAAATTATTTCCTGTTCAGCAGAACATTTTCCCCTGAATAGATCCACCAGACACTAATGTTTTTCAGAAAAATGTGAGAATTTCTGGCATTTTTTTTTTTTTTGTACTGTTTTCTCTGTCCAAACCACCTTGAATGTTCTCAACACTGTTTCAAGATTGATATGTAAGGTACCCTTTGAAGATTTTGAACACAAGTAATACTATGGAGCAATGAGACTTGATCCATGTTACATGGTCCTACTGAGAGTTTCATGCTATTCCACTGTGTTGATTGTGCTGCAAAAATTCAGCTATGCACCAAAAGAGGAGGACAGATGCTTGCAAGTAATATATTTACATTATAAACAAGAGTTTCAATTTCTTTCAGTAAACAGGCTTTTCACTTTTTTTATTTGGGGGGGGGGGTGCATTCAACATGTTTATTGTATATCAAGGATATACAAAATGCATTTTGTGTGAAACAGTGCCTGTAAACATATTTGTTTGTTTATAAAAAAATTTCCCAGGGTACCTTTAATTTTTTACCTGTCTTTTGGCTTTTAATTTAAACATCAGAACAGTAAGACCTGGAATAATAGGTTAAAATGTTATTTTGTGGCATCAGTTATACACAGAAAGATAAAAGTACCTTTAAATCCTATGAAATTCTTGTTTTTACTCATCTCCGGTATTTTTTTCCACTTCTGACCACAACCAACAGCACCTATCACTGATTCTTAGTGTGGTCAGAGGTGAAACAGCATGGAAACTTCCAACCAAAAATGGCAGAAAATTACATTTATTCACATTAAACTCCTGTGGATAATGAATTTATAACACTTTAATTTTACCTTGGCTGCTGCAATGTCATACTGAGCGATCTGCTGGCTCCATCCAACAGCAAGCAGCTTGTTGTCATGGAGACAGGTCAACCTGGTGACTTCAGAGTTGGTGACAGGCTCCAGCTTGTGCAGGTTAAGGCCATTTAGCAAGTTCCATACCTGCTTGGAGTGGTCAGCAAGAGGAACTGCTCATTTACAAACTTTTTTTACCTGTCTCGTAATTTGAAACACAGATGTACATACCTCCCTTCATATAAACTGCCAGTTTATTGTATTTTTGTACAAACTGATAGTGGCAAGATGTGGTTTCAAACCTTAATAGTGCCATTGCGAGCCCCAGTGATCAGTCTTCTGTGGGAGGAGTCTAGTGCCATGCAGAGGAGTTCTTCCTCTCCGTGGGCATTTACGATCTGAAGCCGCCTCCTACCTGTCTCTACATCCCAGAGAGACACAGATGAGTTGGCATGTCCAGTCACTACCTGTTTCAGCGTGGGGTTGTATAGAGCACAGGAGAGGGCCAGACCAATTTCTGGTCCAAATTTCCTTCCTTCATTTGTCAACCATCCACCCCTTCCCCTGCTCGTTTCGGCCAGGTTGAGCAGTGCCAGGTAATCTCTGCATCCCACCACTAAATGAGGCTGTGTCCCTTCAGGCAGAGGAGGGCTCAGCAGCAGAAAAGGGAAGTTGCCATGTTCTGGTATATGATTGGAGTGTAGGCATGGGAACTGCAGGCTGACAGTTTTCAGACAGTGATGCATGGAAATATCCCAAACCCTCAGCTCCTGACAAAGGAAAGAAGAATTCACTAGTAAATGCACAGGCTTGGCTGTAGTAATTTATCAAAGGCACACACCTATTATCAGGCCAGTTTGCTGTTTTCTAAGCTTCATCTTTAATGACTCACAGCATCTCTGGAGTAGCTGAAGATCTGCCCAACAGGCTGGTAGATTGCAACATCCAATATAGTGGCACGGTGACCCAGCAGCGTAGCTACAGGATGTGTGGTCACAAATTGAGTCCAAAGTCTGACTGCTCGGTCACAACCTCCTGTGACTATCAACTGCAGAAAAGCATTGTAATCAAAACACTTGGCCCCCTGAAAAGGAGACAAAAAACACATTCATAAGTCAAGAATGCCGTAGTGCAGGCAGAGATGTACATGAGCTCGCTTTTAATGTCTCTGTACTTTGGAAAATAAAGCACAGCCACTAGTCATGACACAAATCTGGTCTCATTAGTTTGCACTGAGGAGTTTTAAAGGGTGGCGTCATTGTTAAAATGTCCAGACAGTTAATTAGAGTGTAAAATTACTGTGCATCAAGTCATTGTGCATAACAGGAAGCATAACCACCCAGTCTAACATTTTTTGTGGAACAAGATTACTTCTTTTTTCCAAAGTCAGTGACACTGTCTGCCACCTTATGCTGGTCAGGAGCAAACTTTATAAATGAGTAACTTGACTCCCATTTCATATTTGCTCTTCTAGATAAACCTGGCTGGGGGTAATTTACTGAAGGAGTTATGTAATTAAGCATATGACATGCAAGGACCTTCAATGCCATCTGAACATTTTTTCTAGACCGATAGTTAATTTTGAAATGTTGACCCACCCAGTTAGGTCAGTGTCACTGAGACCGGTTATTTTACGCTTTAACTACTCATACTGTTGTAAACTACAGTCTACAAACACTCTTCTGATGCATGTAAATACTACTCACTCTGGTACTCTAAGCTATGATTCATAGTAATAATTATTAAAACCAATACAGAATGCATAATAACCTTCAATCCATGATCAGATCAAGCAAAATGACCTTACGATTTAAGTTACCTGATTAATTTTCCAAATGTACGGCTCCCTCTTTAGTGTCACATTCAAAAAGACCAGAGAGGTCCTGTCACTTTCTGAGGATGTCATGATAACATTGGTACTGGGTTCAAACATCACTCTGTTGATTGGTTCCTGGTGGATGGTGGGGATGTGACGGTAGGAGACCATGGTGCTGTGTTCCCCTAGGTTCTGTTGTCAAGATGGATAAGAATGAATGTTTAAGTGTTGTTTGTAAAACTGAAGTGCAATCAGCTGGTGCATATCATGTTTGTCTGTCTGCTTCTGTGGTTTCTGCTGGATACCGGCAAGGAACATTTATCTGCAAACACTTGAGACTGAACCCAGTAATTAATTAGAGATAAAAGAAATTGGATAGGTCCAGCTTACTGGGAAAAAAATCCTGTGTGGGCCGTTCTGTTTCTTAGAGGGTTTCTTAAAAAGACCTTTGGAGGGATTAATGAAAAGCATCAGGTGGACTCCGCCTTTTTCATCCCCGATTAGCAGCAGAGGGGAACGCTCTGGACACTTGGAGGGACAACAATACAAATTTAAGTGATTGATTATTTGTAATCATCAAACATATCAAATGCATAGTGGTCCTACCTGGACATCATGCCAGTAACAAAGAGCAGTGGGCACGCTACGAAATCCTTGAGGCAATGATGAAGACAGACAGATGAGAAGAGTTAACATTTGAAGGACTTGATAAAATAACTCCTTTTCATTCACGGTGATCAGCTAGTGCAATTTAGTGCATGTTGGCAAACAGGTGTACCAAATAGATGGATGTCCTCAAACACGCTGGCCGCGGAGACATCGACGAAGTGCAAGTCCCTGCAGTCGGTCGCTATGGCAACCTTGTGGACATTGCCCATGTACACAGCATCAGTGGTCCAGCCTCTGAACCTCCTTGTGTTGGCCACTTCCTCTGTTGGATCTCCAGCGAGCTGGAGGTCAAAATGTAAATAAACGCGTGCGAGCGGGATGTCTTTTTCCTCGCAGATGCACAAGCAGTAACAGGATGTCACTCACGCCAAGGGTTTTGAGGATGTGCAAGCTGCTGTTCCAGACAGTGACCTGACCCCCTTTACTGACGCTTACGTAGCGCGGTGGCGGAGGATGGGAAACGGCAACCACACGCACTGTTGGCTCCCGCTGTGGATGAGTAAATATAACTAATAAAAAAGGGTCAGTAATGGAAAAACTGCAGGAGAACAGCACAGAAGAGTAACCGGGCAAACTTAGTGTAGTATATACTAACTTGGTATATTTCACTTTTGACCTGTAATGGGCAGAAGAAATCGTTAAAAAGTTGACAGACACTTACCTGGCTAATGTGGCTGCCATGTTAGCAAACATTTAATTACTTACACATGCAGAGGACACAGAGCAACACTTTCCTCCCAGTAAATGTGTGATTCTGGTCACCTGATAATAGGAAGTCCAATACCTCTGTTTTTTGTGGTTTTTTATAGCTTTGTTCTGTTACATGCCAACTTATAAAAACAACATCTGCCTTTTATCTTGCTATTGTTTATCTTCCTCTAGCTAGTTGCTGACTTCTGTCTGTCTTCTGTTCGGTGCTGGACAGGTAGCTCAGCCTAGCAGAGCTTTTGTGCTGAAAACTTCTACTAGGAAGTTGGTGAGCATAACACTGAACTGTGCAGTGAACCTCTGGGACATAAAATCAAAGTAATTTGCTAAAATATCCTACAAAGCTCTGTTGGAGATCTACTTACATATAATTTAATTTTGTAAAATTAATTAATTAATATAACTTAGAATTTTTGAGATGACTGGGGGCAGGTAAAGGTTTAGTGTGGTTATGTTACTTGTAAGAATGATTTCTTTCATTTATTTGTCAGGGACCATGTACAAAAAAATAGTAGTACAACACAGAAATAGAAGAGATGCTTTGTACCAGATTTAGCTATTTGCTACTTTCCACCTGCAGGCACTGGGCAGGTAGAAACACATTGGCTGAAACCTAACTCTCTACCCAGAACTACAATGCAATCCATAATTGTCTTTCAGAAAAATATTGACCTATAATTTTGGTGCCAACATTGGGTATTTCAGTATAATTGATTAACATGGAAACGCCCTACAAAGATGCACCGTTTCCTCTCAGTTTACCAGAGTTAGACTGGTGAATTCCCACCTTGTTGTGGGAGCAGTGTCTGATCTGCGGGTGGGAGTCCAGGAGAGCAGATGTGGGGATGGAGGCGCGCTCTCTTTCAGTGTACTCCAGAAGCAGGTAGGAACACAGCTGCTGCCACCTCACCTGTCCTGTACAACTGATATCTACCTGGATATAAAGTTTAAAAAGTCAGTGCCCCTACATCATCATGACCTGGAAGCCATCCTCTAATCATTTTGGATGCCAAAGTGTGTTTATGCTGATGAGGTGTCACCTGTAATTTTCTTTTGTGTACATTCAAAGAAACATTTCTTTATTTCAGTTTACCTCACTGAAAAATCTCTCCACCCATGTGTCCTCAATATCTGGACCAATCACCGACCTCAAAACCTCTCGAAACTCTTCAAACCTAATTCCACGCTCTTCATATCCTACTCTTCTCTTTCCACTCTGCCTGTTTTCTTGTGTCCATACTCCAGCTTTTGGAGAGGTAAATGCATTTCTCAGGAGCTGCACGTGCTCAGGGCTCAGTTTCTCTGCAGGACTGACTCCACAGGCTGGATCACTGCAGAAGGGAATGCAGCAATGATCAGATAGAGAAAAATGTAAATTTGTGCTGAAATAGGACATTTTCCTAGAGGTTGAATAGAGAAGATCGTAATTGCCATCAAAGACTGCCATCAATAGCCACTTTTAGGACTGTGTATATCACACTCACTGATTTAGGAGTACACTGGATTCATCCTGTCTTTCCATAGTTAAAGGAGCTGGTGCCACTACTTAAATGTTTTGTGAGAGGGCTAACATCCATCGTACATAAGAGTTTCTCTTAAGTTGGGAGCTACTCTTAGTTTTGTGACTACAGCCTCTGAGTTCGCACCTCTGGTGGATTGTGTGTGCTGGCTGGACCAAAACGTGCAGGACATAAGCATTAAGAAATAAGTAAAGACAATGTACCTAGGTGACTGTATAGAGAAATGAAGCCAGCTGAAGCCAAAGATCAATCTGGGACAATTTGATGTCTTTGCAACACTTATTTTAATCTTTTGTCAATGAGTTGCAACTGTTTTTTCATTCAATCCAGTTGCTGGTAAAAGGTTTGCTGCAGAATGAATGCAGCGCTCCCAAGTGGCAGCATTGGGACAACACACTACAAAAGTTTAAAATCATATTATAAAGTCCCACATAATGCATATTTTTCTAAGACACAAAATAAGTTGTTGGAATATAAGGAAATTGAATGATGGCTCTTAATTAGTCTGCTGGGAAAATGTTGCAAAAGGGGATTAAGTAATGGAGTTTGGTGGATGTGTCTAAAAGATGAAAGTGTCACCAGCTCACCACCAGCAGCTCCTGTGTGGCCTTGTTGCTCAGGGTGACTACAGACTGAAACAATAAGTCACGTCTCCCCATTGTGTTCTCTTTTTTCAGGCCCACCAGGACATGCATGAGTGGTCCTTAACATTATACACATTTATCACAATCAACTGATGGAACCATAAAATAATTAAGTAATAAAAGTGTAGGGGTTTGCTGGAAAGGGATTTTAAATAGCTTTTGTATCTGAAAGAGTTTTTGGAGAAGCTGTTTGCGGAGGTCAGGTGGAGAAATTCTTTTCAGTGCCTAGAGTGACTGAGTGGAAAAAAAATATGTGAATTAACAGACTGAGCATGTTTGGATGCTAATGTACAGCTTCAGCTTTGACTTCATTTATAAGACTTGACATAAGTTGCTTTAATAGAGCAGGTAGATGGAAGAATGGATAGAGGGATAGCGGATGGAAGAGAGAAGATTAAAACCAACATTTCTTTTCACTAAGAGTTCAGATTTTGTTTGATAGAAGACTGTTTGAGGTGATAAGATGTCAGAGGCCGTGGAATACACCTTCTTTGTGCATGAATATATTAAAATATGGAATTCATTATCAGTAAAAAAAAAAATGGAGAATGAAGACAATAATTGTATGATTAATATTAAAGCCGCTGGATAACAGGTGCAGCCTACATAGTATATGATACATGCAGTAAAATCGACTTTTGTGTGCAGTAATAGGTCATACGCAGTTAATTAACAATGATCAGTTACATTTATCAAGATGAAAAAAACGTAATGCTAAATTACAGAAAACTCACCAAAACCTGCTGTGTGGCACCTCTGTCTCATAAAGCACCCATGGATTTTTTTTGTTTTGTAAGGAATCCATATTCACTGTCTGAAACCCTCTTTAAATTCTTCAAACACCAGATACTGCTCCATCGTTTTCTGTTGAATTTTCAATCCAAATTCAACCCAGAGTCAGTGTTTCATGTCCTTTCAGACCATTGACTATTGATAAATGGAGATGCAGCCGCAAGTTCCCCTTGAGATCATCACCATGCTCTGAGTCAAAACATGCAGAGCCTTTGTTTCCATCCCTCAGTGTGTCCTTTCAAGCAAACCCAGTTTACTTAAATACTGCTTCTTGTTTCCAGACAGGAAAGGAATGTCCCCATCCATGCCTCACTAAGCCATCCATCACAAGTGTTTGACCAAGCTTAAAAAGGAAAGTTAACACATAACTGAAGAGAGGACCATGGAGAGATGGGAGTTTCCAAAATAACTGCAAATCTGCTGGGGGTAACAGCACCACAAACCCCACAGACAAGCCCTCAGTGGGTTAATCATTTAAAGAGACAACGTTAGTCAGGGGCTGGGAATGTTAAGACTGGTATCTTTACACAAGGACTGGTCAAAGTAAGGACTATAGAGATGCTAAATCATAACTTAGCCAGTGTCCTAAACAAAGGTACATTAAATGGAAAAGAGTAAGGGAAACAACTGAGTCATGTTCTTGTAGCCTCACAGACATACATAACTAATGCAGTTTAATCATTGCCAGGCAACACACAGCAGTTTTGCGTATCACTTCAATGAGCATGAGCTATCCAGAGTGCCCCGCTGCTATGTTTAATGAAGGCACCCAAGTCCCAGAGGAGTCTGATCTGCTAGGTTTCTCCTTGTACCTGCTCTAATATTAGGCCTATACACACACCAGTGATCTATACTGTAACCGGCTCAATTATCTCCATAATTCATCTGCTATAAGATGCAATGACCAGCAATGGACTATTTTATGTCATTGCTGTTAGGTCATCAGTGGGTCTTTAAAGGGACGATAGGCATCTCAGACTGGAAACAAAAAAGGTGAACTTCACTGCCAATACAACAAGGTAGGTGAAAAAAAAACAGTATGAAAAGTATTTTTGAACAAATTCACAGGGACACAAATATTGGTTACTGATAACCAAGGTTCAGAGGTTCAGAATATATTGTTTGAAAAAAAGAAAATCACAGGTAGTGTGGGGTGGTACCAGGTGGTGCAGAGCTGTCTGCAGAGCTGGCCCCAGTATGGACTGTAGAATGTACGCGCTATTACCCGGTACAGCCGCTAGATGGAGCCAAAGCAAAACAAATCAGAGTTAAATAAAACGGAGGTAAAGTGGGGATTTTCCCTCCTTTTGCCCCAAGTTAAAACAGCAAATACGACAAACACACTCTTTTCGCCTGCTATAGTACGTTTTCAAGATTTAATCAATAACCACCGCTGTCAGCCTCCGACCCCGCTGAAAGGAGCGTTCCTCGTAGCGCCAACGTTATATCGTTGTTTTAATACCGTGGGCTCGGTTTCGACACCGGCGTCCGCCCGGGGGGCCGGACAGGTCGCGGCCATGCGGCCGTTTGCCCGCAGGGTGGCAGCAGCGGCCCGGTCGCCTCCTCCCGGGCTTAATCACACACCCGTGACCCGCCCTCGCTTCCCCCCGCCTGGGTCTGGAGGGAGAGACTCCCTCGGCTCGGCCCTCCCCGGCTCAGTGATGGGGCGGTGAGGATGCCAGACGACGACAGTCCGTGTTAACCAGCTTCACCGATTTAGGTTGTTTTTGTTTATTTTTTACCTGTTTGTTGCCATGTTGCGGGTTGTTGTGGAGTCAGCTAAAGGGCTGACTAAAAAGGTTAGGACTCCTGATCCGATTGCATCTGTGATTTTTAAAGGTAAGCGTCTATTTAAAAGTCTTGCAAAGTTAATAATCTGCTTGGAAAACCACTTGTGGCATAATAGTTGGCAATATAGAGACATGTAAAGCGTCTTCTGGACCAAACTTGATTATACCATTACCTAACATAACCCGAACTCTGTGGACTTAATGGCTTCGCTGTGACTTTTATTTTGTGGCCTATGCAATGAAGAGATTGTACAGTAGTGCTTCTCCTTAGCTACTTTATCCAGGACTGGGATTTATGATGTATGAGCTTAGCAGAGGAAAGACGCCTGTAATGGAGGGACAGAGAAGTTAGAACATGCAAGAAAATTTGCCTTGAGCCACTGAGTTCAAATAATGAGTCACAGTTCCGTATCAGACAAAGGCTGGTATTTCCTCCTGAGGAAGGTTTGATGAGCCTGGCAATCAGCCCCAGTTGGTCCCGGCTGTTTTTGTTTGTCCTGGTATCCTGGACATCATCACCTACAGGTGTGGCAGCTTCTCGTTTGCTTCCATGCCAACATACAAGGCCAACATCTGCCTAGGGTCAATAACACTCTTGCCCCGAATCATGCAGAAATATGTTTAACTTTCCTTAACGTTGTCAGCAAACTGAGTAAAATTATCCCAGGTGTTCTTGGGTTGGTTATACTACGTGTGACCTAATCTTGACAAACCATGCCACATTTCCACCATAAAGAAAAGGCTGATGTTTTATTTTTAGATCAATGTAAAATGGCAACAAGAAGCCGTAAGAAATTTTAGATATTCCCAACATTTTTCCCTTTCAGATGAGAAGAAAAAAACAAAATCAATTGACAGTGAGTTGAATCCAGTATGGAATGAGGTAAATCTCCTTTATACTCACAAACACACACACACATTCAAATACATTTTACTTTGAATTTTAATCATAGTTTAAATCAGTTGCTTAGGAAAGCAGGAATTAATTGATTGATTGAAAGATATTCCCACTTTAAATACAGTTCTAGATATTTAGTACTGTAACCAAAGTGGGAAATCAATCATCACATGACTCAACAGCCCTTATTTTCCATATCAAATGATTACGTTGTGACTGGTGTAGCTCAGTCACAGCAATCATCATGTGACTTTACAGTTTATTTACCACGTCAATTGATTATGATGTGACTGATGTAGATTAGTCTAGGAGTTTGATGTAATTATATTTGCTGTTTAGCATCCTACTGACAGGGCAGACAAATCATTATTTGTGACATTCATTTAAAGTCTCTACTTAAGGATAAAATGCTGCCTCTTCAGGTCATGACAGCAGTTGAAGCACCATATCTAATAAACTGTGTCCTCCTCATCCTGTATTGCAGGTACTTGAGTTTGATCTGAAAGGCATTGCACTGGACTCCAGCTCCTACATAGATGTTATTGTGAAAGACTATGAAACCATTGGGAAAGACAAGTAAGTGAAGTTCAGGCTCTGAGACTGAGCTCCTTGTTAACCTTGGCTTTATGCTTAGTGCCACAGAGGGATCACAGTTTTGAAAGTCAAATTGTGAGCCTCAACACGACGAATCACAGGGCCAACAACTTTTTGTCTGTTCTTTCTGTCTTTTTCAGTCTAATGGGTGTCAGTTTTTTCATAAATAAATTCCCTACAACACAAGCACTGTAACATGTCATTAAGCCAGTCTTAACCTGAAAAACTTTGGCAGTACCTTGGCTGCTAACTAGTTCTTTGTAATGCCATAGGCCCGCTGGTTAAGATACATATCAGTATAGACACTGACATAGTAATGTACAAGGAAATTGAGTACGAGATTTTCATAGTAGACTAGTATTTGAGTTATGTAGGGATCTGTCTCTACCCCCTCACACCCTATTTGCCATGTTGAGACTTGCTGGGCTGTGTGGGATGTTTTGATGCTGATGGGGCAACAATGGATGGATGAATTGCTGTTTGTCTTCCCTTTGGCTGGGACTTCTGTGGCTAAGCGTGTCAGGGAACAGAGAAATACTCTTATGTGGAAGTTACTTTCTTAAACTGGATTGCAGTGATGTAATCTACCTTAATACTGTATAAAGGGAAGTGCTGTAAAAAAATGTTTCTCTGTCACTTCAAAACAGCAAACCAACTTCCAAATAAAGCTAGAATCACATATGGGACCAATTTAGAACAACCGCAAAGAATGTTTCCTTGACACCACTAATTATTGCAATCAAAGCCTAGTCTATGGTGAGAAAACAAAGGACATGGAAGTCCGTCTTTCTTATGAACTAATTAAAAATATCAGACAAACTGTTTTTCTGTTAATGTCCTTTCTTGAGTAAAAGTTTCCCCAGTGCAAAGGGGCAGTCATAGCTATGGGAGGAGCTTTTTCAAGTATGCTTTCCCAGCACATGTATCCATGTAAAACTGAGTAAAGTTTTCCAGTGGGCCTGGTCTGTCTGACACACTCTTTCTCAAATGGTTATCCAGCTGTTATTGGTCCTGTTGTCATGGCAGCCAAATTCAGGAGGGGGGGGGGTCAGTTTCTTCTTTGGAAAGGAATCAGAAAATTGTAGGACAAAGTATAGTTTTAGTACAAACTGTCAGTTTTTTTAATCAAACTGTATATGCATTAGTTTGATTTTTAAATCTTATGTACTTTGTACTTAAACCAAAATTAGTAAGTAACACACAAAGTTTCAATAAGACATTGGTAAAATGTCTGATTTTCATGTTTTTAATTGCAAGGTTTTAGAAATTATTTGAGAGGGAAACCAGTTTATGAAGTTAAAAAATTATGAGTCAGAGTCATTACTGTAAAGTTCATCAAGGCAACTCGGTTGCAGGCTTTTACAAATTATTAAATAGTTACGGTGATACAAAAATGGCATTAAAATGGCAGCTTTATTGCTATTCTGCACAAAGAGTTGGGCAATTAATTGTTTGGACAGTGACACAGTTTTATAAATTTTACCTCTGGTCACAACCACAACTGATTTGAAACAAAACCATCAAATTGTGATTGAAGTATGGACTTTCAGCTTTAATTCAAGGAGTTTAACAAAAATATCACATTTTCAGAGGCTTAAAAAGTGGTTGGTGAGCCATCATAATTATAAATTTAAAGATTATTTTAAATACTAGGATGAAAATCTTTTGCAGTCAATAACTGACTGAAGCCTGGAACCCATGGACATCAGCAAATGCTGAGTTTCCTCCTTTGAGATGCTTTTGCCTTTATCGCAGTAGCCTTCAGCTGCTGCCTCTTTGCTGGTCTTTCTACCCTCTACTTCGTCTTCAGAAAGTGAAAACCATGCTCAGTTGGGTTGAGGTCAGGTGACTGAGTTTGCTATTGAAGAATATTCCAGTGCCTTGAGAAGCACTTGGGTTGCTTTTGCAGTTTGATTGTTCACTATCCATCTGTACTGTGAGGCATCGTCCTATCAGTTTTCCAGCATATGGCTGAATCTGAGCAGATAGAAGATGCCTATACACTTCAGAATTCATCCTGCAGCTTCTATCAGCAGTCACATCATCAATAAACACCAGTGACCCAGTTCCATTGGCAGCCATTCATGCCCAGGCCATAACACTGTCTCCACCATGTTTGACAGATAATGTGGTGGCTTTGGAACATGAGCTATTCCTTTCTTTCTTCATCCTCTTCTCTTCCCATCATTTTGGTACAAGTTAATCTTGGTTTCATCTGTCTGAAGAATCTTGTTCCAGAGCTGTTCATGCTTTTTTAGATGTTTTCTGGTAAAGTGTAGTCTGACCTTTCTGTTCTTGAGACTTACCAGTGGTTTGCACCTTGTGGTAAACCCTCTGTATTTATATTCACTAGGTATCTCTCTCTCTTCATTTAGTGTTTATGAGATTGCCAGTGCATTCCTTTTTTAAGAATGTACGAAATGGCTGATTCGGCCACTTTTAAGATTTCTGCCATCTGACTGATAGGTTTGTTTAGTTTATTCAGCCTAATGATGGCCTCCTTCATCTGTATCAACACTTCTTTTGACCACATATTAAGCCTTTCCATGAACAGCTACTAAATGCAAAGAAAACCCATGGAATCAACTTCCGACCTTTTGATCTGCTTATGTTGTCGTGAAATACAACAAGGCATACCTGGACATGAAACGCATTTACAGTCAATTGTCCAATAACTTTTGTGCATCTGAAAAACTGTTAATGACGGCTTTGTTTCAGATCTGTTGTTGTGGCGTACCTAATACATCAGTGTGTCCAAATATCCAAATGTCCAAATATTTTGACTTCTTTCATCTAACTTGTTTATGATTGTATATCTGAGTTTCATAGTCTTGCAGTGCAGAAAGCTCTGTTGATAAATGTGATATAAGAGCAATAAAAATTTTTTTCACATCCTAGCCATAGATCTGTGATGAGCTGTAACATCACATTCGTCCATTGAACAGATCTTTGAAAGGAAAATAATGTTGACGAGGAAAGGGTGTTAACTTTTATAACCGGAACCCACCCAAGGACATTCAGAGCTGCCTGTGTTAAGAAAATGTCATCCCCTTCATGGATAGGTGAATATAATTACTGAGCTGAGATGTATGACGTGGGAAGGCTCAACAGTTAAACTTGTTTGTGTATGACTACAAGTCTGGTGACAAGGAGCCCCACTATCTGTTGTTCCATTGTCTATAGTATGCTTTAACATCCTGATAAGTGACATTATCAGGAGCATCCTGACTGTGGATGTTCAGGCCAGTGTCTGCTGTTAGTGTTTGATACCGGACAATCATACTATTTTATATATATTTGTCAGCCTCCTTCCTGATACAGAGCTCTTTATGCTGCCAAAACAATAACACTCTATCCTCTCTCCTCTCAATAAAATTATAAGAAAAAAACTATTTGTGCAGTGACCTAAAATGGTGGTAACATGATTATTCAGTTGCTGAGAAAAAAATCCTGCCAGAGTAATTTTCTATAGCACATCGGATGCATTATCTTTTTCTACTTTTCTGAAGAAAGTATAACTACATAATCCAAAATTATGTTTAAAATACATTAAAGTTTATATTCTGATGTTATTTAAGTTTTTGTAAATACATGCTAGATGTTTTTCTGTTCAGCAAGACATGATCACACAATTATTCTGATCTCTAACACTGTTGTGATGTTTGCATCTACTTAAGACCTCCGTCTTTAAAAAAAAACAAAAAAACCTTTTGTGATAGAGGTCATTTTTAAGTCACTTGATGTATTTTTTTAGTTAGCTTCTCTCGGCACAGTGAATCAGTTTTTCCTCTCAGTTATCTTTTGTCTCATGATATTTTTCATCCAGGTCAAAAGTTGTTAGCAAAGGGGGGAAAAAATGATTTATTTAGAAGATTTGGTTCCAGTCGAGTTGGAAGCTTTAATTTAAAACTAGCATTCCCTCTGCCAGGAACGCTGCCAAAACATTATAACTGAGTCCACCCAAAGAGTGATACACCTTAGATGACACAGTACATTCCATTAGCATACACTATATAACTTTGGACACAATACAGTAAGTAATATTTCATCCACCCAGAGATGCATGTTTTAACTACCCAAGCTTATAACAGTTTAGTGGCATTTTTTTTTCTTCCTCTTCTCAGCTGTGATAGTATGTTGTTGCACTGGAATTTACTCGTTAGTGTTGGGACATAAACAAGCTGAAAATTAAGCTGTTTATTTTTTCGCAGCACATTGAGACAACAGTCCAACACATGAAATAACAATTTTCAATTGACACTGCATAAAAAAAAAAACTGCAAAAAAAAAAAAGAAACCGTATTAAGGACAGAATTAATTGTAATTTACGTTCCATACAGAAAACATTTGACTCATTTGCAGAGGCAAATAACTTAATGAAAAAACTGCTATGATTTTCACAGTGTATTGCACAGATGGTAGGAATAATGTTTTTTTTTTACTTTGAAGACGTAGTAATTTTCCAGCCAATGCTGGTAAGAAGCCAATTATAAATAACAAATGCCAAGGTTGTTTTTTTTTTTTAACTCCAGGTTGTAACTCTAGATTTTACAAGGTGACTTTGTGTCTCAGGAACTTCACAGGTTTACCATATTGCCAGTGACCACTTTCAAAAATCATATCCTGGTTCTTTTTTCATAGCTGGTATTAAAATAACCCCCTATATGGAAAGAATTGTTTGTTTTTTTCATTTAAGGTGGTCACAGGTGATGTAAACACTGCAAAATTGCTGGTAGCTAGCTTCTGTGCTGTGTTTACTGTGTGCTGGCTCATGGGGTGCGTTTGTTTGTCTGAGCAGGCAGGGTTTGTTAGCTTTGGGTGGTGACCTTCTAAATGCCCATTTTGTGACTTGATTTCAGCACACAAAGTGTGTTTCATCTCTTTGAGATATGTAACTTGATTACTGACTAGATTGGCTGCCTAGGAAGAGCTTTTAACATTTTTTCCAAATAATTTATATCATATAAATCGTATAGTAAAGGTAGAATAAATAATAGAAACAACTTCCTGTATAATGCAAGACATTAAGACAGCACCACAAACTGCATCCTCCAAAAATGACCGGATGTTGAATGTATACCTTTCTAAGATAGTTCCAAAAAATGAACACTACAACCTTCATGAAGAAGGATTTATTGCAAGATTGTTCTATAAGACTACATTAGTTTTAGCTAGGAGTGCCTAATAAAGTTGCAACTGAAATTATGTTTCAGGTTTTGACTTTCGAAACCAGAAACAAGTATATTCTTTGGCTATAATATATAGTAATAGGTTTGAAATCATACTTGACAGTTGTGTCAGAAAAAATTTGCATTTGATAAGTGACAAATATCAGAATGCTACTTGTCAAACTGAAAAAAAAAACAGTGGTTCTGAGGTTATTATACAAATCAGTTTTCACCCTTTTTATATGGAAGTTAGGTTTAATACATTAGATTTAGACACTAACTGACTGGAGTAAGGTTCACTGCAAGCAAGTTCTGCCCAGTCGTATTTTATACACAAATGAAATGATAGTATCTGACAATTGATATAAATCTTTCTGTATTTAATGTTTCTGGGCCAATGTTTTTCCTAACAGATTCCTTGGATCAACCAGAATCTCTTTGAGAGACCTTGCCTCAGGTCAACTGAGATCACTGCCATCCAAAAATGTGCCTTTGGTCAATGAAAGTGGACAGAATATTGGAGTAAGTGTCTTTTTTCTTATAATACGGATTTAAAAATGCAAATTACAGGAAGGCTATCTTAATTTAAAGAATTAAATGAATTAATGGCTAATCATTTCCTTACAGGCCACAATCAACCTTGTGATTGGATATGATCCCCCAGCCAATGCTGCACCAAACCCCAATGACCCTCAAGCAGGAGATGCTGCGGTGGATGCTGGTATGTTTATGTAATTCTGAGGTTTACTGGTAGCATTAAATTTGGCTATGGGCATATCCATTCATCTTTGATTATCTGGTCTTTCTGTGGATTAGCTGGTGGCGGCGGTGGTGGTGAAGAGGGTGATGGGACTCTACCAGATGGTGGTCAAGGTAGCTCTCCAAGGAGGCCATCACCCACTGCTGGGACCCTCCAACAGCGGCTGGCCAGGGCACAAAACCGCCATCGACTGGTCAATAAACCTCAAGACTTCCAGGTCAGTGTGATGGTGTTTTTGCCAAAGTGCTACGCAATTATCAACAAAGATCAACAGCTACTGCCCTCTCTAAATTCTCAGTATTCATTTCAAGAGCAGAACTGCTTCTTGTTTCATTCCAATTTAAACACTTAAAGCGACCATGTTTAAAGTTTATTATGTGACCAGTTTCTTTTAAATTATTCTGATGACTCTGATTTTTGTTTGTAGAAAGATTAGGGAATCCTGGTGAAATGAGGTGCAGTCTGTTGATTTTAGCCCATCCGTTTTACTGTTCATAGGGGGAGGGATTAGCAGCGTGAATTGCTGTCTGCATGCCGCTAATGCAGTTATTTAGCTACTTATTTATAACAAGTAGCATATTCAACATTTCAATAGCTGCTTGTGGTTTAGGATTAGAAGCCCATAAGCATAATCTTCATTCCTTTCATTATAAAATAATTATGTACACCTGGTTGCCTTTAATAGACTACTTTTTTTCTTTGTAATCCTTTTTCTTTATTTAAATCGTCAGGATGTTTTGAAAAACTAGCATTAGAACAGTCGGTAAAAACTGAAATAGGTTTTGTTTATGGTTTCTTAGTGTGAATTAGTTACAAGTTAAAGATAGTTATTTCTTTTCACCCAAACTTAAATTTTGGTCTGGTTTTAGGTGGATGCAGCCATTATTTTAGCTATAGTAGCTAGTTATCTTTATCCAGGTTATGTATCTATAAGTCTATAGGGTATTTACATAAACAGAGATGCTATTTGTCAAAATCAATAGCTTTTATACTCTCATGAATCATATACTTTCATTTGCACTGATACTGTGACACTGTGGTTCTTTCAGATCCGTGTGCGGATCATTGAGGCCCGTCAGTTGTCTGGGAATAACATTAAACCAGTGGTGAAGGTCAATGTGTGTGGACAGACCCACAGGACAAGGATCAAGAGGGGAAACAACCCCTTTTTTGATGAGGTACTGTCAGCAACTCTCACAGTGAGACTATGACACATGAAAGTGGAATGAAAATGGGTTCCTTTTTATTCTGTCGATTTTGCACTAGAAATAATTTCACCATTAAGTTTAAGGGTTCAGGTAAGTCATTCAAAAACTACACATTGTCCCCTTTAAATGTATGATACTTTTTATATCTTCATATCTATTTTATATGTATACTTTTTTTTTTTTTGCATTTTTGCAGATGTTCTTCTACAATGTCCACATGCTGCCATCAGATCTCTTCGATCAGAATTTTAGCTTCCGGGTAAGCATGATGCATGTCAGTTTTGTGGTCCTATGCTCTATCAATATGTATAGATAAATGAATTATTTTTTGCACCCCTATCTGCAGGTGTATAATTCCTATTCGCTGAGAGCAGACTGTCTGATGGGGGAATTCAAGGTGCCTAGTGTAATTTCCTTTTCACATAATTGTTAATATGTAAAACGTATGTTTAATGAGTGCATACGAATCTGGCTGATCTTGTTTTGTTCTCTCACATAGCTGGATGTTGGTTATGTTTATGATGAACCAGGTAAGCTTAACACAAACCACAAACTAGATTTGTTTGTCATTTACATGTGCACTGATGGGACTTTTGTCTGACCTGTATAGGTCATACTGTGACAGTATTATTATAGTTTGATACATATTTAATCTTTGTCTGTTTGTTTAATTGATTTGATCAGGAAAGTTGAGTAGCTTTTGAACAAAGTTAAATTAGCTAGCTTCTGAATGAAGTGGAGCATTTAAGAAAGCGGCTATAGTAAGATATTTTCCTCAGGGGTTAGTGGAGACTAAAACAAAGTGAAAATGAGAGTAAATA
Source organism: Istiophorus platypterus (assembly GCA_016859345.1). Lineage (NCBI taxonomy): Eukaryota > Metazoa > Chordata > Actinopteri > Istiophoriformes > Istiophoridae > Istiophorus > Istiophorus platypterus. The sequence goes on from CM029119.1 coordinate 6,889,128, forward strand.
TTTTCTTCTTTTACTTCTTTTACTAGACGACCAGAAACATGACTCCAAATAAAGGCTAATGGTAGTGTCTTTTGTGTGTCTAAATAAATAAAAGTTATCCTACAAGTTTAGTGTACTATATCATCTTAAGAAATGACCAAATGTCAGTATTGTGTTCACAGCTTGTCTTCTGCTATGAAGTAGTGGTCAAAAAAAAAATCACTTGCAGGTTTAAGTAAAATTAAACAAAAAAATGTTTGCCCCCAAATCATTCTTTTATCTCTCTATTATAAAAACAAGTACTATCCACTATGAAAGCAAGTAGTTAGCCTGGCAAAATTACTTGAAGATAAACAAGTCATTTTCTTTTACCATTTCGGAATTGTACTGCATTTTTTTCAGTCTCTAAAAACCTGGTTATAATTTACTGGTAGTTCTTTTATGTTCCTTGTACATTCTACCTGATGGCACTGTTTGCATTAATGGAGTCTGTGTTTCCTTAATGTGATATATTGTGTATAATGTGTGTGTGTGTCCTATTGCAGCCCACTGTGTCATGAGGAAGTGGCTTCTGTTGAATGATCCAGATGACTCCAGCTCTGGCGCTAAAGGCTACCTCAAAGTCAGCCTCTTCATTTTGGGGGCAGGAGATGAGCCGCCGGTACAACACACATGCTGACTTTCACTGGCTGCTTCCTCTTTCCACATGTAAATAAGGTGGCTATGCTCTGTGCTCTCTCTAATGGAAATGGACTCCTTTCTGTTTCTTTCTATTCCCCATACTGTAGTTAGAGAAGAGGGACTCTAATGATGACCAGGATGACATAGAGAGTAACCTGCTGCTGCCGGCTGGTGTGACTCTGCGATGGGCCACCCTGTCGCTGAAGGTGTTCAGAGCTGAGGACATTCCTCAGAGTAAGATCATAATCACAATCATGAAAGCAGGAAGATTATATTACATACTGTATATTACCATCTATTATGATTGATAATTGGTTAATCAATTCACTATTTTCTCATTTCAGTGGATGATGCATTTGTTCAGTCCCTGAAAGAAATCTTTGGAGGAGATGAAAACAAGAAAAACCTTGTGGATCCTTTCTTAGAGGCTCGCTTCGCAGGCAAAAAGGTTTCTCCTATTCATTTGTGTCTTCTTAAGTGCAGTGTTAAATATAGTCAAGCTAGATATTATATTGCTGTCCAACAGAAGAAAAACTGATGTGTAGTTTTCCTGTCTCTCCAGCTGTGTACTCAAATAATTGAGAAAAATGCAAACCCTGAGTGGAACCAAGTATTGCACCTCCAGATCAAGGTAAAAAGTCCTCAGGAAAAAAGCTGTTTTCTACTAAAGTAAAAAACCTAAGAAAGTAACAGATGTCATTTATGGATTTTCAGTCTTATGCTGTTTAACCTGTTTATTGCAATTTCTGTAGTTCCCCTCCATGTGTGAGTCCATCAAACTGACAGTCATGGATTGGTAAGTCCAACAAGATTGCAATTTCCACTTAAGGGATACAGACAGTTGGTCTTTTTGTTGAAGAAGTAGGACACGAAGAGGCAGTGTTATTTTGAGTTGAGAGACTGCATCACGATGTTTCTGCAGTGTGATTAACTTTATTGTACTGTAATGTAGTGGCATTTGACTCAGGTTGTGCAGGCTCCTCCCTTTCCCTCAATAACATGCTGGGAGATCCTGTTGGCACCGACTCCCAGTTAATTTTCATTATTGTGTGTTTGAGTAAATGAACAGTTGGATAACTCACAACCAGGAAGCTCGGAGGGAAATAAGTGCAAGAGGAAATGTTAGAAAAACAGTGTGCCCCTCAGAAGGTGTTGAAAAACCACTACATACTAGAGCCAACTTATTCCCTTTTGAAAACTAAAACAATTTAGATATAAACAACCAAAATGAGAGATTGTTTTCAATTGTTCGATTTGTTTTTATATTCCGTTTACTTCCTTCATGGAGGTAGCGAAAAAGCAGAGCCTAGCAGTGCACCAACATTTGAAATCTGCAAGGTATTTAACAGTTAATCACACGAATGCAATGTTATGTGCGATTTCAGTTTGAGTTTAAAGTTACTGTGTGTGATTGCAGGGATCGTTTGACGGGAAATGATGCAATTGGCACCACATACCTGAACCTGGCCAGGATAGCTTCCTCTGGCGGAGAGATAGAAGGTATATTTTTAGAGGAAAAACATGAAAAAATGATCAATTTTTGAGCTGGAAATAAAATTCCTAATAAGTCTGGATCTTTTGTGAAAACCTCAGTACAGAAATTCATAACTTTTTATTGTACCTAGGATATTTATTATTGTATTACTGAATGAAAAAATACATTTTGCAGTAGCTGTTGTTACTCTTTTGGCTTTTTGGATTAACCTCTAAATGGTACTTGAATTTTCCTTTTTTCTCCTGGCATAGAGGAACATACGGAAAAAGGGGAAATACCATCTTATGAAGGTTTATTTGTGTTCTTTTTTGCTCTCTGTTGCATGAGATGTGATGCATAAAGCATGTTGTGCAAGTTAATTTGCTGAATAAGTCTAATTCTGTGTGTGCACATATAAAACAAGCTGTGTCGTGCTCCATTTTCACATTACTATTAGGATTTAAATGTTTAGCCGTCTTATTGTCATAATGCCTGTCACTGACTTTCCCAGCGTTCACTGTTTCCACCTCAAGCTGTACATCAACACTGCCTCAAATGCAGAGACACTGACATACTAACATTAAAGCTTTTGCTTTGATAAGCTTGAGTCTATTCATGAAGAAGTTCAATGAGGTTAAATGAGTTTCCTTCTCTCTCCAGCTAACACAGGGGAGTCTGAGGTGGGTTTCCTGCCTGTCTTTGGGCCCTGCTACATCAACCTGTATGGCAGCCCCAGAGAGTTCACTGGGCTACCAGACCCCTATGAGAATCTCAATTATGGCAAGGTAGGGATGTAGATATGTGTCCTATGAATCCCCTTCAATTTTAAACTTCCTCACCACTTTTATATGAACCTTACATAATCTTTAATGTCTTTTCAGTATTTCACATCAATGTGTTGTCATTGCACAGGGAGAAGGAGTGGCATACAGGGGAAGGATCCTGGTCGAACTATCCACTAAGCTGGAGGGGAAAGTAGACAAAACAGTTGACACTATCCACAGTGACGACATCTTAGTGGCACAGGTATTGTAGCTATTTTTCCACTGAGTGATACCTGACAAATGTGGTAGAGTTTGACAGCAGTGTGACTTTACCTCATCAAGATTTGTGACATTGTGAGACTGTAGTAGACTCTTTTAGGGAAGCACAACTGGCAATGGATTCCAGGCATCGGATACCTAGATATGGTCTTTGCTTTAATTAGCTGTCTAGCTTTCTTTTCTTCAAAATTCTTATTTATGATCCTTAAAAAGTCTGTCCATGAAACAATACTAAATTTTGGTTTGTTAAAATATCTTGTACTTCTCTTTCTCTTTCTCTCTTTTGTTTTCTTCTCCACATCAGAAGTACCAGAGGAGGAGGAAGTACTCTCTGTGTGCAGTCTTCCACAGTGCCTCCATGATTCAGGAACCTGGAGAACCAATCCAGTTTGAGGTTAGCATCGGTAACTATGGCAACAAACTGGACACCACCTGCAAACCACTAGCCTCCACCACCCAGTATAGCTGTGCTGTATTTGATGGTGAGTGACAAAGCTACTTTCTGATGTAATACTTGGATCTCTTCACACCCTGAAAACACATGTAAAACCTGTTTTTTAAGAGGTTCTCTCAATTGATGTGCAATTTTTCCAGGTAACCACTACTATTACCTGCCCTGGGCAGACACTAAGCCAGTGGTTGTTGTTACTTCATTCTGGGAGGACATTAGCCACCGCCTTGACTCTGTCAACATCATCCTCTACATTGCTCACCGCTTGGTAATACTGCACTACCCTATATAATCCTCAAAAACTTTATTTGGGTTTACAAATAATTGTGTGCAGGTTTGAAGCCGTTCAATGGTACTGTGTTATACTGTATCCTCACCCTGCTTTGTTGTCGTTGCAGCAATCCAACCTGGAGGCATTTAAAACTGCCATCTTGGCTAAAGTCTCTGACATCGAACTGGAAGAGGTGTGGCTGAATTTGCTCAATCAGCTGATTGAAGACCTAGAAAGGTAAATAGAGGAAATTCTGCTTCTGAATCTTCTTCTTTATTTCTTTCTTCTTCTACTTCTTCTTCATCTTTTAATGCAGTAAAACATATAAAACCAAGAAAGTCAGAAAAGGGCTGGAAATTTGTTGAATTAAACCAGATAACTACTGAACCAAAAATGGTCATAAGTAGTAAGCCTATAAAGATTTGAGACTTCATTGGGTTACTGTCTGCTGTCCCTCAGTTTCCCAACACCAGAGCTGGAGGGCCGCTCCAACCTTACATCCCTGGACATCCAAATCAAAAAGCTGCGAGACAGTGCTTTGTCTACCATCAAGGAAGGAGCCAGACGCAAGAGAGATGCCAGAGATATCAGAGATACTTTGTCTGATATAGAGTCCTGGTTGGACAAACTTTTAATGTTGGCTGAGGAGGTACAAACACAGAAAGATGAAGTTCTCACTTGAATTTATTTTGATTTTTCAATGATGATCATATTTATTTGTACGGAGGCGATGGTTCAGAAGTGTTCACTGCATAAGTATGTCATGCTCTAAGCCAAAAAAAATAATCAGCTGAACAAAAAACACTGGGAAAATGTATCTTACTGCTGCATTTGAAATGACCCTGTGTTTCAAAGGGGCTTATCAGCACTTTTACTGATTGGCCCAAGCAAGATCATAATTAATGGACGACATGTTTGGCATAACTTCGTAGACTGTATATCCATAATGCTGCTTCCATTCCCTTGTGTCCAGCCCCAAAACAGCATGCCTGATGTGATCATCTGGATGCTTCGGGGTGAGAAGAGGGTGGCCTACAGTCGCATCCCTGCTCACCAGATCCTTTTTTCCGCATACAGTGAACAGGCCTGTGGTCAGCACTGTGGCAAGACCCAGACTATCTTTTTGCAGGTACACATCTACAGTAAAGATAGATAGATAGATAGATAGATAGATAGATATTTGGGTAGTTACATCAGTTGCATTGGATTTTGTCTGAACAGCTTTTAGTGTTTGTCAGGTAATAAATAAATAAAATCATTTATTAATTTTCCATTCTCCTCAGTATCCCATGGACAACACCAAGGGCTTGAAGGTGCCAGTTCAGATTCGAGTTAACATGTGGCTAGGTCTGTCTGCACATGATAAAAAGTTCAACTCTTTCTCTGAGGGAACGTTCAGTGTGTTTGCTGAGCTGGTATGTTACTCTGAAAAACAAAAACATAACTATCATAGCCAAGCATGAGTCTGATTATTTTGTGTTTGTATGTATGTATGTATTATAAATAAAAATGATCACACTCACAGGAATATTTTCAATCTCTAGGAGTTGCTGTTCCTGATAACTCCGATTATCCTCTGCATTTCAGTATGAGAACCAGGCCAAGGTGTTCGGGAAGTGGGGAACCACAGGACTGGTGGGGCGCCATAAACACTCAGATGTAACAGGCAAACTTAAGCTGAAACAAGAGTACTTCATGCCCCCAAGAGGATGGGAGTGGGAGGGTGACTGGTTGATTGACCCAGAGAAAGCGTGAGTATTATCGGAGATGACAATTTGGCATCTGTTGCCGAAAATGCAAAACATTTGACCAAGATAAAAACCTTGTGATTTGACTTTTTCAGAACTGAGGCCAGTTTGTCTTAATGGAAGCTTCACTTTAGGTTATTTCTGCTGAATGTATCTTTTTTCCCACTGAGCAAACATATTTTTGTACTGTGTGGACTGTTCTCAACTGTTTACATTCCTCTCATGCCATAGGAAATGATTTAATGACAATGTACCAGACTGTGGTAGTGAGCTAGAATTTATTCACATTGAATTTTCAGTCTACCAACTCAACTCAAGAACAAATCACTCTTTGCACTTCAATCCCAAGTCCAAGTTTACATGTGTAGTTTTTGGATTTTTCCTGCCAACTTCATCACTTCATTTCTGGGAGCAAGTGCTTCTTGAACTTGAACTACTGTACATCTATTTTGTACAGATAGGTGACAAAAATTTTAGCTTGGTTACTCCAAACATTTAACACTGTCCCAGATAAAACATGCTTACCTATCCCTCTCTCTCACCCTGAACTGTCATCTAACAAAAGCTGTGGCATGCATTAGTGTACCAGGGTGCTGTTTTATTTATTAGCACCGATACTACATACTATATGTTTGACTTTGTTTCAGTCTGCTAACAGAGGCAGATGCAGGACACAGTGAATTCATGGATGAGGTGTTCAGTAATGAGACTCGCTTCCCTGGTGGAGAGTGGAAGGCTGCCTCCGAGCCCTACACTGATGTGGTGAGAACGGCGCACTCATATTTAAGTAATGTGCAGGTTGGCTTCAAATATCACATACTCACATAGACAATTAATCGTTTTCTATGCCACTGTGACACACACACAAATATGATAATGAATATATATACATGTATGAATACTACCCAGACACACACAGCATGCACTTATTTTCTTAGCTGTTCTTTGAGATAGGACAGGCAATGGGAGGACTGAACTCCCCTCACTCTGCCCTCCCATACTAATATATGAGAGGTGTGACACAAGAAGAATAAAAACAAATTCAAGATTAATGTGTACAGCTAAAAGTGATTTTGTGTCCTGCAGAATGGAGAAAAGAGCAGTAACCCTGGAGAGTTTGATTGTCCTCCGGGTTGGATCTGGGAGGACGAGTGGACTGTGGATATCAACAGAGCTGTGGATGATCAAGGTGCAGACACTCAACTAAACACTTAAAGCTAAAAAGTAGCGTTGTCTTCAAGCTTTTTACCTACAAGTTTATGTGGTTAATTCAAAAGTGCAATATGGGAATGGAATGTATAAATTGTATTGAATTTTTCATCTTTACATTTTTGTAGTTTTTTTTTCCCTGGTTCTCTAGGGCTGTGACTCACTATAGCCTCCTTGTCAGATATTTGGTATATTTATGATAAAATAAACTCAAAAGATAGAATTTTAATGTTTGTGTATACACATTAAAATTATTTATAAAAAAAAAAAAAGAAAAAAGAAAAAGCAACTCTAATGATGTAATTGTGCGCATTTTTTGTGCATGTACGCTACAGGCTGGGAGTATGGAGTGACCATACCTCCAGATGACAAACCTCGGTCCTGGGTACCTGCAGAGAAGGTGTACCATGTCCACCGCAGGAGAAGGCTGGTTAGGCCACGCAAGAGAGCTGCACTTCCTGCAGGAATGCCAGCTGAGGTCAGCATAAGACAGTAGGGCAGTACTATATAATGTAGCATCATTCAGAGTTGGTTGTCATTTAACTTCTCTTTTAAAAGGATGCTGTTTTTTTAATGACAAAACTACGATTATCTTATAAAGATTGATAGGGACTGGTATAAGTATTCCTTATGATTATGGTCAGATTTTAATGAAAAATAAGTTTGAGCTACATGTTTATCTTTACACACAGAGGCGGGATCAAGGTGACCCTGAGGGATGGGAATTCTCTTCTCTGATTGGCTGGAAGTTTCACAGAAAGGAGCGTTCATCAGATACATTTCGTCGAAGGCGCTGGCGGCGGAAGATGGCACCAGAGAATCGCCTTGGAGCATCTGCCATCTTTCAACTAGAAGGCGGATTGGTAAGTAAAGAGAGGAAAAAAATATATTCTGATGTGGACCACTTGCTTAGGTCTGGTTTTACAAAGATAGAACGATGGCCTTTGAACAGACAGAATTCCGAGAGGCATACAGTTTAACTGTTTATCCTTGTATAAATAGGAATCGAATCCATAAAAAAGCTTTAACCGGTTATGAGCTCACACAGTCACAGAATATTTACTTATGCATTAAAATATTCACAGTGCAACGTTGTGTTATTTGTTTAGCCTTGTGTGACCCATGAACATCAAGAAGCTTTGAGATTTTTGCTTGGTTAACTCTGCAGGGTGTTGACACTGAGGAGAAAGCGTCAAAGGTCGATGCCACCAAGCTGTTTGGTGCCAACACACCCACTGTGTCCTGCTCTTTTGACAGTGAGTGACATATATTCCAATGAACATACAAATTACACCAAATTACAAATCCTCTTACAAACATATGCATGAATATATACTGCACAAAGACAACAAACATGTAAATGTACATAATGATACACAGCATGCACGTGTGATCTTGTTCCACTTGTGTTTTTTTCCCGTTCTACAGGGTCATATATGTACCACCTCCGTGTCTACGTCTATCAGGCACAAAACTTGACATCTATGGACAAAGATAGTTTTTCTGGTAAGATTCTAGTTTTTGGTGAAAAATATAATTGAATGCTTAGTTTCCAACAACAATATTAAGTCCGCCAAACGATTTGAAGAGTTACATTAATAAATAGATGAATATCATAGCAAACATTGTTGCTAACTCTGGATGCAAAAAGATAACTATAAAATCACCTACTTGTTTCCTTAACAGATCCGTACACACATGTCTCCTTCCTGCACCTTAGTAAGACAACAGAGAAGCTGCGAGCAACGCTGAACCCAACCTGGGACCAAACACTGATTTTCAATGATGTGGAGATTTATGGAGACCCCCAGAACATCGTTCACCGCCCCCCTGATGTTGTGCTGGAGTTCTATGACAGTGATCAAGTTGTAGGTTTTGAAGAGATGTGTAGAGAAGGCTTTTATTTAATACAACCAATCCATGTTGTTTCAGTGCCTAATGAAGTGTTTTGTAATATAATATTTCTCTGCCTAATCTTGACCCTGCATTGCTCAAAATAGCCTCTCACTTCTGTTACAATGCTTGTTTGAATTCTCTAGACTTTATTTAACTTTGCACTCCTGATTATTGGTATCCATAATCTTGGAATTTTTATGTAAGACATAATTGTGCCATGTTCCCATCTGCGTAGGGGAAGGATGAGCTGCTGGGCCGCAGTATTTGCGTCCCAATGGTGAAATTACATCCAGACATGGATCAGACACCTAAACTACTGTGGCATCCAATCATCCAGAAGGGAAAGAAGGCAGGGGAGGCACTGGTAGCAGCTGAACTTATCCTTAAAGACAAGGTTTGTAATGGATGTAATGGAGAATAGGGCCCCTTTACAGTATTTAAAAGAAGTCTATGGTTCTCTGTGACCATAAAAGATTTAAATAATGTTTTTACCATTTCAGTTTGTACTATAAATGTTTTTCACGTCCATTCATTTATTTAATTATAACCTCACATTATAAATTGCTTGGACAATTATAGATTATTTTTATTTGAGGGTTTGAGAGGTGTAACATCATCTTCACATGTTCATACAGTTTGTCTTCCAGTGTGATTAAACTTCAAAAGCATAGGGGTAATCCATACTCTTGTCTCTCTAGTCGGGTGAGTCGGATCTTCCTCTGGTTCCCCCAAAGAGAGCAGAGAACCTCTACATGGTTCCACAGGGCATCCGGCCTGTCGTACAGCTCACCGCTCTAGAGGTAATACACAACTTTAATTGTTGTCACTTTGAACTAATACATATAATGTCTCTAAATCCTCCTCTGTATGTGCATCTCTGTATCCAGATTCTGGTGTGGGGTTTGAGGAACATGAAACCTTACCAACTGGCCTCGGTGTCTTCACCCAGCCTTGTAGTGGAGTGTGGGGGGGAGAGGGTGGAGTCAGCTGTCATCAAGAACATGAAAAGAAGCCCCAACTTCCCCAGCTCCGTCCTCTTCATCAAAGTGGTAATGGCAGGGTTTCACATGCTACAGGGTGTGTGTGGGAATTCAGCAAACAAGTGTCTGGTATGGAGAAAAGTTTGATGTATTTTTTCTTTCCTGGCATTTTCTTTACATTCTTTATCCAGCGCCTTCCAAAGGATGAGATGTACACACCTCCCATTGTGCTGAAGGTGATCGACCACCGTCCATTTGGCAGGAAGCCTGTGGTGGGTCAGTGCACCATCACTTCTTTGGAGGAGTTCAGATGTGACCCAAATGTCATCACTGCAGAGGGGACCATGTCTACCAAAAGTAATGAAGCATACAAAAATATGACTGACTATTCTTATACAGCTAACGCAGACAGACAAAAAGCCTTGGTCTATTGTTGTCCTCTCATCATTGACAGTGGCCCTGATGATGGCTTTCCCAAAGAGAGATGTCTCTATAAACATGGAGGAGTCGAGACCATTGCTAGAAGCTCAGGTAGATTCTACAACTTTCTGTCACTACCAATTACCAATTCCATATGTAAACTTTGTTTATTACTCTTTTTAAAAACACATTAAGTTGCCTCTGTTCACTAAAAAGTGCAGAATTTGACTCTCTAGTCAAATTTGACAATTTCTATTACTCTGGCTTACAGTTCATGTACAGCATGTCAGCTGCTGTCAACAAAATGGCTTCTCCTACCTCCCACTTTGTATGTATGATTACCTACAGTATTAAAGCTTTCTAATTCACAAGGCTTTTAACCATTGAGATTAGATTGCTGAGTTCACTTAATCCACAATGCCACAGGAAGCTCAGCAAAGACCTGATAATTATGTTACAATGCCATTTGTGTATGTGGGAATTGTCACAATAACTGCAATTGTATTTGATTTAATTTGCACTAATTTAATGAGCACATTTTAACCATTTTTTTCACAGCAGGGGCATTAAATGTAAATGGGGACAAACCCTGCCCTCAGGCAGGGAAGCTGATTTTGCTATCAAGGTGGTGGAATGCACTGTTTTCTTCATTGTGCCAATAGGAAATGTTTGAAATCTGGCCCCATACTATAGTTACTCTCCTGATACTGCCCATTGTTATACCCTTCTTTCACAGACTTGCTGTCAATCTTGAATTTTCAGCTTGGATCTTTCAAAATTTCCTTAACTATACATTACTTTCCTCTAAATATTTTTAATCTAATTTTATGTACTCTGTGTGTGTGTGTGTGTGTGTGTGTGTGTGTACAATGTTTTTGCATTTGTTAATACTGTTTGTGTAAATTAAAATAACTTCTTTTTTTTTGTCACACCGCATCTTCATTCTCCAAAGCACACAGAGAAGGTGAGCATTAACAAGAGAATTAGTACTGAAATTTCAGATTCTTAAACAAAAATGCAGAGAATTATATATGAATATTAAAATTGTTCAATTATCAGGAAAAAGAGACAATTGATTGGTGGAGCAAATTCTACGCTTCAACTGGAGACCAGGAGAAATGTGGCCCTTACCTCAAGAAAGGATATGACACCCTCAAAGTCAGTTGGCCTAATTTCCTTCCCACAGCATTAATTCACTTGGGTGTTGTATGTCATGGCTGTGTAAATAGTGATCCTCACTAAGTGTTTCACATTTTCTTTAGCTGTAGATAACCTGAATGTGACTTTGTATTTTCAGGTGTATCAATGTGAACTGGAGGATGTCCCAGCCTTCCAAGGGCTGACCGATTTCTGCAGCACCTTCAAACTGCAGCGGGGCAAGAATGATAATGGAGACGATGACCCCACAGTAGTTGGAGAGTTCAAGGTAGTTAACATATTTCAGAAGACTGGCATTTGATTAGATAGCCTGCTATCAAAAAATGAGATTTTACTAGTAGCTGAAATGTTTTGATTAATTAATTACTGGAGAGTCTACAGAATGGCATGTAAAGCTCTAAAATGAGCTGATTTCTTGGCTCAGAACTGAAACCATTTCTTCAGATTTAAAAAACAGAAAATGTAAAATCTGAATTGTGTACCTACTTCTACCTCCAGGGTTCATTCAAGGTTTACCCTCTGTCAGACGACCCAAGTGTCAAGCCTCCTCCCCGGCAGTTCAGAGAGCTGCCAGACAGTGGACCTCAAGAGTGTCTGGTCAGGATTTACGTGGTCCGAGCCATAGATCTGCAGCCCAAAGACAATAATGGCAGAGTGAGAATTGATATATATATTATCAGTAATAAAAGCAAACTATTTCAACACACCAGTTAGCACCTGCTGCTTAAACTTGTCTTTTCTCTCCTGCGTAGTGTGATCCATACATGAAGATATCACTGGGAAAGAATACGATTGAAGACAGGGACCATTACTTACCTAACACCATCAACCCTGTGTTTGGAAGGTAAGTGTAATGACTGAACAAATTTAACAGTGGAGAATTATTATTTACTGGATAATATAAATGGGGAAGCACACTTTTCTCGAACACTATTTTGTTTTTGTTTAGGATGTTTGAGATGACGTGTTTCCTGCCCCAAGACAAGGACCTGAAAATCTCTGTCTATGACTATGATCTCCTGAGCCGTGACGAGAAGGTCGGTGAGACAGTGATTGACTTGGAGAACCGCTTCCTGTCCAGATATAACTCCTACTGTGGCCTGCCACAAACATACTGCATGTAAGGAACCTCCATGGGCAAGGGTAATCTTAAGTCTAAAAACATGTAATCGGGATCAGTCTCTCATGGACATATCTTCTTTGCCACCTTAGTTCTGGTATTAACCAGTGGAGGGACCAGCTGAAGCCATCTCAGATCCTGGATAACCTGGCTCGTCTAAAAGGCCTCTCCAAACCCAGGACTGAAGACAATGGCACCTCGCTCACTTTCAATGGCAGAGATTACACGCTGGCTCAGTTTGGTAATATTAGTGGTTGTAGAATTTATTAAATGAGTGTGATGGAATCTCATTGAGTCATAGTTACAACTCAAACTACTGTCAGTTACAGTGGTTTTATTGATTGACATTGATTGACTAAAACTTTTTCCCACATGTAAATTGACTAGTAGAATGTCTAATTATGATGCAAAATGTTTTCACACCCAGAGGACAACAAGGAAATTCATCAACACTTGGGTCCGGCTCGAGAACGACTCTGTCTGCACGTGCTCAGGACACAGGGACTTGTGCCTGAACATATCGAGACCAGGACTCTTTACAGCACCTTCCAGCCCAATCTCTCACAGGTTGGATGCCATGACTTACGCATATAGGATCTACACAATTCATCTCCGCCTGCACTTTTGAAACAGCCATTCTGTGTAACCTGTGCATTGTGTTACTTTAGGGAAAGCTTCAAATGTGGGTGGATGTTTTCCCAAAAAGCATTGGCCTCCCTGGACCTCCCTTTGACATCACACCAAGAAAGCCTAAGAAGTAAGTGTTGTTTCTCTTTGGTACTCTGTCCCTGGTCCCATCAGATGCCAGTGAGTTATAACTTCCACTGTGTTTGAATGTTCAGGTATGTCCTGCGTGCTGTCATCTGGAACACCACAGATGTGACTTTAGATGAGACAAGCATCACTGGAGAACACATGAGTGACATCTATGTCAAAGGGTATAATTAATTATTCGAATTAGCTGTAGCCTCTGAATTTTATATACACGCTGTATGACTTAAAGCCAACACTATTAGATCTATTTCTGCATTTATGCTTTCGTTATCATTAATAATTGTATCTCAAATACTAATCAAATTGTTTTCTATTGATTTTTATTTGAAACAATATTGATGACTTTCAAACCAATACTGCATTGAAGAGGGTTACTGTGGAACAGGATATGACAATGAATTATCACATGTTCCCTGTGGCAGCTGGATGCCAGGCATGGAGGAGGACAAGCAGAAGACTGATGTCCACTACAGGTCTCTAGACGGAGATGGTAACTTTAACTGGAGGTTCATCTTCAGTTTTGACTACCTGCCTGCTGAACAACTCTGCCTCGTGTCCAGGAAGGTGAGGTCTGCCGGATCAGATATGGACCTTTTTACTTTACAAACATAAAGTTTGTATTTTTTAAATTGCTATTCTCAAAAATGTTTTCTCATCTTCTTTTCAACAGGAGAACTTTTGGAGTCTTGACAAAACAGAGTTTAGGATTCCACCTAAGTTGATTGTTCAAATATGGGATAACGACAAATTCTCATTGGACGATTACCTTGGTAAGATGCTTCATTTAACATGAACCATGAAAACTTAACTTTTTTCAAGTGATTGATACACACCAAGAGACATTACAAAACCTGACCAATGTAGCACAATACCCTGTGATCCCAGGCACACTGGAGCTGGATTTGTATGACCTGGTTTCTCCTGCGAAGACCCCAGAGAAGTGTTCCCTGGCAATGATGGATGTTCTGGAAACGGGAGCTCCACACAAGAACGAGCATGCCAAGTCTCTGTTTGCACAGCAGTCAGTCAGAGGCTGGTGGCCCTGTTCCATTGAACAGGATGGAAAGAGGGTCCTGGGTGTAAGTATGGATAGAAAGTCCCCCTGCTGATAGATGGATGCATTTTTTTGAAAACTGCCTCATTCAAACCTGAACTATTGAGCAAATTGATGAGCTATAAACAGGATTGAGTTGGAAGGAAATTGAGATTGAGTTGAAGACTTTTTCAAGTCAACTCTTAGCAGGAAATTGCGAAGGGCATCACAGACAGGGCTGACTTACAGCTGTTTCAGAGGCACCAACAGAAGCTCCGAGCTCCAGTCTAAAAGTGACTGGACGAAGTCAGTACTAAAATGAGAGCAGAAGGGGAAAATGGCTGTTGTCTTTTCTGAAATAAGGACGTTACCCTGCTTGAGTTTTAGCACCAAAGGCTAAATTCCATATTCATTGCTTTTATATAAACAATTCATAAGCTACTTGCAGAGCCTGATGAATAGTTTCTGCTCAATTTTGAATTTTCTGAAAGCGTGATAAGTCCTCATTGCTATTGTGCTGTTGTGTCATGCTCATTACGTGTTTTGACTTGTGTTTGTAGGGCAAAGTGGAGATGACATTAGAGATTGTAAGTGAAGCAGATGCAGATGAGAGACCTGCAGGAAAAGGCAGGGATGAACCCAACATGAACCCTAAACTGGACCCTCCCAAGTAAGAACTCAGTGGATTTACTGACTTATTGTACATTATGCAGATTGGACCTCTGGAAACCTATCTCATCTGTTTATCTCCAGCTGTTGGTAGATTATCATGCCTAACAAGCACACTTTTATGTCTTTCATTCTCTGTAACCACTAGACGCCCAGAAACATCGTTCTTCTGGTTCACCAACCCTTGTAAGACCATGAAGTTCATTGTGTGGAGAAGGTTCAGGTGCCTTTTCATCGGACTCATCATCCTCATCATAGTGCTTCTCTTCCTCGCCATCCTGTTGTACTCTTTGCCGGTAAGGACAGTCAAAAGGCAGGCTGCCGAATGATTTGGGTCATATGTTCTGAAATCATGACACTGTTTAAAGGCTTTGCCCTTGAATGTCTGGTGAAAATTGTGAGGGTGTGTGACTTACGTACATGGTCAGGCCTTGAGAGAATCAGTGATTTAATTGTACTTTTTCCTTTTTTCAGAACTACATCTCAATGAAGATAGTGAAGCCTTTAAAATAACTTTACAGTGGAGGAGGACCAGTGGAACTGTAAAGGACAATATAAATGTCTACAGGATCACACCCTTTGATCACATCTACTACTAAACTATCTCACTATCTTTTATAATGTTGTTTTTTTTTACTACCCATGGTGTTTTATAAACAGTAAATGGGTGCTTGCACATTTGCACTATATCAAAATATTTTACCATGACCACTTTTTCCTACACTGCTTAACTGTGACAGGTGTGAGCAACACATTAGGAACTGGACATCTGTGATTTGTTTCCCAACCACTACTTTTATCACACACACTGAATACCCAGAAAACACAATTCCCTGTACACTAAAATGCAATCCAACAGAGTTGTAATAAACTATTACCATTTTTATTTGTTAGGGACACTTTGTGGAAAAAGTATTGCTTCAGCTCTTTTTTAAGCAGCATGTTTAGTGGTTATGTTGTACTGGGTTGCACAATAATGGAAGATGTTTCAAATAAATATGCATACTTTATGTTAATGCGGTGACAAACAACTATTGACAGTTTTACTTCTTTATTAGATGACGGTTTTGTTGGATAGAATTAGGGTTTTCTCATTACATAATGTAATTATGCCAAATACAACTGAAAGATTTGAGGTATTGTCATGTCAAATATGTCTGTCTTTTGTATATGTATATATAACTAAACAATATTCAGGTGTTGGTGTCAATTTATTTATACTCGTAAAAATATATGTTTATGTGTCTTAAACAGCAGTATAAGCAACAGGGCTCTGAAAGTGTGAAGGTTTTTTTTTTTTTTACTACCCATGGTGTTTTATAAACAGTAAATGGGTGCTTGCACATTTGCACTATATCAAAATATTTTACCATGACCACTTTTTCCTACACTGCTTAACTGTGACAGGTGTGAGCAACACATTAGGAACTGGACATCTGTGATTTGTTTCCCAACCACTACTTTTATCACACACACTGAATACCCAGAAAACACAATTCCCTGTACACTAAAATGCAATCCAACAGAGTTGTAATAAACTATTACCATTTTTATTTGTTAGGGACACTTTGTGGAAAAAGTATTGCTTCAGCTCTTTTTTAAGCAGCATGTTTAGTGGTTATGTTGTACTGGGTTGCACAATAATGGAAGATGTTTCAAATAAATATGCATACTTTATGTTAATGCGGTGACAAACAACTATTGACAGTTTTACTTCTTTATTAGATGACGGTTTTGTTGGATAGAATTAGGGTTTTCTCATTACATAATGTAATTATGCCAAATACAACTAAAAGATTCGAGGTATTGTCATGTCAAATATGTCTGTCTTTTGTATATGTATATATAACTAAACAATATTCAGGTGTTGGTGTCAATTTATTTATACTCGTAAAAATATATGTTTATGTGTCTTAAACAGCAGTATAAGCAACAGGGCTCTGAAAAGGTGAAGGTTTTTTTTTTTTTTTACTTTCAAAATTTTTTATCTGGCTAAACTGCAGATTGAGGTCCATCTGGGTAATTCAGCAATGAGATTTTAAATTAATGAAAACAGTACATGACATTTAACGTTCAGATACGTACAGCATGGGTTGAACCAAAGTCCAAGTTATAAACATTTTCCTGTGAATGATCAAGTTCTAACATATCCTTAAGTCTTTACTACAAAATATGAATGAATAAGAATCAAAATATCCTTATTGAGTTCAGAATGTATGTAAAATATTTATTTGTATTGAGTCATTGCTGGGTTTATTCTTCCTTTGAGGTGTGCTGTTTGCAGCGCTGCTGTAGAAAAGCCTCCACCTCTCCCCTCCTGGCTAGGCTGTTGGCTTTTCCTTGGAAACGTCCATTCTTCCCTGCTCCCTTCCCTTGGAGCATCTCTAACACCCTGGAGAACACAGAGAATCTTACATCATACAT
This sequence comes from Istiophorus platypterus, assembly GCA_016859345.1. Taxonomy (NCBI): domain Eukaryota; kingdom Metazoa; phylum Chordata; class Actinopteri; order Istiophoriformes; family Istiophoridae; genus Istiophorus; species Istiophorus platypterus. The sequence continues at coordinate 6,906,458 of CM029119.1, forward strand.
TTTCAAGGTAGAAGCTAAATAAATATGTGGTGGTGTCTCTTACTGTGGTCCCATCTCAGTCACTAGTCCGCTGGGTCCAGCCAATAGAAACAAACCAGGTCCCTTTTCTTCTCCAACACTGAGGAAAACCAAGGTTTCCTAAGGGCAAACAAAACAAGGCTTAACAAAATATTTAAAAGCTAATACCACGAACTGAGCAAGTAGGGCTTGATCTTACCTGAGTGTTTATTTCATTGGCAATGATATTCATGAACTCATTGTCACCCTCTTTTCTATAGAAAGATAAACAATTTTCTTGATGGCTGTGCTTCAAAACTGTTGATATCTGGGACATTGCTATACCATTTTTAAGATGTTTAACATTTGGACAATATATATTGCTGTACCTACAAACCAGCCCTGAAGAATTTCTTACTTGTGTAAGCTGAAGAAGTTGCCTCTGTGGGGGTCGTTCTTAAAGTTCTGAGCAATGAGGACAGCCATGTCTCGTAGCAGGCTCAGGTTAGTCTGCCAAAGACATTTTTAGGATGGTTAGGGAGTCTATTTGCAATGTGATACAGTATTTGTAAGGTGGAAAATTTTGGATATAATAGGGTTTCTCTGTAGTTAATATCTTCTGGCAAGTGACAGGAATTACAACAATATTATTGCAGTAACAGCAGTGAGTGACTATCTAGAGAAGAACCCACTGATGAAGAGATTCTCTTACTTTCTGTAGTAGCTTAACAGATTTCTGCAACTTCTCAACTGCCTCAACATGCTCGTCGGGTCCAGTTCTGTTGAGCAATGACAAAGATTTTTTCACTTCAAACTTGCAGGTAAGTTTAACTCAGACTGATGACATCTGATAATTTATACTTTGAACTTACTTCAAAAGAGACACCAGTGAACGCTCTGTGCTGTAGCTTTTCTCTGCATACTTCAGTACCCTGTCTCCTGCTAGGAAGATCAGATTTGTTTTGTTTTTTTTCCCTTTCTCAGTTCCCAGTAGCTTTATTACCTAATATTCAGATAAAAGGAAAATGAAGCACACAATGAGTAATTTACTGGAGTAATAACTGGAGATACACCAAATTTACATATATGACATATGGCTATGTATAAAATTATGTTTCTACAAATGTATCCAAAAGTTATATGGGGCACATCTAAGTGTGTCAGCAAGTGTGTGTGTGTGTGTGTGTGAAGTTGTACCTGTAAGTGACTGAGGTTAGATACATGGGTCCCACAGCACATGTTGGCATCGATGCCCTCAATATCAATGATCCGAATTGGCCCTGCGTGGTCCTCTGGCAGCCCGCGACTCCTCACCTGGTTCATGTAACAAACTAAGTGTAAAATCTTAATATTTCTGGTGTAGATAATAGAGCATATTTAACAGGAGATTCGTGTGAAAAGAACATCAAAACCTTGACTTTTGAGCCATTGCACCGTAAGAGGTCGGTTTTCTGGCACCAGTAATTACACCATACAGACCTTTTCCACAGCAGGGTCATCCTTGGAAAGAAGCAAAACAGTGACAGGAACATGCGCTCTAATCTTCTCATTAATGGCCTCCTCCAGGGCCTGGAGCTGAGCAGGCTTCACAGAGGGAGTGTCCAGTTCAATGGTGCTTCTCTGACGCCCCAGTTCCCTGAAAAAACCCCAAAGGAGACCGGTAAAACTACATGTGTTTCATGTTTACAGGGAAAGAAATCCGTGTACTGCCAACGCACCAGGATGTGGTCTTGTATCCAAACATTGTATCTGCCAATGCAGTTATCAAATGCTGACCTAAGGGTCAGAAAGAAAACAACTGTACCTTGGAAAAGTGTGTAATACAACTACATCAAGTTAGTCATGCATTCATAGCAACTTCATAGCTCATTTTATTCAGTGGTCTTTACCTGAGTGTTGCTGCATGTGGTCAAACCTCCTCCCCCAGTCCACTTTTACTTGCACCTCCTGACCCACCTCCAGAGGTGAACTCACAAAGTGCACTGCCTCCGGTCCCTGCCTCATCACCCTCAGAACTGGGACATCTCCAATCAGCCCATGGTCATCTGGCTGAGGGAAGACACATCATAACATGAAAAGTTTAAGAGTAACACCATAAAGTATGACTTCTGATGCAGGTGATAGGATTTGTTTCGTGTAGAAATTCAAATAGATAATTGATATCTTGAAACAGAAAAGAGCTTACCTGACCACCACCTTCAGGAAACAAGATGGTGTCTTGGAGCTTGACATTGAACCCATTAAGAGTTTCTTTCTTTCCATTGACTTCTTGCTTTAACTCAGCTGAGCAGCAGGACACCACAGAGGTAATAAACTAAAAGGCAAATGAAAAATTCAACGTAATTTACACCCTATAGGAAGAGAGGTCCCGGTCCGCCGTTTATATAGTGGTTGTGGGATTTCACTTTTTAACCAGCAAAGAGTGAACTTCAATTAGTGACTTTAAAACAATAAGGTAAAATTCGTCAGTACCACTGCATTCATGACTACATTTTAACTGCGTATAAAAAGAAAACAGCATTATACGAAGACGTTCAGTTTCGTTTATTACTTAACAACGGCTTCTACCTAAACAAAACCAACATCTACGCTTTGGTAAGATACAAGTACAGTTAGCGTCAGTGGCCGGTGCTTAAAGTCCGCTGTCGTTAGCAATTATGCTAACGACTTCTGCAGAGAATGAACGTTAAACGTGCGCCGCGCTTTAGCGCTGATAATTTGTCTTGAGACAGTTTCATACCTCTTTCATATAACAGTCTCGTTGACACTGAAAAGCCATGTCGGGCTGTTTTTGAGGAAAAACTCTGCCTCTAACACGAGTTTGTACGTGTGTAACGGACCCTGGTGGAGCTGTCAGCTTAGTACGGGTACCCAAGTAGTCCAAACTTAATCGCATCGACTTTTGGTGTCTTAAGTCGTTCCTTTTCCCTTTTCTTTTGTTTCTTTTTTCTTTCTTATTTTATATTGACGGTAAAACACGCAAATAATATTTATAAATGGGAAATTTCAGAGGTTTATTTTGACCTTATTGTTCACAGATAGATTTTTTTTAGGTAAGGGAACATAAAAATGCATATAATATGTTATGTGCTAGAACCTATTACAAAGTCTAACAAAACATGCAATGTATATAAAGTGATAGCATAACTAAACACCAGATGTGAATCCAACCATCCCTATCCAAAGAAGGGATTAAAAACATCATTACTGATTACCAGCTGTTATATAAAGACATATCATCTGCTGACATATCAAGAGCAGTTAAGCATTTTTTTAAATTTATTTTTTCCTATAAATCGTGTTGTTTCTCTCTGTGATGCCTCTGCATTGGTACATATGCACCAAGAATGGAATGAGGACTGAATGAATCGGGCTGGAATCCTTATTGCTTCATTACTGCCATCTTCTGGAGTTACCTAAAGTAAACAGCCATGTTCTGCCATGCCCCCCTTCACGGTCCAGTCTAATGCCCTTTATTTACCAGCCTGTTATGATAAAAGATACAACCCCCAAAGCACCAAAACACCCTACAATGATTGATAAAACTTATCTTTAATAAAGCACACAGTCAGGGTACAGTGGACAAAATCATCTCAATTAATAATCTCATAGAAAATATTACATATGTAAACACACATCAGGTCATCAGCAAATATTACAGGCTTCAGCAGTCACAGGAGAGAAGGTACTGTGAGTCTCAGTCAGACTGCAGGGGAAAAAGGAAGAAAGTGGTTAATATCAACATTTAAATGATCAACACATGAAAGAGTTTTTCCAGTCTTCATCGCAGCATCTGAATATAACTTATTTTGTGTATGTGTTGGAGTTTGAATGAGCTTTGTTCATCAAAATTACCGTTAAAGCATGGGATTACATTTTAAAAGTAAGCTCCCATCTACCAGAACTCAACACTTACATCACTAAGATCACCCATATCTGGTGTTTCTCCTTTATTACTGGTAGCCATTTCTTGCATCATCTGAAAAAGGAAAGCCAGGAGTTTACACACACACACACTGACACACAAACACACACACACCTAAATCCAAACCCTTTGCGAAATAATGTGAATATTTCAAAGTACATGCACAATTTCTGAGGCTCTTCAGCCAGGTCAGAATTATATTGATCTTTTTACTTTACTTACGTCCACATATCTATCGTACTCTTCCTTTCCCTCATCCTCTTCATGCTCCCAGTCTCTCCAGTTATCGAAGTCTACAGAAATCCAATTGGGCTGAAAAAAAGTCAAAACAATAAAATTCAAAATTTTATTTACCCAGGAGTATCTGACAGAGGAGCACCTTCATAGCTATACTCTTACACACCTTCCAACTTTTTTGCTGCTCAGTGTAACAAAATGTATCACATCTGTAACGCAATGTAATAATAGCATTGGAGGAACTCACATTTGAACTGATAACGACAAACATCACTCGACAACATCAGCAATTTAAAATTGCATTATTTCTGGAGTTGTGAGACTCCTCAGAACTAAATGGTGGACAAGGTAAAAACCTGTGAGTGATCAATTTAGACACACACATGCAGACTCACCTTAGCAGGATCCTTCTGGAGACGAGGCCATGCATAATCAGGCTTCACCTTCCTTAGCAAGACGTTGATGGTGCGGTCATAGACTCTTTCTCTCGAGTCCTTTTAAGTGGTTATAATTCAAAACACACTTACATTCAACATCTTAATGACTTTATATTTCAGCATACACCATAGGAAATAACTTACATTCCATGAGCCCTAAAACATTGGATGCTTACATGGATTTGGACTTTGTCGTAAAAATGCAGCTCATTGTAGAACACATCATCTGTGTCATTTTTGCAGCTGTTGTAAAGACAGGACAGGGTTGTCAAGTGAACAATTTAGAACAAAATATTAAAAATTTGGAACATTTTATAGTACAGACAACTGCAAGGATTTTCACTTTACTGCTTTAAAGCAATGGCTTTCGATAAGATTTTCAACAAATCCTGTTAGACTTTATATATTACACAAGCCAGAGATAGAAAACAACAGAGAGAATAAACAAAATGCCGATTGTTTTTTAAACTCACCATAAAATCATTTTGTCTGGCTGGATATCAACCTTAACATCTTTAGGTTTTTGGACTTTGAAGTTGATGGTGACATATTTCTTTCTGTCAAACCAGAGCGCATGTGCTGGCTGGCTGTTAAGACACAGAAAAACTATTAATCAAATGAATGAAATATGTGTTCATTTGATTTTCTTTTTTTTGGGGGGGGGGGCTGGAACCTTAATCCAAAAGGTTAGTACAAAAGCAAATATGTTGCTCAATATAAGTAATGTAAAGAGAAGAAGGACTGACAGCACTTACCTGTCCTCTGGTCTTACAATTTTGGCCTTGCTCATTCTTATTCTTGCACAAAACTAAAAAAGAAAATACTCTGTTATTCCTGTGACTATGGAAAAGTAAAACACGTGTGGCTTGTTCGTATGGCTATGTGCTCTAATGCGGTAGCTAGGCCCTGGAGGATATTTATAGAGCAGTTGGTATCAGCTGCTGGGGGACTTGCCTACCACAGCCCCTTCCCCTGCCCTTTATAGTATGGCAGTGGAACTCTCGGGAAAACAGTTGCATTTTCTGGCTTCTCCAATACTTGAGCCACCCCCGACTGGGTGCTTGACGGGGTGAAGGTGGGGGCAGGGAGAGACAAAACAGAAAGGGACATGCCAACAAACTGGATGTCTGAAAATGTTGAAACAGCATTTGGAACCATGGAGGTTGGTGAATGCCTGATGTATTTATTTCTACATTTAATTAATCTTTTGGAAAAATGATTTTCCTGCGTCCTGTATTCCCAGGGGTTACAAGACCCAGTAGTGATTTGATGAAATAAATAAGTCAATATATCTAAAAGTCAATAAGAATGTTTTGTGACATTTCTGAATATGCAATTAATAATACCAAAAAACGATCTGGAAAACAGTATTATATTGGAGTACTGGGAATCAGCTTGCGATGAGGCTCATACTCAATCAGTCATTACTGCAGCTTGACATAATATGATAATATAAACAGTGCAAAAATAAATTGTCACTACAGTTAAAGGAAATCAGTATAACAAAATTATTCAACATTTATAAACTAAATGCACTTTTTAAAAGGGTTTGGGCAACATTTAGTGGAGGAATGAAGGTACTTCTTGGTGTAAACCTTGCAGTGTGTTCATTTAAAAAATCATTTTATTGTTTATTTTCTATCACAATATTCTCTGTTGGGAATTAACCAGTGTAAGAAAAGAACGGCTGTTTTTTCTGAGAAGCAGAAGTGTGATCTTGAGAAGATGAAGCACTGATTTGCTTGTTGGCTTTCATGTTTCAGTGTTCACACGGCAAAACAAATAAATAGTTAACAAACAAACAAATACATCAAGGTCCTCCACCTAAGCTTTTTTTCTCCAGAGCTTTCAATAGTATCGGATCTTCGGGAAAATCTAGTTGAAGATCTCTTTTTTTGATTAAATGTCTGAGAAAAAAGCGCATCTCTGTTTCCGGAGCGAAGAACAGAGTCGCCCCCTGCTGCCCCCCGGGAGGCCCGCGCGCCCTAGGTTTCCCACCGGAAATGCAATTCTGCGCTCCGTCTGCGGCGAGTGTGGCGCGCGAGACCCCGGTAGCGCTGTGTACATACAAACTTCTCACCGCAAAAAAAAAAAAAAAAATCAATAAATAGTTTCCTTTCCCCCGCGGATCTGAAGTGCGGGAAGTTTTTTGCGTGTTCGTTCCTTCAAACGCAAGGGAAGTATCGTTAGACGAGGTGGAGATGCCCCGCAGACGACAGGTGAGAAACATATGTGGGTCGCACAAGAGGGTAACGTTAGCTCCGTTAGCACCGATGGGGGAAATGTTCGGCTCTCTCTCATTCAGTAATCCGTCAGTTTTAACGTCCCAAAACGTGATGGTGGTTACACTAGTCGTACATGCCACCGAGAGGCTTTGACTATTAGTCGTTTTCGGTTGATTTTTTGTTATATTCATGTTCCGCCGTTGTGAACATTTAGGTGAAATTGCACCTTGGTTGGCGGTAACTAGCAGCTAAACCAGATCTGCAAAAAAAAAAAAAAAATGACATAAGCCTCACTGAAATAAATGGAGGTTTGGGGACTATATGTTTGCCGAAAGCGCCACAAAACGCCTATAACGTTTAGAATATGAAACAATAGGGCAGTGACAGCGGCGGTTTTGTTTACCAATGATCACCGCACCTTAAACTCTGAGATTTGTCAAAGCAGTTTGGTGCCGCAGCCGTATGAGAAAACAGGGGCAGCTTAGCTAACGTTACAGGCTAAGCTAACAATAATAGTAGGTTGTCGAGGTGCTAACTAGGCTAACTGCTTTTGGTTTAGCCGCTGCCGTGGCTAGCAGGTGTAACATATCTTACTAACCTAGCGCCCGGTTCTCTTAAAAAATACACCGAACACTAACTGAGGTAAAATTAATTTGTTAGTCGTAGACGTTTCTCATAACCGTTTAGCTTAACGTTATTGCAAACCTAGCTAACAGCAAAGCTGTCAGCTGTCTGGGGCCTTTCTGTCAAAGCCTGATTACAGAGGTGGATGGATATAAACAGTGTGCAAACCCGTAAACAGATCTTGCTACACAAGCCTGCCTTTGTCTCAGATTTTGGGTAACTGAGTTCATTAGTCAAAAAATAAACAGCTGTTAGCTTGCTAACATCATCGTTTGTCTTCTGTAAGACAGACCCTCACTGTTATCATGTCTGATTTACATCACTGGACCTTTCCATGGCACATCAGCTTTTTAGTTGGTTAACCAGGATTATGGAATCTGTGCAGGCTGCCTCTCACTTAAGTTTTGTTTTTCCCTGATAGAGACACATGGCTGGGAGTGGTTCAGATGGAACTGAAGATTCTGACTCCTCAGCTGAAAGAGAGCAGACCAATAGTTCAGAAAGTGATGGAAACATGCCCAAGAGACAGCGTCTCACCAGAGCCGCTACGCGCCTTAGCCAGAGCTCTCAGGGTTGGCCAACATATCCTGTTCATGCACTATAAAGTTTTTACAGTCTTCTTCATCTCAGCTGTTTCATACGCATCATGGTGTTTTGACTTTTGTTGCCATAGATACTCCAGACTTGAAACGAGCTGCAGACCATGATGAATCTCCGCCATTGACGCCCACAGGAAATGCTCCCTCGTCTGAATCTGAGCTGGACATCTCCAGCCCCAATGCCTCTCATGATGAGAGCCAGGCCAAAGACCAAGCCAACAGAGACTCAGATAAAGACCTCTCCCATAGACCCAAGCGCCGCCGCTGTCATGAAACCTACAACTTTAACATGAAATGCCCTACCCCGGGGTGTAATTCACTTGGTAAAATCTTTGCCTTTTTGCAACTCTTACTTAAAAGAATTTGATTGATTTATAATGTGTATTTAGTGATATCCTCTATTATGATAAATTCATTGTATTACTATAACCTACTTCCTTTTATCCACCTGCCCAGGTCACCTCACAGGGAAACACGAACGTCATTTTGCTGTTTCAGGTTGCCCTCTTTACCACAATCTTTCTGCTGATGAGTGCAAGGTGAGTATCATTAAAAGAGTTATATATGTGTATGTATGTATGTATGTATGTTTGTATGTATATGTGTGTATATAATGTGTGTGTTGTGCCTTGCTACTCAGAACTTTTGTCTTTCTTAATAATTTATTTTATCTTTTCTTTATGTGATCCCTTTAATATTTATGATATTTATATATCTGTTTTACACGATGCTTTTCGGGATTTCTAAAATGAGCTACATGAGTCAGTTTAATTAATGGGTATTTAATATCGTAGTCAGACATAACCGTGTAGACCTGTTTTTTTTATTTAAACTTTAGTGTATCAAGTGTATCAAAACTCAAATAAATGGTTGTGGCCATAACATTGACTTATAGACAAACATTACATAAGACAATAACAAGAAATGATTTTTACAAAAATTGAAAAATTACATGTAAAGTCATATATCACTTAATGAAGTCTCACAGTGCAAAACTGCTTCATATCAACTTATTGGTGCTATTTTACGAACAAGTAATTAGCCTAAAGACTTATAAAAAACTTTTTGGCAGTTTGAGCGGTAAGTTGTGTTTTTTTTATTATTATTATTATTTCTTTAAACGTAAACTATATACCATCCTTGACTCTTTATTTTAGGTGAAAGCCATCAGCCGCGAGAAACAAGAAGAGGAGGTTAAAGGGCAGGAAGAAAGCAATTCACGGCATGCAACTCGTCACCAGGTAGTTCCTTTTTGCAAAGAATGGTGTTTCATCTGTTAGGAAAATTTCTTACTAGAAGGCATGAGAATGATATGTATTGCTACTCTGTTAATATTGTACTGTTTCCCCTAGTAAAGGTTGTTTGCTCCTGCAGAATTGCTTACAGCTTTATTTAATGTACAGATGATGATATGTCTACTTATCTAAATATAATTTTGGACAATACTGGCCAGCTCTCATATAACCATGAAAGTGACTAAATTATTTCAATTTTGCTTTTCAGACACCAACATCAAAACAGAGCAGGTACAAAGAGCAGGTGGCTGAGATTAGGAAGGGGCGAAACACTGGCCTGCAGAAGGAGCAGAAAGAGAAGCACATGGTACATCACTGGCACTCTAACATGTAGTTCTTCATTTGCTGTCACTTCACATTTTACTGTTACTGCTGGTACTGCTTTGCATAGCTGGTATGCTGTCTCATCTCCGTACCTCTTTCTGTATGATCCACAGGAGCATCGGCAGACACATGGCAACACCAGAGAGCCTCTACTGGAGAACATCACTAGTGAATATGACCTGGAGCTTTTTAGGAAAGCCCAGGCCCGTGCATCTGAAGACCTGGTAATGGGCCATTTCATGTCTCCATCAGTATTACTCTTGCATGGAGCTTTTCTAAACTACATTAATTGGTCATAAATATCATCTAATGTGTAAGAAAAACCATATTTGCTTTTTAGAATTAAGCTAAAGTAGGAATAATGACTCGGGCAACTTGCCTTGGTGCTCTTTTGTAAAGTAGCACCTGCTTTGGTGTTTGACAAAAACGCACTGACCATACGGTATCATCCAGCAGTCGCTCAGTTTTCAGTATTAAATGATAGTATGTTTCCACAAAGATCAACAGTAAAACTGTTTTCTTTCATGTCCTCCCTCTTCCAGGAGAAGCTGCGTATCCAGGGTCAGATCACAGAGGGCAGTAACATGATTAAAACTATCCTGTTTGGCCGCTACGAGTTGGACACCTGGTATCACTCACCATATCCTGAGGAGTACGCACGTCTGGGTCGCCTCTACGTCTGCGAGTTCTGCCTCAAGTACATGAAGAGCCAGACCATCCTCAGGCGACATATGGTTAGAGACAGACTTTGTAATCTGTTCTGAGTCCGTCCTACACAGTTGATGTTATGTTAAATACTGTTGAGCCACAGTGTTTTCAATTTCCTGTTTGATCCCATTTGTTGGGTCATGAGAACAGTGTAATTTCTGACCATTTGACTGATAGCTCATAATTGAAGCTGAAAAAAGAGTTCTTTAAAGCTTAAACATTTTTTTGTATTTACATTTCTGGACTGGGTCCTTGTTAGTTTGGAAATGATAAATTTTAGCTGTTTTTCAGTTCTAGAGGGAAATAGAATTTTGGCAAAATAACTTTGTGACTCCTAATATATATAATGCTTATTAACATTTCATTATGGCCTTATAGCTGAATATATATGTATTTTAACTTATCTGTTCATACTCACTGAGTTATTTGAAGGTAATCCGGATGTGTGTTTTATTGTGTGTCTTTTCAGGCAAAGTGTGTGTGGAAGCATCCTCCAGGAGATGAGGTGTACAGAAAGGGGGCTATATCTGTGTTTGAAGTTGATGGCAAAAAGAATAAGGTAGGGAAAGTCCGACTTCAAAATGTTTCCTTCTCCTTCTGGTTTTGTCAAAATTGGGAAATTGGTTACATATACAATTAGGTACATAAGTACAGTGACACAATTTTTGTAATTTTTCCTTTGTACACCATCATCATGGATTTGAACCAACTAAAGAAGATGTGAGTGAAGTGTGGACTTTCAGCTTTTATTCAAGGGATTCAACAAAATTCCAGTAACTGTTTAAGAATTACAGTCATTTTTAGAGTCCATTATTTTCAGAGGCCCAAAAGTATTTGTACAAACCAAAGTAATTACAATTCTAAGGATTATTTTAATACTTGGATGAAAATTATTTTGCCGTCAGTGACTGCCTAAAGTCAAGTCTGGAACCCACTGACGTCATCAAATGCTGAGTTTCTTCCCTTGAGACTCTTTGCCAGGCCTTTACCGCAGCAGCTTTCCATTGCTGCTTGTTTGTGAGTCGTTCTGCCCTCAGTTTTATCTTCAGGAAGTGAAAACCATGCCCAGTTGGATTTACGTCAGGTGACCGACTTTGCCATTTAAGAATGTTCCATTTCTTTGTCTGGAGAAGCTCTCGGGTTGTCAGTTTTCCAGCATTTGGCTGAATCAGAGCATATAGTATAGTTGTATACACTTGAGAATTCATCCTGTTGCTTCTATCAGCAGTCATATCAATAAACAAAAGGGATTCAGTTCCATTGGCAGCCATTCATGCCCAGGCAATAACACTGCCTCCTTATCTGACAGATAACGTGGTGGCTTTGGATCATGAGTTGTTCCTTTCTCTCTCCATCCTCTTCTCTTCCCATCATTTTGGTACAAGTTAATCTTGGTTTAATCTCTCCAAGGAATGTTATTCTAGAGCTAGGCAGGCTTTTTTAGATGTGTTCTGGCAAAGTATAATCTGACCTTTCTGTGCTTGAGGTTTCCACTTTGTCTTAAACTCTCTGTATTTACATTCATGAAGGTGTCTCTTGATTGTAGACTCTGACAATGATACACCTACCTTCTCGAGAGTGTTCTTGACCTGACTAGATGTTGTGGAAGGGTTTTCTTCACCACAAAAAGAATTCTGCAATCATCCAAAGTACTCGTCCATGGTCTTCCAGGCCACACCTGGCCATAAAGCTGATTGTTAGTCAACTATCCAATTACTTTTGAGGCTCTGAAAATGAGGGACTATGTTTAAAAATCTGTTTCAAATCGCTGGTGGTGGTGCACAGAGGAAAAACTATGAAAATTGTGTCACTGCCAAAAACTTATGGACCTAACTCTCCATCTGTTAAGCAAGTAACACAGTGAGTGAGGCCTTACTTTTAACACAAATAATAAGCGACACTAATGAAGTGATTATGTACCATCTTATCCCCAGATCTACTGCCAAAACCTGTGTTTACTTGCCAAGCTTTTCCTGGACCACAAAACACTGTATTACGATGTGGAGCCGTTTCTATTCTACGTCATGACTGAGGCTGACAACACAGGCTGCCATTTGGTGGGATACTTTTCTAAGGTGAGTTAAAAAAAAAAAAAAAAAACATTGTATTTATTTATTGTGTGTGTGTGTGTGTGTGTGTGTGTGTGTGTGTGTGTGTATGGAGGAGGCATATGTATGGAGGAGGTGGAGGTTTGCTTGGGGATCATTGTCTTGCTGAAAAGTCTAGTGATCACCAAGGTTAATTTGTCAACAGAAGGCATCGCGTTCCTCTTTAAAACGGCCTGGTATTTCCGGGAATCAATGATGTCAGGTACAAGATCAAGATTGGCACTTCCTGCCACAGAAAAACAGCCCCACATTATCAATGACCCACCCCCATGCTTGACCGTGGGGATGGTATTCTTCAAGTCATAAGCCTGGCTTTTCGTATGCCAGACATACCGCTGGTCCGTATGTCCAAACAGTTCCAGTTTGGTTTCATCAGTCCATAGAACTGTCTCTCAAAACTCTGTAGTCTGATCCAAATTCCTCCTGGCATATTCTAGTCGACTTTTGATGTTCCTTGTGGTCCAGAGTGGAGTAGAGTGCGTCTTGGAGTCTGGCCATGAAGTCCTTGTTTATTCAGTGCACGTCTTATAGTTGCCACTGAAGCACTTGTACCAGCCTTCATCAGGTCATCCTGTAGGTATCCTGCAGTCACACGGGGTTTCTCTTAGTTGTTCTGACTAAGTTGCTGAGGGCCCTTGATGTAATGTTGGGCTTTCTTCCATGGCCAGGCAGGTTTGCAGCTGCTCCTTATAATGCTCCCAATGGTGTCTCTTTGAATCTTAAAATTTTTGGAAATCTTGTTATACCCAAGACCCTTCAGGTGTGATGAAATAATCTCTTCTCTCAGCTTTTGTGGAAGCTCCTTTGTCTTTTCCATGATTGCAACTCACCTTGAATACCGTCATGGGTGGGATTTATATATGCACAGCTGAAACAGCTGTTCCCAAATGCTTAATTATGTTTCAACTCCACTTTAGGCCATAAAAACTGTCAGACAGCTTTGACAACAACAACATTATAAAGGGATGGAATAATTGTAACATGGCTATCCTAACAAAATATACTGTTACACACAAATACTACATCATGTATTTTCTGTGTTGATTTTATGTATCACTCAGCTCATAAAAAAGTAATTTGAAGCAGAATCTTGCTCTTTGAGAAAACTTTAATTGATAAATCCTTAAAATCTTTTGGGGATTGAATATTTCTGATTGCAACTGTGTACGAATATATGTATGTATGTATGTATATATGTGTGTGTGTATGTTGGTGTATATGTGTATGCGTATGTCGGTTTATATGTGTGTGTTTGTGTGAAATGTATGTGTGTGTGCGTATGTGAGTGTGTGTGTGTGTGTGTGTGTATGTATGACAAACATACAGAGTATATAGGCATTATATTTCTGTACACAGAAGTAAATAAACATTTTTCTTTTTTTCTTTTTAAAGGAGAAGAATTCTTTCCTGAACTACAATGTATCCTGTATCCTGACAATGCCACAGTACATGAGACAGGGCTTTGGCAAGATGCTCATTGACTTCAGTACGTACATGCTCATAGATTTTTATCATTTTTTATTTTATTTTTTTATTTCTCATTTTGTCAGTTGGATACTGTGCCCAAATAGTAGGATCGATCACTGAGAATATTGCTTAATCAGTTTAAAATGTGTGTTTACTATAAGACCTAATTATATATGTGAACACTGACAAATGAAGCTACGAGAAAGACCCTTCAGATAAGATCTAAGGCTCTCCTGTGCTTGTGGATGCCTTGCTAAAAAATATTTGACTTCCCTTTTGATTGTTGTACTTTGTTCAGTGAATAACAAGCATATTCCCTTGACTCAGAAGTTTAATCTTAATCAGAAATTAATCTTGATAAGCTTTGCTGATCTTAAAATGTTTCTTTAAATGAAGCTGTTGTATCAGTGCAACCTTGATGATCATTTACAATCTTGATATCTTCTGCTCAGTCAGCAGCATTGCTTCATTAAGTTAGTATTTACTGTGGGGTGCTTGCGTTAGATTGTAATTGACAATACATTTATTTGTGATATATTGTCCACCTCTGTATTGCCACTATTAGCCATTTAGTCCAAAATTATTTTTTATTGGTCTGTTAATTTCATACACTTGATTAATTTTGTGGGGTTTTTTTTGTTTTTGTTTTGTGTTTTAAAGAATATGACATTTAGACGTGTAGGCCCAAGCAATGAAACCGAGATTCTTTATCCTGAAAGCATTTTTATAAGGGCTCTTGTTGATTGTGCTCTGTGCTTGCTTTAGGCTACCTGCTGTCCAAAGTGGAAGAGAAGGTGGGCTCACCAGAGAGACCACTGTCTGACCTGGGCCTCATCAGCTACCGAAGCTACTGGAAAGAAGTGTTACTCAGATACATGTATAACTTTCAAGGCAAGGAGATCTCCATCAAGGGTGAGTGAAAGCACAACTCATATCCAGGTTTCATTTATATTGCTCTTCTACAAAAACATTCCATCTTAAAATGAAGCTTAGGATGAGAAAGATTTTAACCACATCACCACATATGAACGTTTATTTCAGAGTATTTCAACAATGTATATACATGCATACAAAAATATTCACTGTTGTAATATTTACTTGATTCACAGAGATCAGTCAGGAAACTGCTGTCAATCCAGTGGACATAGTGAGCACACTACAGTCTCTTCAGATGCTGAAGTACTGGAAGGGAAAACACTTGGTGTTGAAACGACAGGTAAGATGCCGGTCCATTGGTCTATGCAGCCCCTGTGGTGGTGGTGTTGTTTTTTATTTGTTTGTTTTTGTTTGTTTGTTTTTAAATGATCAAAGTTTATCATTTTTGATTAATTTTATTGCAAAAAAAGAGAGGTTAAAATTAAGAGATGATGTCGCAGAACTCTCTTCTTCTGCTTTAACAAATCATTTAACTAAGATGGACATGAAAATAATTTTTCTCATGTTGTATTGAAAATATCAGTAAATATTAGACCTTAAATATCAGGATAATGTTGTGTTAATTACCATATTAATCTTTTTTCACCTCTCTCCCAGTGCATTTTTTCTATTTAAAAAGTGACTTTGATGCTTGATTTAAATTTAATCCCTGTATTTGACAGCCAAGTGTTTACCTTTTCTTCCTGTCAGGACCTGATTGATGAGTGGAAAGCAAAGGAGATCAAGCGAGGCAACAGCAACAAAACCATCGATCCAAGCTCACTAAAATGGACCCCTCCCAAAGGGACGTAAGCACTAAGATCCTCAGGCTACTGAATAAATTCCAGCCTCACCAGCCACAAGTAGCCTCAACCTATGAACTGTCAATAAAGACCAGTGTTTTCTTTCTTTTAATTTTGATAACCTGCTATGTTCTGCTTATTTGTGTCATGGAGCTTTTTTTTTTTTACTTTTATATATTACTTTCATTCATTTTTTTAAGCACCATACGTTCCAAGACAACCGATTCTTGACTCAGATATTGTAGAACTCTTACCGGTCGTAAATCTGTCAGTCCTGAATTTCAAACTGCCTACGTCTACTAAGCTTTGAATGTTAAATGATAAACGGTCCACTGTGGTGGATAACATGAATGTTTTGCTTTGCTCATGCAAAAAGAAAAAAAAACAAAACACCTACATTTGGCAGCATTTACAGGCTGTTACCGGCTGTTTTTACTTCTTTAAGAAATGTGCATTTTGAAGATGGTAGTTTTTTTTTTTTTTTTTTTTGTTTGGGATTATTACAATAATTGTTAGCATGAACTAAAGCCGCAAGCAGAGTATATTTCGAGGAATATGATGTATGGTTAACGTCTTCTTTGGTTGGTGTAAAGTTGTATAGATCATAGTAATGTGTACTTTTTTCCCCTACCACCATCAATACAGGATTTTGACACATTCCTCTGGTGAACCTGCCAAATAATGGAATAATAAATTGAGATATTTTTAATTTGCTGAGAAAATCATGACAATACCACTGTAAGAATGCACATAGGAATAAAACAAATATAAAACTCAGGTTTTTATACTGATACAATCATACCTTGGTTGTGTGGTTTCTCTGAAACATCGATCCCAGTGGTTGTTGCAGATGGATTTATTCTGGTAAAAGATTCTGTAATAAAAACAGAAAGCATTTTAATGGGATTATCTTTGCCTTGTACTGTTGACCATAGCTGTTAAATGTGTATTAGCAATTTGATATTTTTAATATCAATAAAGCTGCATTGATATTTTGAAACGAGTTAGATTTTGTTTCTTGGGGCTTGTGCTTACCACCACTGGAAATGCTTCTTCCCATAAGGCCCACAAACGTCTCTCCTTTATTTCCTATAGGTTTAAGGAAGTTGGATCACATTTTTTAAAAATCATGATTTAGAAAATATAAATTGCTGCATTTTCAATGGCATTATACTGTAGTTTGAAAGCAAAACCAATCTACTTACGTCTTTTTACTTGAAAGGGTTTCTTAATACCTATGGGGTGGGAAAAAAAATACAAACGAAACCAAAGTCAATAGTGGATTTATAGTTTCATATAGATCAACAGACATATAAGGGCCTTGGTGAAAAAAATAACACAGTTTTCATATTCTTTTACGGAGGCCACCTGAGCGTTTCCCCATGAGTCCATAAAAGCGAAGGGCTTTAGATCTCTTCATCAGAGTGGCTATCGGTTGGGTCAGATCTGTTTCCAGGGACTCATCCTGCCAGAAATATTATTATATGGTTGACTTTATTGTAACATAAAAAAACCCAAACAAACAAAAAAACAGAAATCAAACTTAGTTTTCTAATCAACAAATTTTCCCCAAATTGTCATCAAATTAACCATATTGCATTTATTCCATAATTCTGTGATATTTTTTTTTATCTCCCAATCAGAAATTTTAAAGCAATTCTCCAATAAAAACAATTAAATCATATTTGTCTGTATTAAAGTTACTGATGCTCACCTGCCAGTTTTCAGACAATCTTCTCTCCTCATCCAGACTAGAAGACAGTCCCTTATAGGTTTGCAACAAAGCACAAAAAGTCACAACAAGAAGCTGGATCTTCCAGGTATCCATTTCGTGGTTAAGGAGAACGCCTTTGGTTCTGAATCTCTTCAATAAAAGCCGTATTTTTTATTAAATCTGCAAAATCTAAAAACACCTTTAAAAACGATGCTGGGAGGATGTTATTCACTGTTATTTTGTTTGAAACAGCTGTATCCAGGGTGCATTTATACCTCTGTGCCCCTGTGGATAGACCCCTCCCCTCTATACATGATCAAGCACTTCATTGCATTAAAAACCTAAAATTATATTTCAAAAAGCACTTTTTTTTAGAGGATCTGGCTTTACAAGTTAGCCATCACAAATTAAAAATCTGATTTTGGTGGTGAGTCAAAGATATTTCCGATTGAATGCGCTGTATTTCTCCAGTTGTTCCATACTATACTGATACTGGGATGTCCTCCAAAGATTTATTAGCAGTCTTAAATTCAAAGCAAGACTCACATGTTTAAATATTAAATATTTACTTTCTAGGTTTTCACCTTTGAATTCCATTTTTATTAGACATCTGGATTACTATTGTCTAAAAATATGCTCCTGTTCCTCATTTGTGACCTTGTGATGTGCACATGCTTCTTTGATATCTGCGAGGAAGAGAGCAGGACATGCAGGCGTATCGGCTCTATGAGCAACCCTTTCCAAATATAACCATCTGCTTTGAAGGTAGAGCTTTATTGGTTAGCCAAGTGACTTGATGCATTACTGCTAGTCCTGGATTTATAGAGCAGGACAACACAGATGTGACATCTAAAGTCGAATGGCCTGGATTAGATGTATATTGATTTATTAAGATCAAGAAAAGTGCAGATGCACTTTAGGTTGTATGTAAAACTGATAGTAAGAAGTATGAATTGTTTTGCACATTATAACCTGAAATAGTTAACATGTTGATTTTTTTTTTTTTTTATTCAGCGATATTTATTTTCTATTTCCTGAGATAATTACAGTGTTATTAGGCCTTTTCATGATCTTTACTTACTTAGTCATTTAAATGCTCTGTTTTCATGAAAGCTGAGCTCTTTTTCCAACAATCTGGCTATAGAAATTTCTGGAGAGGCAATTACTTGACAATCTGTGTGCTGTAAGGACACCCACTTGAAACAAAGCTGACACACGCATCAAATGCTTTGATCCACACACAGGTGCTTCTAAAAGCAAGAAAAGCCCGGGACAATCAGGCCTGAAAAGCAATTACACCTGAACAGCCCTCGTGTGCAACACAGTCCGATCCACAGCTAACGTAAAGTGCCGAATCAAAAGAAATCAGAGGCACAACATTTGCATATAAAATGGTTGAGTCACAAAGAGCTCCCGTAATGACAGGACACTGCATTTCCATGTGACGCAGGGGAGCGGCTGGGTAGGCCGTTTGTGCTGCTCACTGCTGGTCATTCACTGCAGGGTATTGAGTCTGATGTTAACTTCTGATTTACTCCACCTTTTGGGGGTTTTTTATGTGAAATTATGAATCTCATATGACATTTCAAGTGGCGCACAACAAATTCAGTCACATGCGTGGGTCACCTTGCCCTCTTCAGAGAACTCCAATCCTGATAAAAGACTTGTTCCCTTAATTTCTGTCTCGCCTTTCTTACAGGTGCATCTTGGGGCATGCGTTGTTGAAGAGATCAGCTTTGCTGCATTTTACTGAGAGTGACCTAACCAAATAGAAAACGTCATGTGTTGACAATGACATTGAGGTGTTGACTTACACAGCAACATTAACCAGAAAGTCCTTGCTGGCCCAGTTCATCAGTTGAGGTTTTAAAAGTGTACTGCCCTCCATGGTTTTTATCTTATTTATTCAGTTTTCTCAAAAGATTCAACAATTTCAACCAGAAGACTTCATTACTAACCGAGGACGTGGAAGTTGACCATATTCGGCATTAAGAAGGCAGAACAACTCCAAAGAAGTATTTCGTTGAGCAGAGGTGCAGGAAAAGTGGGACAAGTAGGCTCTAGCATGTCTGTAATGTGACCTATACTAGAGACCTTGATTTTAACCATTTAAAAAAAAGAATCTGGCTATGGGGAGTCCCCCAACAGTATGCTTTAATTAAGTGCAATACTAATTTGCTGAAGTACCCCTTTAATGCAGACTTCAGATGGTGTCTTCAGTATTTTCCAGGAAATCCTCTTCATCTTCTTCATCTCAAAGATTTATTGCCAGTGTCGAAACATCTTTTTCTTAGCCACAGACTTGACTGAGCACACTTATCAGTAGTGAATATTACTTATATTGCCGCTGAAATGCGTCTATTATATTACACTGATCACCATCAGGCTGGGAAATTGTACTTGACAGATACAGAATACAGCATCTGGGCATTATTTCTCTGTGGTCTGAAGTAATAAAACTATGGTCTCTTTTATTCTTGAGTCCTGTGAATCACTGTTTTCATGTGGTGTTTAGTAAATGCCACTGGTCTCGCTGTGTTTCTTAGACCACTGGGATATCTATTGGCCTTAAAATCTAGTAACTAAGGTTATTTTATTCCTCACCTAAGAAAAGTTACAGGTAGATGAAGATAAATGTCACACCTGGTGAGACCAGCCGAGGACACCTTATTGTTGGAGATGACGGCCATAATCTCCTGTTGACAGATAAAGTATTATCAGATGAGCTGCTGTGGTGAGTTTAGT
This sequence comes from Istiophorus platypterus, assembly GCA_016859345.1. Lineage (NCBI taxonomy): Eukaryota > Metazoa > Chordata > Actinopteri > Istiophoriformes > Istiophoridae > Istiophorus > Istiophorus platypterus. The sequence goes on from CM029119.1 coordinate 6,926,581, forward strand.
CTAGAGGCCTGATGTCATCACATCTTAGCCTGAGAGAGCGGCTTTAAGGCCGACTGTTAGACCTGCTATCTCCACATAATCGGATTCCATCTTAATACTGACAAATTAGTCCAACAATGGGACTAAGTGGGCTTTGCTGGAGCTGGTCAGTCAGTTGAGAGGAGGAGGATAAGTGACAAATGTCTGCGACTGTGCCCCTAAGCAATTATGGCATGATGTAGAAACTATTAATGAGCTTAAAATTATACAACAGTCTCCGTGAATCTAGTAATGTGACATTTTGTTAAAGTCAACGTTTCGTCGACATTATTTTCATGTGCTGAGAAAGATTGCGACACACGCCCAGATAATCTGGTTGGTTTTTAAAATTTTCTTTGCTTAAGAAGTAGGGGGATTAAGGAACGCTTTAATCCTCCACTTTTTCTGATAAATAAAAAATGTCCACATGGAGAGATTTCACTAGATACTGATGGTGTTCTGAAATGTAGTAAATCTCAATGAATGAGCCTAAAATGGTAAGTTTAAATGTGAAATGCCAAGAAGAAATATGTTAACTAGCCCTTTTTGCCCAAGTAGTGTTACTTATTTTGTTTCCCATTGAAAGACAGCTTAGTAGCAGGTGTATGTGAGGTTTATCTATCTGCTGTAGCCTTTTTGGATTTGATGTACAGTATGTGACAGATTAGAATGAACATCTCATCCAGGGGGTGGCAGTGTTCTCTAACAGATGAACTCAGGGCACCTAAACCTGCAGTGCTACTGCCTCTTCTGCAAAAATGTTGACACCACCTCACTGTCACTCATGATGAAGCTTTGTGTTGTTTGCTTGTTCTGCCTGTATGATTGGCTGACGTATGCAAAAGTGAAAAAATGTGCAAGTATTGTCTTGGTTAGGGACAATCCGACAAATATTATAATTTATCTTTGTTTTTTTTGTGGTTCATTTGTGCTCTGTTTGAAGGTTTTAAAATTTAAAAATTATAGTGTCAGCACACAATATTTTTGCCACCACAAAGAAATCTGGATTGTTGTTGATGCACACAGTGAAATGAGGAAGTTTTTGCTGTATTAAATTACCCCATATTAGATGATGAAAACCTCGTTGCTGCAAAATTCTTGTTAGGCATAAATCAAGAAAAACTGGTTACTTTGTGTAACGACATCTACTCTAACCACAATGTGGACACTTTCAGTACAGAAAAAAAAAATTCAAACTTTGCAACACCATGATTAGGAGATGATGCTAATCTGCGGTGATTTTACAAAAGGAAAATCTTTAAGTAAAAATGATAAATGTACATTTCTTTATGAGGTGCCTCTGAAACATATATCAACTGCACTGTCTAAAAACAATGTTATTTACTTTCAGTGGGATGACACCAATAATTTCGATTTAAGGTCACAGGAATAGATCAGACATTGTATGATTAAGACTGCATCTATACAATGGTAGGCAGTACAGCCTAGTATACCAGTAACTATAAATTATCTTAGGAGTTTGTTACATAGCCTGAATGCCTCCTAACTCTCTTACTCCCTGAGTTGTTTTTCCCGTTTGGTGCCCTGTGGCACTTTAGTGTGGTTTCTCTAGAGAGGCATAAATTTGGCTCTTCAAGGCTCTCTGAGAATGAAATACCACTGTCTGCCTTTGCATGCTTAGACTAGGGGCTTTAGGCTTGTACTGTGGCGCTGCTGCCTCCATGGATCCAGCAGTGTGAGACAGGCTGGTGTCACAGGATTGGCTGCACCAGTCACGAACCAGGAGAACACGAGATGTTTACTTTGTGTGTTTTCTTTGTATCTCACCAACAAACTCCGGAGCAATGCCATGTCAACTTTCTCTTGAGGAAAGGCAAGTGATAAAGCCGTTCCCCCCGGCCTGCACACGTGAGACAGCGGCAGGTTGTGTAGATGTCTTATCACAGCGGTCACACTTTCTTGGAAGTGATGTCAGGTGGCAGAAGGTTCACTAGAGTTTTCTCAAGCATGAACAGCTGCAAACAGATATGGCTTGAGAGGCCTGTGTCAGAAGCAGCCGAATGTTATTCAACATCACTCCGACGGGTTTCAGTGTTACCTAATGAGAGTTACCTAATAAGACTGAGATGATGTCTTCTATAAAATACCAACTTTCTTCAGGGCTGTTACTATTCTGGCATCATTCTCAAAAAAGAATTCTTACATTACTTAAGAGCTTGAAACTGGGTTATGATGTTCATGTATTTCACATTTGCATACTGACAGCATAACATAGTTACATAGCTGCTTGAGCTATTATTAATTTGTCATCACTGGGTGGTTATGTACTTACCTGTGGTATTCTTTTGCTGGCAAGAAACTTTAAGGTTCACTGACCTTCACTGGTAATGGGAATATTTAGTATGTATTCAAACTGGCATGTACTATTGTTTTCTAAAGATGACTAAACATCTTTTGACTTAAAGAAGTACAAGGACAAAGGAATAGATTGAGCAGAGTGGTACCACTCCTATGTATTTATCTTAAAGATGAAGCTACAGCCAGCAGGGAGCCAGCTCAACACAAAGACTGGAAAACCAGGAAACTGCTAGGTTGGCTCAGTCCGAAGGCAACAAAATCCACCTAACAGCAACTCTAAAGCCCCACTAATCAACAAATTATATTGTTTGTTATGATATGTAATTATTTTAGTTTAAAACATTCCAAAATCAACTAAAACTATCCACAGAACGTGAAGAAATAACAGTTATGATGTCACATCAATAAAGTTTATGTATTGTGTTACAGAGATATCTACTGTAACATTTAGTCTGCCCACAGTCCAATATGAAAGGATGAAGAAGTGGCGCAGCTCAGAGGATACGAAGGCATTTTCCATGGCAAAGAGAAGAGGCAATAGAAAGGAAGCACAACAAGACTAAACAATGTTTTCCACTGAAACTACTTTACTCAACTCAACATTTTTCTTCTAGACTGCCAAGTAAATATCTATCAATGCTAATGCTTACCATGTAGCAACAGCAAAAACTTACATATAGCACATTTAATCTGTAACAAAAAATCAAATAGTAAAAATGACAGTTTGCCATTTTACGGGGCTGTGCTGGACTACTTTTGGTTGGGACCGGTTGCAAACCTGTGGAGATTTCAGAAAAAGTTACAGATCTGGAACAGGAAATATTATGCTATTATCTCATATTGTTTAAACTGTAATTACAAGCAGCAGAGAAGAAAAAGACATTCACCTCAGCCTCCAAGTTGCTATTTTAAGTTGGAGATATCGGGAATTTCTGACGATATCTCCCTCTTTGTGAAATGAACTTCAGACGTCAACAAAATGTTGGCAGAAAGGCGTTAAATGCAGCCCCACTGCTGGGATCAATTGATCTAATCCAGCTACAATCACCAAAACAGCACAACAAATGTAGCTGCTGGCATTGCATAAATGCTGCAGTAGTCTGTCTCACATACTTATAACAGAGCTTCTATAGCTGTTTCTCTGTTTCCAGTATTTCCTGCTGAGTTAGCTGGCTTCTAGCTGTAGCTTCATATATAATGTACAGATATGTGAGACGTATCAATCTTTTTATGTGACGCTTGGCAGGAGAGTAAAGCTAACCAAGTATTTCCCAAAATATCAAATGTTTCCTTTAACTTTTAGCCCTAATCTGTTAAGTAGGTCATTAATATGTTGGAGCCCTCTGTCTCAGTATGATTGTTTGTTGTCTTTTCCCAGCCTTGCTACAGTGCTCATCTGTTGGTTCTTAGGTCAGAACCCACGGGTTCCCAGAGGGCCATAATTGGCCCTGTTAGGGATGTTCTTGTTTGCTGGGCTCTTGTGGCTTCTTTGACACTCTCAGCCTATGGCAAGGCCTCGTTCGGTCAGATGTGCTTACTTTGTAGAGGAGCCAATCACCAATTCATTCCCAAAGCCTCAGAGGTTCAAAAGCCAAGTGCATAATTGCCCCTTAAATCAATCTGCAAATGTCGCGGTATCCACGCTGCAAACAGTTGGCCTGGAATCATTTATTCACGAGGAATGGCTGTCCATGGTATGTATTTAGAGTCACAGAAAATACTACAGCATCCTGGAGAAAATTACATTTGAGTCAAGGAAGATACATCGAATTATGGGCCTGTGGTTTACATACATTTTACATTAAGCCTAGTACAATTCATCCCATTTCTTCAACCTTTATGGGTATCATTGTGTTTTTGCGGTTCTGATGGTGGTGCAGGCCACACAGCAAGAACTCTGCATCTCAGAGGCTTTTCCCCCTAGTTGGAGATTTTTTCCCTCCATTCCTCTTCATAAACTTCAGTCAGCTGCTTCTGTGAGTGAGACAGAAAGACATAAGAGGCAGACAGTGTGGTTGCAGCAGTGTCACTTTAAAAAACAGACAGGACTCATCCTCCACAGTCTCTCCACCTTAATAACAGCTCCTCTCCACACATACACACACACAAACACGCAAACACACACACACACACACACACACACACACACACACACACACACTTTGATGCCTAGGGCTTTATGAATCTTGTTTAATGCACACCGTCCTGCTAACCCCTTCTCTTTTGCATTTTCTGTCTTCTTCTTCCTCATTCTCTCCCTCCTTCTTTCTTTCTCTCGCTCTCTCTTTACTCCTCCTCCTCCTCCTCCTCCTCCTCCTCTCCCTTCTGTATTTGCAGGCAGCTTTAGTGCCAGACACCCTGAGGCAGCAGTAGCGCCAGCGAGTCTTCCCACCTCTGTTTTTGTGGTGGGAGATGACATGTTGAAGCTTTGAAGGGCAGAGGAAGGGAGTGAGAGGGGGAGGGAACGGGAAGGGAAGGAGGGAGCACATCACTCGGCACAGAGGAAAAGCAAGGGACCCAGAGAGAATGTCATGTGGCCTGCAGTCAGCCCAGATATTCTCTTTCTCTCTCTCTTTCTTGGACTGTCTATGTGGGCAGGCAGGAATGGCGACAGGAAGAACACCCCCCCACCCCTTCATCATCTCCTAGACTCCTTCAGCTCTTCACTCAGTCACTCACTCTTCATGTCTCCCCCGCTTCACCACCCCCTTTTCCTCTTCTGTATCCCACCTTCCACCCCACCACTCATGCTTCTTCTCTCCCCTCTCTGGGTCCAGTTTCTGTTGTGTGAATTTCCCATAGTTCCTTTTTTTTTCCTCCCCCTTTTTTCTGTTTGTCTGTCTCACTCACCCACAGGCATGCCTGTGCATCATAACTCACTTGGTGTTGAAGTGTGCTGAGGTGTGTTGAGGTGTGTTGAGGTATGTTGAGGTGTAAACTGTGAGTGAGTAGCAGACAAAACATGTTTGATTTTAGATCCTCAGCCATTACTCATGCTCTCATGTGAGAGGGGAATGCACCAGTACTTTTCCAACAGTATAGGTTCAATGTATACGTACTGTTCATATACTTAATGTAAAATATCAAATGCAGGCCTGTGCCACTAAAAAATACTTGTAAATGGGTCTTACAAACACTCAACAAAGAACTGGATATAAACATAAAGCCTGATAAAATACCTGGAAATATGGGATGGTCTTTCAGGTATTTAACTGTTTATATTTCCATTGAAGGACTGCTGGGATTGTGTACTAATTTGTGTATCAGAGCACTGGGATTAGTGCCGAGGCAGACAGGATGGGGCCACACAGAAATGATCAAACATCCTCTCAGATATGCTCTGTTGAATGTATGCAGTATAGTCTAGCTTTGTTTTGGCTCACAGAAAAAACACAAGACGCTCACGGTGATTTCTCACAGTAAAGCAAATAAAATGATGAAAGGGAAATAAAAGCCTCTACTGGGTTATAAAAAGTTTCCACCGACTTTGATATGGGCTTCTGATGGGACTTCAACCGTACCTGCCTGTTCTTATTTGGCTGCTGTACCTGTGTTCTTTCAAAGCGATCACAGAAAAGTTACACATTGTAAAACATCATCTAAAACAGAGACAGGGACTTTTTAGATGAGTAGTTTTCTGAGTAGAGACAGGAGATATACCATTCAGAGCCCAAAGAGACACCTAACCTCTTGTTATTTTATCGCAAATTAAGGTGTGAGCTAGTTAAGTCTTATTCTTTTACTTCTCAGATCAACAAGGACAGCACAGGATCAGTTGGAGGCAAATAGCCTGAAGATAAAAAACAAAAAGAGTTAGTTGCCTTTTCTGGCTAAGATGAGCTCACTTGTTGCTAGAACGTGTGTGTGTGTTTGTGTGCATTTGTGTTTGTGTTTGTGTAACCTTATGACACACTATTTGTGTTTGAATTTGTTTGTGCGGACTGTATCACTGCAGGCCAGTTTGATATTTCGAGTCATTACCAGCATCAGAAAGAGAAGAGATTACAAGGTACAGCAGCAATAACACACACTATTAGCAAGACAAGGTGTTATTATGCCTCCGTTGTCAGGTGAGATGTCAGAGCAACTACTCTGTGTCATGCTCACAATTGCTGGATCAGCAAGCGTACACAGTAATAAGTGAGTAATACAAACACATTAACAGCTGGCTACTCTATAGGTCTTTTCTGAAACATTTCTACATTGAAAGTCAGGATTTTCTGCTTTGTAGTTTGATTATTTCTGAAAAAGCTCTTGATTTTAAGGTAAAAGATTTTGTGCAACAGTACATTAAAATCGGCATAACATGACATTTTCAAATGCCTGGTTGTGTAACTTGTCATCACATTACAACCCTATTGTTTGGTTAGAGTCACAAACTACTGTTACAGTGCAGTTTTTTCTTTCACTTTCAGATTTGAAATGTTCTCTGAGAACTCTTCCTTTACAGTACAATAAGTGTGTTAAAAGCATTAAGAAAACGCTCATGGCCGCAAATGTGAATGAGCACATAAATTTCGCCTGCCTCTTTTTCCCCCTCTGCCTTTCTTGTTGCGTCTAAATTTTCCATGCCTGGCCTCCCTACTGCTGAGAGTGCTGTTCCTCGAAGCCGCAGTGTATTTTGAAGCAAGGTCGGTAAAGAGCCAGAGGCTCCAAAATCAGGCACAAGACTCCCAGTGTTCCACTGTTCGGCTTGCTCTTGGCACCGGCTCCTGACCAGAGAGGTCTAGCTAGCCACAGCCACTGTGTATGTGTGTGTATGTGTGTGAACATATATAGCCCTCCCCTCTCCTAACTTCTAAGCCTATATAGAAATAGCTTTGGTTGACTAATTTATGGGCTCTCCCACATAGAAACAGCACCTAGGTGTGTGTCAGAAGGGCTCGAGCACAGTTTCTGCTGGAAGAGTTTTCAGTTTTTGTTTTATCCCCCAATCCTTACCCCTCAGATACAAACAGTCTCCCCAATAGTAATCTATACATGTAACTGAAGTGGAGGTGGGCCTAGATGTGCTGGATTTTGACAAATCTGAACACAGAAGCAATTCAGGGGAGCTCTTCTAAATTGGTTCCATTCCTTGGCTGACAGTGGTGAGGTCACCCACCATAAAAAAAAGAGCCTGAGCTGGTGATTCTGACAATGCTCAAATTTCATACTTTCCCCTGCTGCTGTCATTATAGACCATCATACAAAATGTCAAGTCTTTACAGGAGGATAGTCTGTCTTCAACCATAACCTGTTCTGAAAGATAGACCTACAGCATTTTGTTTAAAAAAAGAAATGGCATTGGGGTATGGGGGTTGGACCACACATTAAAACCTCACACTCGATTAACACATATGGATCTGACATTAATCCTGAAGGTTCCCTTAAGTATGTCAATGGAAAGCCATCCATCTGTCTTCGTCCTCAGACGGAATATCCACCCGGGGTCTGGAAGTCTAGGACGCAACACGCAAAACCACAGCGAATATAAATAAATGGCTGTATTTCTCTGCCTGCTTTTGTCTGGTCAGGACACTCCGCCGCGATCCTGCCAAGTTGTGCATCTACATTTGGGTTTGGCTGTTCCCCTCTCCCGACTGCTAAGCCCGGGCCAAACCACAGGAAAAGGAAGCGAAAGGTCCTCTCTGAAGGGCTTATGAAATATTGTCCTGGGTAAAAAATGGCCGATGTGAATGGCAGCATTCAGTCCCTCCACTACAAACAAAGAGCATTTGAAGGAAAGACATGGGGTAGTCACTGCTGATTTTGCTCTCATTGCTGCCCAAACCCTAATGTTTTTATGTGTAATTAGTAATGCCATGACATACTTATGGCTTCAAATTATCTGTAAACTCCCCCTAATATTAATATCGTCACTGCATATAGAGCATATTTCTAAAATTCTGCACATTCAGATCAGTTATTTTATGCCTTTGAAATGTACATAATAAACTGTTAAGTCATATGTTTGTATAATTTCCTCAACCAATGACTCTAGTTACATACTATTTCAACTACCACAGTTTAATCTGATATCAGTCAAGTGGGACTGGAACTTCCCTGGTTCAAATCCACAAAGCATTTGGGAAAATCTTAGCTCAGAAGAAAGGAGATTCACTTACTCTGGATGTGTCTTCGAGCAAGTCATCCAGGCCCTTAACTCCTCCAGTGGAGCTGCTCAGTTGCTAAAACTCTAATTAGTTTGTGGTTTCACTAAGTATCGCTGGAAAATATTTTGTGGATTAAGAAAACATCGGACTAAATCTTTAAAAATAATTATATTTTATTTTTATCTTCAAGAGGAGGAATTTAAGTTAGGGATCCTATTAAAGAAATAATTGTACAGTTTTGGAAACGCGTATTCGCTTTCTCACTGAGAGTTAGATGAGAGAGTGATACTACTGTCACATGTAGTAATGGTATTAATCTTCTCAGCTAACTCTCAGCAAAGAAAACAAATAAGTTTATTTCCAAAACAGCTTCTTTAATTACTACTTTGTATTCCTGCAGGGGTTGTAAACCAATTAGTTATACTTAGAACTCCATTTCAGTAGCACTCTAGTAGCAATGGAAGCTATCACCACAATCAGAACCCCTGATTACAATGAAAACATTTAGAACCTGTTGGATGCAAAGTATAACTCCAGTGGAAATGCCTGTCTCTCACATTCAAGTGATATGTGGTGGTGGTATTAAGGACCATCTTCCATTTCAATGTTTTTCTCTTGTCCTGTCCATTGAGTTTTGCCCTCTCAACAAGCATATAAATACACATATATATTACAAACCAATGTCTCAAATACTTATAGTGAAACAGCAAAGCAAACTAATCGCCCTCTACACATAGAGTTACAAACCAAACACAGAAACATGCACCACACACATCCTTCTATCTTCCCACTCTCTGTGTCTCCGTTAGACAATGTCTGTGATGGAATATAGTCGCACGGTTTGTGTGCATGGATATGCATGATATGTGCCGTGTCTCCGTGTAAGCATAAGAACACGTTAGGAGTGTGTTTCAGTGCATGCGCACATACCTACAGACTCGTGTATACATGGCTCAATGCACCAGTGCGTGCAGTATACGCACGTATGAGGTGTGTGTGTTTGTACCAGGGCTCAGTGTTCCCGTGTGATGTGTGCGGAGGGCCATCTGGTCACCCCTGCCATGCCGTGGTCCCTGTGAAGTGCTGTCAGCGTGGCCGTTGTGGTCTCCCATGGCGACTGGAGGCTTGCTGCACAGCACTTCCAGCCCAAGCAGCCGACCTCAGAAAAGGAAATTTGGGTCGCTCAAATGGAGGGGTTGCTCCCGAGCTATTTACAGAGCCCTCTACCGGTCCAGTGCCACCCACGATATTCCATATGAGAACCTGTGTGTGTGTGGTGCCTGGGTGGGGTGGGGGGGTTGACTGGGGGGCGCGGGGGGGGGGGGGGGTATGTGTGCTTGTGTGCGTGTGTACAAGTGCTTTTATGAGGAAATGCAGTCTTTACATTTATGCCTGCAGGCATGTGTGGTGTGTCCTGGCAAATAAATGCATGTGTATTTGATGCTTTATTAAAATACATCATTATATATATTATATATTTTTTTACATTATCCCATTATGAGAACTATCCAGTTTACATTTGAACCTGCAATTAATTGATTAAGTAATTAGCACCAAAAGTAAACATTATACATGCTCTGACTCACTAATATGCTTTATTCATATACTGCTACACATTAAGAGCATAAAACCGCAAATGCATATTCCATGAATCACAAATCATAAATCACTGTGAGATTTATGGATACTATAACTAAAGACTGCGTACCAGAGCTGAGATGGAGGCGATCCTTCTCTAACCTTGCCTGTATAAACATCTGGGGCGTCATGGTTGCTGATCATGGAAATACGATGAGGATACGGAGAAGAGCGGAGCCTCAGATTAATGAGAAACCTGCCTGTAGGAAACTTTGGTTCAAGTGAGATCATGGGCATTTCTCTTTTGATGCCCATCAATTGGGTTTAGTGGTTTTCTGCTTGAGCTCTGTAGACTTGGGGGAATAATGCTGAAACAGGACTATGGATCCATTCGTCAAAGATGCTGTAGATCATATGCATATTCACAGTATTTCACTGATAAACCACATCACGCCTACTTCGTACAATCAGCGCTCATATTGTGAGTTGGGAACATCACTTGGACAAGAAGGACATGTTTATATTCATATCATGAGCTGTGGTGAGATATGTTTCATGTACAGGAGCTCAAACTACTATTTCGCCTACGTGCTCTTGATGTATCTAAGAGAGGTAAGCAAGTAAACAATCTCTTAGCGCCCACAGACTGAGGACGGTCCACTGCCACCCAAGGGGAGACCTCCAGCATCTCTCAAAGTCTCCCTATGTTGTGAATATTAGGTTAAGGTTATTTTAGGCCGACCCGCTCCAGAAGCAAATTACAGTGCAAGAAAGGGGGTGAAAAACCAAGTGGGCTGTCCACCGTGTAATTTTCCTCTTTCTCTTTCAAAGGATGAGGTATTCCTCGAGGAAGCCCTGTTAAATTTACAAGCCATGACCCCACATCAGCGGGCTGGAGGCTCCTCTGACAGGGAAGAGGAGGCATAGATGGAGCTTTATGGAGCTTTATGATTTTATGTCTAAAGCTTGATGGAGTTGTGTCGCTGCTTTTCAACACCTTTGGTGTATGTTCATTCGATTCAGAGCAGGTAATCAGAAGCTGTTTGACTTTGGCTTGGCTTTCAAAAGAACCTAACATGATAAATCATTCACCTTAGGCGCTTCTGTCACTGTTTAGCAGTAATGCTCATGCATACCAAACTTGGCTGGTATAAGATTCCTGAATAAGACCCTCTGGCTGATATGAAGAAACCTCACCCTGAATAAAGGACTTTCCTGCCTGAACAAGAGAGCAGCCTTCAGAAGAATGAAGATGATCACTGCTTACTCCTCAAATGTACCTTCTGATGTCTTAGCCATAATTATGCCAGTCTGGGAGAATTACAGGTACCTTGGCATTACTTCTAATACACTGAGATACACACACAAAAAACACACACACACACACATACTTCTTCTTAATCAAAAGGTACCATACTTTTGTTTTCTCCTGCTTCATGTTCATAAACTCTTCAGAAAACCGTTTAGCTCTGTGACTTTGATCTTTGCCAAGAGTGCCTTAACAGCTATGATTATGTGTAAAACATTGCATGCTAAATTGCAGCCAGGGAATTCATGACGTTTGAAGGCAAATACTGAGAGAGCTGACACATTATGCTGTCAATACACATATATACATCATCGATACCTCCTCCTCCAATGTCTTCCAGAGCATCCTCATCTACAAGCTGCAGTATGAGGCCATATATTCTTCCTCTGTTTCCAAGGGGCCCCTGCAGTACTAGCGTGGGGAGGGGGAGGGGATATGCACTGCAGTGCGGCTTGCTGGTTAATTATGGGTCGCGAGCTGCAGCTCGGCTGGCCTGGGCGGGTGTTGGAGCCAGTGGGTCTGGCACAGGGAGGTCTGGCCACAGACCCCGGTGGTGACGGCATGAAGTCTGGGACGAGTCAGAACACCAGCCCGGGGTTTGGAGCATTCCTCGCATTCCCTCCTCCCATGGCTGCCTGCCTGCATGTGTATGTGTGGATGTGTAAGAGACAGAGAGCAAGGGAAGAATATCTGCAAAAGATGTGTGTACATGTTCATGAGGACATGTACACATTATGTGTGCATGTTTTACATCCGGGCTGCATATGTAATGTATCCAAGCTATTAAAAGCAAGGCAGCATCAATTCAGAATCCATCCTGAGAAAAGGATAGCTGTCATTATATCTGAGCTGAGAGTGAGAAGGACAGTTAAATACTTGATGAGAAAGCTGTCGGCAAATAGACAGATTTCTTTGGCAAACTTGGAGTATATAAGTTACTCTTCAATGAATTTGACAAGACAAACCAGTTTAATATCTTCTGGCCTTGTTTAAAGAAAAGCAGGGCTCAGTTTCACATTATTTCTCAACTGTGTTCTGAAGGCAGAAGTTAGAAAAGTTGCATAAAATATGTGATTTTCCATCATTAAACTCATAAAAATAACTAGAAACTGACTTATTAGGGGCAAGGATAATTCTCTGAAACCCAAGCATTACTTAATAAGCGAACATGTGAAACTCATCTTCATATAGTTTCACACGTTTTCAAGTTTCCCTCTGTGGAAGTGTCTTTTAATATGACATGATAGATTGGCAGCAGTAAAACACATGCTGGGTATAAGAAACTGCTGTAAAATTATTTTTTGAGTCTTTTTACACTTATCATACATTTGTTTTTTTTAAGAATCCTTTGCAGAGGATTTCAACTGGAATTGACATGAGACACACCATTTGCAACCATGTTGTTTGAATTGTAATTCCAGTAACACTTAATTTTATGGTTTTGTAATTTTCAACTATTTCCTTTTCGTTTACTGGAAAGAACTACGTAACTTGGTATCACTATTTAGAGTTAAAATAGGAAAGTCCTTAAAAGAAAATATTTTTATACTCAATTGAATACTCATTAATCACCCAATTAAATTTCAATTTACTAAATGTGTGGTATATTATGCTAACCTGCTGAAAAACTGTCATACGCTAACTAAAAGACTCTTGAAATTAATTGACTGCCTAATATTAACATCAAAATACATAATATTTCAACAAAAAACTTCTAGCAAATCATGTATTCTTAATATATAATGTTGCCCAAATTTCCTGTAATCTGACCTAAGTATAAATTGTACAGTTTGTACAATGCAGTGATAGACAAGTAGGGCTGAGGATATATTTAGACAGTTATAAGGCCTAATACAATGTTTACTCCTGTCTGTAACTTATGTAAGTGAATGGCCCACTTCTTGCAAGTCCCTATATGGCAAAACAAGTGTCACGATTTTATGTATCCAGGTTCCATTAATTATAAGAGGCTTTACATTATTCTAAGTGGAAGTTAAATGATGAGATTTTAGTCTTATGCAAACTGGTCAGAGGCTACACAGCAGGTGACAAAAGCTTTTTTAAAGCATTTTAGTGTGTTCAGAGGAAACGAGACCTGCTGTAGACACAGACAGGTGAGTAGGCTGCAAAGACAACAAGGAAGTCTCCACACACTGAAAACACAGATCAAAGCAGGCCGCATGTCAACAGGCTGCTGTTTGTTCATAGGTCAGGCAGTTCTCTTCAGTTCTCGGCTTCTTTTTCTCTACTGCCGTGTCCAAGGATTTAGGCCTTTTTAAACACAGCCACGTCAGCTCACCTAAATGTGTAGTATAAATATGCAGCAGTGTCAGTGTCAACATCTTGACATGTAGTAACGTTTTTCATTCAGTTGCAGAAGTTTCACAACTTTAAGAGAGGGCCACAGATCTATTTTTAACTCTCTTGATGTTGAACTGCTCTTAAAAAAACTCTGACAAGGAAGGAACTTCCTCAAATTTGTCTTCATGTATCATACTCAAATCTATGAAGCTTCACCCAAAGGTAAACAGTTAGTTTGCTTTAAAATAGCTCCAAAGTGGAGGAGAGGGCCACCAAAAAAGCCCTTTTTCTTTCTCCCCACACAACCTTTATTTTGACAAGGCTGAGAGAATAGGGTATTTATATATGGGGCTGTGTGCTGTGGTTTCTCTACAATTACAGAGTGGCAGTGCTTAGACTGTGAGGCGTGCTGGAGGTTTATGGAGGGGGACATGAGGGAACGGGGACATGAGGGGACCAGCCCTCCTCAGCCTCTTACAACCTGACATATAGACCCAAATACCACACATTAGTACAGAAACATGCCTACATGTTTTAAACCTCAATACCTGTACAGTCAAGTGTACAAGCCTCGGAACTGCTAACAAACAAATTTCACAACAACTACAAACTTAATAATAATAAAAAAAAAGTAGGTCTGTTAATATGAAAATGTATTTTATGCATTTATAAGTATGAACAGAATTTTTCCAGGTTGAGCCAAGCCTCCCTAGCCCAAAACCTGTACATTGCAATGAGGCTCAATTTCAGTGTTTAGAAGGTGGTCAGTAATGTTTTGAGTGGTTCTGGCGTGGGCAGGAGCTTCGCTTTGTAGATCTACCATATTATGGTTGCGATATAAACAAGGATTTTCTACCAAACGTCTTGCACAACCGCTGTAGGCCACGTAGAGGAGAACAGTGGGAGTTTGTGTTTGTTTCGTGGATGCTGTGTTGAATCTGGCATTGGCCCCTGCAAGGGTGAGCAGAAGGGGGGAAGCGGGGTTTGTGGTTCTGCTGGGGAGCCTGGAAGTCAGTCAGGGCGGTGGCTGAACCACCTTCCCTCCGCAAGCCGACATCCACCCCACTCCCCAAACACACATGTACAGTGCAATGTGAACACAAATTTTCACAGAAGCATACAGGCGCATATAAGTACATATACACAAAAACTCACAGACTTCATCTCCTCTTTTTTCTTTTCTTTCAAGCTTGTCAGTACAGTGGATCCAGGAAGATGATGCGCCAGGCAGGCAACAGGAAATACAAGATGGCCTTGTTTACAAGGACAGAACGTGATTTAGCAGCTCCACACACTGGAGAGACTGATGTAGAATGAGAAGAGAGAATAAGAGAGTGAAATTAATTCAACACCTTTTAAACAGTCTAAACCAAACCAAAGCGGCGGCTCTCCTGATGAAGATATAGACTTTTATTCTTATTTTTTCTCTCATCACTTAGTTTTATACTGCTCCAGACTTGCTCCTGCCTGTCTATATGTCAACCCTGGCTTTGAAATGTAACACTTCTTTAGGGGGTGTGAACGTTCTAAACAACAGGCAGTCAGCTTGTTGTGTCTCTGCCTTAGAATGACAGATACCCGAAAGTGGAAAACAAACAAGTAGAGCTGGTGCTGATAGATAGGCCATATCTACAGTATTATTGTACTGTGCTGACATACATTTGTTTCTCTGGCACACTATGTGTCAACTACATGCTATGCACTGATAGCAATTTCATCCTATTGGTTTTTAATAATACCAGCCTGATCATCTGAGTCTCCTTATTCCTGGTTCCAAGCGTGGTCTTGTTTTCTCCTGTGCCTGGATTTAGTCACCATGGTGGCAAAACAAATACTTGCATCTAATGTAGCATTTCAATCACAAAACCCTGCACTTTTTACCCACATTAAAGGATATCTTGGTTTCTGAGAGATGACAATGATGCATTAAGGTGTATAAAAAGCATTGTGGCATTGTTTGCATTTGTGGTTAGTAGTCTTAGGGTGTATTGTGATGTACACAGTGTGGTGTCAAGCATAACTGAGAATAAATGGGAGAATTTTGTGATGTCACAGGTACAGTTAAATGTTAAAATGCTTCTGGCTAAACCAGTCAATGACTTATTGTAATACGAGCTGACTGTAACCATACCCACGCGTCTGGCTAAATGTTTTTGAGAAAATATGATTGTTGGATCAGTTTTCTCTATTGCAAGAGTTCAACTTTATTTCAGTGTCATTTTCCTGCCAGAGATTACAGTAGATTTTTCAGATCAAAATACAGATAAATATTATTTATTTTATATAATAATTTAAAAATAATCATTGTATAATAATTATATATTATTATAGAATAATTATGTGTCTTATATGATTATAATAAAAACTACATCCCAAGTGCAAGTGCCTGCAGAATTTTACTAATATAGATGTAAGTGAGTATTTATAACAAAATTGTGTATGTTACTACATTAAATAATATTATATACTATATCATTGGACTATTGCCTTTGATCCATTAACATTCAGGTAGGATTTAAATGATGTAAAGGGGTTGATATACCGGTATAAAAACATCTTTATATGTTGTAGGGTTGTTCGGTCCATAGCAATGCATCATATTTTACAAGATAGTATGTGTAGTTTATGTTTTTCATGTAAAATCATAATCTGCAAGGTTATAATCTAAAGTAACTATAACTGTTGAATAAATGTTAGTGTAAAATGTACATTGTTTCCTCTGACATATAGTGGAATAGAAGTGGAGAAAGCAGGATAAAATGGAAAAATTTGACAAAAACTTGAGCATAAAATCATACTTGGGTAATTTAACTCAGTAAAAATACTTATTGTTACGTTTCATTGCTGATCACTAACATTTAGTAGAAATATTTCACAGCAGCTTTATCAGTAGCTACTGCAGGTCTACATGCTCCCAGCTCATGGGTTTGTCACCAGAGACGTATGTAGGGCAATTTTATTTTCTCTGCTTCTTCCTCTTCTCTCTGCACTCAGTGGCAGATCAAATAGGAGCTGTTCCCATCACCTGTCAGAGGAATGTGCCAACACTCTCATCCATCATCTGCAGCTCAACTTGAACAGGCATAACTGTGGCTGATTGTAGGCCCCCAAAGAGCCCCCAGGGAAGCAGCATCTTACCTGGTACACCAGCCAGTACGCGTGTGTTCATGCACATGTGCATGTGCGCTCGGTGTGCAGGTACAGATCAACACACAGGTTTGCACTCATGCATGTTTATGAAGCATCGACGCAGCCAGTGGTTCCATCACGTGATGAAACATGTCTTGCCCTGCTCAGCGGCCTGTATGATGTCTGCGGTTTAGACAGGGCGTTCCAGCGTGTTCACCACCGACCTTTGGAGAAAGAGAGGGATTTAGCATGTGTCAACAGGCATACCTGTAACCTGGGAGATGTGCCCTGCAGGCACCTAGTGATTTTCTCATGATTGTGATGGCGAGACACAGACGATAGGGCTTGCAAAAGTAGACTCCTCAGCAGGACTGAGGTGGCTTAGTGTGGCGTCAGACGCACACCACCACATTCCATTGGGATGCTCTTCATGCAAAGGGAGGGGTGTTACACTAAGTGTCTATGTGTGTGTGCATGTGTGCTTATATGCCTGTTTGTGCGAGTCTATCACAATTACTGTTTGTGTTTGTGGCTGCTGAGGGCCAGTGTCATGGTAGTGCTCAGGGAACGGAACACAGGTCCAACCCTGAGAACCTGAGGAACCTGAGTAGACGTCAGGGGACTAACGGAGTCTAAGGGGCTTAGGTCTGGCCCGACACAAACACTTACCTACTATGTCTGCTGTCTCCGTCACTGTGTACTGGAAACAAGAGCTTTGGTGGAGACACTGGATCCGAGAGGGGTACCCCTGGGCTGCTACTCAGACCTGAGCTTTTTGTTACATATCTCATGTTTGTTTTCAGTTTTGGACATGTTGAAGCACTACTGTACCACTAACAATATTCCTCTTGTATTTATTTCTCTCCCATGTCATCTTCCAGTCTTTTCTCTGAAGTGGTTCCCATCCCCAAGCAACAACAAGGTTGTCCAAAATGTGAGGTAAAGGTGTGCGACGGGTATTAATCTTTGTCTGTCCGTTGGAGACACGAGAAGGACCTCCCAATAAAAGAAAAGCCTTGCGTGCGAGTATATCGGGGGGGGGGGGGGTCTTTAGGTGGCGACTGTCATTGCATGATAAACAAAAGGAAGTGATTGCCATCATCTGTCATGAGGCAAAAGATGAAACGCTCACTTAAAACAGATGAAGAGAATAACTCCTACTGCTGCTTTTCTAGTGCTGCCACACCTCACTCTACTTTCTGTTTGATCTAAGTTGTCACTGTGGCCTTTGTGAGCTCAAGTGACAACAGAGAGGTGCAAGCACATTTTCTTTGTCAGTTATGAGGAGTCTGATCATGTGTGTGCATGTTTAAACATTTGTGTGTGTTTTTAGGTATACACACTAATGTACATGTCGTTATGTGTGCGTTGTTTCTGGTCAACTAGCAATTGACCTCACATGCCAATTTGAATCCTCATAGCTTTCATTATGCTGTGATTGAATCACTTTCTCTTGTCAATAATTTACATTAGTGCTGTGTTACTAGTCCTTGCATATTAGTTCAGGCAAAAGCCTAAGTGAGGCAAGCTGATATGATAATTAAGATAAGCTGGTTGTAGACCCTGAGGTGAGTCTTCCTGGTCGAGTTGTGTAATAGTAATAGCAGGGTTCCTCTACGACCAGGGATAGTGAAGCAGGAGAATCTCTAATTGCCCCAATTATCAAGGGAAACCTGCATTCCAGCAGGTGGTAGAGTGAGTCGGGAGCCGCTGAGTGTTATGACATTAACTGTGCCATTAGCGGCTCATTAGATTACTACACTACAAACAACTGGAGCTGGGTTTTCAACCTGCTGTTTTCTGGAGTAAAAACGTACTGGAATGAATTTTCTGTATTAGTTGATTTGACTTAAAGGTGATAGCTATTTGAATATATAGGATAGGTTACGTCCTTGGACAAACAATTTTTGAGACTCGTTAAATTTTCAATAGGGGGACATTGTTTTGGGTGTGGCGATTTGTGAGTTCTCCTTCCAGGAGAACAGCACTGTCACCACAGACAGAAAAAAGGGTGGCAGTCTGGATGATAACCAACACTTTGACACAATGTAATCAAATATTCACCTCAGATGAACCTAACTCATTAAGTTCACAGAGTGCTAAAGGCGATGTGAGTTTTCTCTTTGTTGTGGTGCCAGTGTGTTACTCTAGACTTTGACATTTTAGATGCAAAACAATTTAAATATGCGATTTGTGCTGTGATAATAACAATATAGAGGTGCTTCCTTTGAATGTATTACTCTGTCCAGAATACGGACAAAAAAAGAAGCAAAAAAAGAAAAAAAAAACATTTACAGGATGCACATCCGCAAGAGCACGAGTAGCATCGAGAATAACGTTGTGGCTAAGCCTTGGCCATCTCATGTCAAAAGGTCTGGATTAGTCACACTCTGAGGTGTACCATCTGCATTATTTATTATAGAGGCCCTTGTCAATTCCAGCAACACCCCCCCCCCCGCCCCTGCCCCCACCAACTGGCTGTCCCATCAAGCTAAGATTTATACCTCTGGTGTAGCTGGCAGGAGAAAGATGAACACATTAATTAAGGAAATGGAGACAAAGTGTAGCTGGGCCACACTGACACCTACTTAATACCGCTGTCCCGCTCTCCTATGTCTATCCAGTTATAATCATCACGGTAAATGTCCGGCACATGAAGATATGATTGATCAGTAGTCAGTCAGGCAAAGTCGGAGTCCGTTTAAATGCTGATATTAGTCACTGTCACTGTGAGAGAGCGGTGACAGGCATTAGTGGAGGCAATGAGGAGACACACAATCTTGTGTCGGAGGAGTTACAAAGTAGTGTTAGGCCAGAGGTCTTAGAGAAACTAATGGATGGAGATGAAGGGGTTTCAGAGTTGTTATGAATTATTAAATATGATCAGGTTTCCCTATGCTCAGGCACACAGGAGCAGGACCCAGGTTCCTCTTGCACAGTGGAAAGAAAACCAACACCTGTAATCCCTACAAGGTGTAGAAGAGCGGAGGATCAGACTGCTGAGACCTGAGTGTGTTTTTAGGATGTGTGTTCCTTCATGTGCAAACGTGTGTGTGAGCTAGAAGCAAAAGGATGTTCATTAACTACCATTTAAAAAAGAAAAAAATCCTTAATATAATTTATACATTTCCATTCAGTATCTATTTTTTATTCTTTATAGGATCCCCCTTCCCTGTTTACAGGGGATAAAATCTGGAAATTCGAAGTTCCAAAAGAAAAACGAACACAGGGAAAATAAAATGCAGCCAAAAATAGAAAAGGATAAAACAAATGAATACAAAACCCATGAAGAGATAAAAGTCTGACCCAAAAAGATGATTACAAAGTTTAATATTTACATTGATCAATATTAACCAAAATACATGTCATCTGCATTTTTAAGGACTTTTTTGTAATGGTAATGCACTGTATATTTATTCTGATTTTCTTTCCAATCTGAAGAGGCTCTTTATAGAATAATATTATGTTATGTTCAACACAATACAATTGACCCTTGTTTGCACTTACATTAAAAGGCTGGTGTTCTTAGCTGATTTATATCTAGCCTTCAGGTTAACTTAATCCTGCAATAACTGGCTGACTGGGCGGCAATAGAAAGAGCTGTAAACACAAGACCGACATATTATCATATCCTATCATCTTTAAACTTGATGTGGTTGATTTGCGGGCTAAAACTTTTCTCTTTAGAGATTAAGATGATATGGAGCAACATTAGCATTCTTTTGGAGTGGTGTTTCTAGCACCCTGACAAATATATAATCAGGTATTCACTCTCCTTTTAGTTCTACTCTGCTCTTCACTAACTCCTAAGAAAAAAAAGTCTGGTGCTTTAGGTGATAAATGCTCCTTTGTGTTTAATAGTAAGCCGCTAACTGTGTCTGTCTGCTGTCTACTGGTGCTGAGACAGTAGTGTGTGGTGGGTTTTGGAGAAAAAAAGCAGTAAAATCGGGGCCTTAAAAAATGAGCGAAAAAAATTGCTATTAAGCTCCATACAAGCTGCAGTCAGCTGAGGATTCTCAGCGGGTTCACCACTGTCAGAGACTCCTTTTCACATTACTCACATTCATTTTATTACAAAAAGCTCTAAGAAAATTGTTGTTAGGATGAAGTTGGGCCATGAAAGGTAGCCTCTTGTAAATGTTAATGTAGTATATGTGATATACTGTCATGTTTTTTACTTAATGATTCAAAATAAAATCATACACTTATTTATGAATGTTAGTGTTC
The DNA here is from genome assembly GCA_016859345.1 of Istiophorus platypterus. Taxonomy (NCBI): domain Eukaryota; kingdom Metazoa; phylum Chordata; class Actinopteri; order Istiophoriformes; family Istiophoridae; genus Istiophorus; species Istiophorus platypterus. Next base: position 6,947,557 of record CM029119.1, read on the forward strand.
TTTAGAATCGGTATGTTTGTATAAATGAATGATTATGGCGTATATTTCAAACACCATAAAGCAGCAGCTTTATGGCTCTCCGCTCTGAATTATTCAACCACCTTTACCTGCAGTATCTCAGATCTCCGGGACGTGCGGTGGGCCCCCCTCAGCTCTTGTTTCCTTCCCATCACTAATTACATCTATAGTTTGACGGCCCGCCTGTCTTCTCAGGAGAACTACTAATGAAGTGTTCTCTATTAGGATAATAGCAGAAGACCTTGAATTAAAAGACTCTGGGGACGTAAACACTTTGTTAATTCCTCCCCCATGACTTTCATGTCTTACCTGGTTTACTTGTCTATCCACAGGTAAAGATTGACATTAATGCAACCCCTATTATTATCTGTCTGTCACGCAACACTTAAGGAACAGTCATTTGCATATACCATGTCTTATATTTGACATACTTTTCTGGAATGTTTGTCCTTATTCTCGACACATCAAAGACACTTATACAAACCCTGTCAATTTCTGTTCCAGCGCTTGTGATTGTCTACTTTGTTACAAAACACAATTAGCACAGAAACGTAGCCCTACCTCTGAATTTAGGAATATATTTGTGCATGGAGAGGAGACAGCTTGCTTTTGGCATTTAAGATGAAAGAAAACAGAACCTGCTGATGACCAGGGAAGAAAATCAGAGCAGCTACAATACAGAGTAAGCCTGAACCATAAATCGTATTTTCAGACATTCAGAGGTGTCCACTATAGATTTTCCAGCTATGTCAAGCCCTTGTCTTTGTTAGCTCACAGTGTGTATGTGTGTGTGTGTGTGTGTGTGGGGGGGGGGGGGGGGGGCACTGGTCATACTCCCTCCACGGTGCAATGGAAAATCCCATCCCATCCTGTCCTATGCATTTCCCTGGCAGTGAGGTCATGTTGTCTACCTAACCGCAGGCCTCGGGACCGAAGCCTGATTACTGAGTGATGTTATTTCTCTGGGTGAGATCACTGGGTGGCAGTGTTGAGCCAGAGAGGAGGAGGATGGGGGCTGGAATAGATGAGGGGTGGACTAAATTCTGACTTTTTTCATATACAGTACAGTATGTCCACCTCAGTTTTTACATGGTAAACAGTACAGTGCAAATAATGCAGATTTCTGCTGTCAAGGTTTTTGCAGGATCATTTATTTCTTCCTGACCGTCACCCTCGGTTTTCATGTTTAAAGGCAGCTAGTATACAGGGTGCCCACACATCCCAGCCTTTTCTGACTGAGTTACCCCATTGTTTCCTCAGGGCCCGTGAGAGACTGGGTGCATTGTGTGTTGCCGCTGAATCTGAGGGACTTACCTGTCACCAGCTATAGCCCAAAGGACAAGCCCCTGTCTCTACTTTGTTATAGCAGTGACAGGGGGACAAGAGGATACTTCCAAAGGAACCTTGTTTCAGTGATCAGATGATGATAAAGCGATCTGGTCTGGATTCACAAGTGTTGATAGTGGCTGTCAGCGCTTGTTTGATGGGTGGCTGTCCCTTAAAAAGACTGGCAAAATGATAAATGGTAGGAAACAGAGCAAAAGGAAATGCTTTGCATACAGTATTTTTTTGCATGCTTTTGTAAAACCCTTCATTTATCAGGAATAGACAATGTGCAGTGAATTGTTTTTAAAAATTTAAAAAAATAATTCCATATGTCTGTCTCTGTCTAAAGTACTGACCCTTTGCACACTTTCTATAAACCTCTCTGTCTCAGTTGTTCTAGAGTGGAGACATGCCCAGCTCTCCTTAATGGCCCTTTGTTCAACCTGCAGGCTTACAGGTCAGGGGTCAACTGCACCTGAGGCCGATTCCCACAAACAAAAGCTCTGTGTTTACTGGCACCAGGCCAACACTTCCCCGTCTACTTGGGGTGGGGGGTGGGGGGGGGGGGCTACCAGCAAGATAATGTGAGAGAACTTGTTATTTTTTGTTATTTTTTTGTATTTGTGTGTTTGTTAATAAAAAGTGATTTAAAAAATCATTTTATCCTACTTTTTATAAACCATTTTGAAGTAATTATCATAGTTTGGTTCATTCTCTAGGATATTATATGGATGAAAAACACCAAGAACAAGCAAAAACTGAAGCTCAAAATCTTTCTATTTGAGCAACTTGCAGCCTGAGCTTACAGGAAATTTATTATTTTTTTGTGTAAAAATAAAAGTCGTGTTTTTCATCAGATATATACAAAAAGAAGCAGGCTCTGTGGGCTCAACCAGGGTGGCATTTTAGAGCAGAGAAAGTGAACTCATGACCAAAACCTCACCATAACCTTTATCAAATAATTGAAACAAATGTAACGCCATTTCAACCCCAGAGATCACAATCAGAACTGAAGAGGTGGGCGGGGGCACAAAACTAATTCCAAAGATAAAAATTTGTATTATTACCACAATTTTTAAAGGGAATATGTTACACTGAGGACAGACACATCCGAGAAACGATCTCGTGCAATCTCATTAACATCTGTGTCCGTGAAAATGATTTGAAAGAAAGAATTTGTTGTTTCAACAGCAATGGTAAGTATCAATACTTCCCACTGCTTCCAACACAAATATCATGTAATGCTCTCTAACCCTGAGCATGGAAATCAACCAGGAAGCAAAGCCTCAACAATTCCCTGCACTTCCTGCAGCAGACATCCATTCCCAGCTCCTCTGGCACCAAGTCAAGGACAGCAGATGGGAATCTTTAAGCTGCCACAAATCCACCCACGGACGGGAGCATAAGGGGGCTGCACTGACCAGATTGAACCCTGAGATGGAATAAAAGAAACTGCTGGGTGCTGCTTAGGGACTGGGAAGCGATCGTTCAGCTGGGGGTGGGGTCGCTGGCAGAAGGGAGGGCTCCTACCTGTCAGGACATGAGTGGAACAGGTGAACCCCCGTCCCCAAGGCCCTGCTCTCGTTTGCTTGCAATCGCACACAGACACACACAGACACACAGACACACACAGGCAAACCCCCTCCACCTGTCGCTCTGTCACTTGGATTGGGAACCAGCAGGGTGCCCCCCTCCATCAATCCCACCCTCTTCCACCCTCCTCTATTTCTCTTACATCCCCTCTTTCTGTCCCATCCCATTAGCCTGGGGCTACCTTTTACTGCACCTTGTCCTTTCTACCTTTTTAACTCTCTGCAACAACTTATCATATGGAATTTTGTTACTATTACATTACAGCAGATGATATGAATTAGCTAAATCAAAATTGAATTTTTGCCATAATGCAATACAAAGGCTTTTGTACCTTTGACAATGTGATTACAAAAAGATCTGAGTTTATCAAGTTTAAAGCTTTTTAACTATTCTAGTTGCATGGCTGTAGGAATATGAGATGTTTGTTGTGTGACTGTCCTCCGGTAAATTACAAAACAAAAAAGAAGTGTGTGTGTGTGAGGGGGGGGGGGGGGGGGTAAGGCTATCTGTACAAGCAGCTTATTACGACTCATTGTTACGTTTTACTGTAATGCTACCTCTAGCAGCTGCAGTAATTGTGAGAAGAGCAAGGGAGGAAGTCAGGTTCTTGTTAGACAGATTCCCAACTGGACACGATGCGGACAAGCAAGCAAGTGAACAAGAGATTGTTTCCATGTTATGCAATGAAGATGTCCAAACCTGCTCCATGCATAAGCAAACAGGCTGAGTGACGTGTTACTTGTTTTAAAAACTGCTCACCCTGGTTCTATTTCTGCGAAAGTTTTGTGCTCTTCCCCCGACTCTGATCTATTTATGAATCACATTTTTGATTTAAAACTGTGAATTTAAAACTGTGAATTTAAACCTGACTAATAGCTAGGTGATAACTGAATTACAAGATAACCGTATTATTCTTCCAGTAGCCTAACTGACAGTAACTGACTCAATATCATTATTTTTTTCCTGCCCATATAATAAGCTTACATTAAATGTAACGCTGTACAGATGCAGCTGATAAGCGATGAGGAACAAAGTGATGAGGGAGAAGAGCTGGGTCCACACAAAAGAGACTGATAGTGAAGAGGAGATATAGGATGTATCACCCCTCTCTCATCACGAGCAATGTGAAATTGCAGGACAATAAGATGGACAAGCTAGAAGCCCTGGTGAGGAATTGGAGGGACTTCCAGGAGTGTAGTGTTATGTGTTCATAGAGATATGGCCACAGGAAGATACTCCAGATCTCATCTCTAACACCAACGGTTTTCAGACGGTGTGGGCAGAAGGGAATAAATTCGAGAGAGGACAGAAAAGAGTGGTTTATTAAAAACAGATGGTACCACCCTGGTCACATTACTGTAAAGAAACATTTATGCAGCCCAGGCATTGAACTGTTAGCCGTGGGGTTTTGTCCATGCTACATAGCCAGGGAGTTCTCACACGCCATCTGGGTGTGGTCTCAATTGCGTGGGTGATCCAATCTGCCTATTTTATAGTTTTTTTTCTTTCTTTTATGCTTTTTAAATCCCTTTTCCTAAATGCAGTTTCCTAAATTTCTCTGTGGCAATCAATCATTTTTTTCTGATTCTGATTATAATTGGCAAATGTTAGCATACTGACACACAAACTGAGAGCATGTTAACCTGGTGGTGAGGATCCCCAGTGCCTAGGCACAGCCTCATGGAGCTGCCTGCATTTCACAGACTCCTTTTTACCTCTGTCTTATTGACCTTTGATATCAATCCACCAACATTAACTGCATCTCTGCAGTGGCAAGAACAGTTGTAACTTCTGAAATGTATTCAGTCATTGTTCCCTGGAGGAAGTATGCTCATTTATTTTATATGCATTTGAGCTAAACAAACTTTTATTCCACTCGATCATATTTTGGGAAATCTTTAGGGTTTTGATACAAAAGTTAGAACTGATATCTGCTTGATATCAATTCCATGATCCTTATCACTGTTATCAATGTGTTTGGCTTTTAACAGTAGTGACAACAGCACATTGGTGGGTTTAAATTTCCCGCCCAGCTTGAATTCAAGGAAAACAGGCTACTCCCTCCCTTCCTTAACAAAAAGTCTTCATGGCACCTTCCAGCTGAGATACTTAACCCCCAGTCGCGTCAGTGTAGCTGCCATTCAGCCAACAGCAGATGACTGTGTTTATACAGGGCATCCTCTAGGTGTGACTTTGACTTACCATGTCTGTGTAGCAGCTAAGGAGAGAGCATGCATGCATGGTTAAGTTTCCCTAAATAAATACTGGTTGAAATAATAAATAATGCTTCGGTAGAGAGATGACAAGCAGTGAGTCACCCTGTGCGGCATGGTCTGACTCAACTCAACTGCGCCATGAAGCAGACAGCTGCTGAAACCTGTTGTGATGAGTAGAGAGACAGACACTATTGGCTGCCACATCTATCTATCTATCTATCTATCTATCTATCTATCTATCTATCTATCTATCTATCTATCTATCTATCTATCTATCTATCTATCTATCTATCTATCTATCTATCTATCTATCTATCTGTCTATCTATCTATCTATCTATCTATCTATCTATCTATCTATCTATCTATCTATCTAAGGCTTCGTGGGAACTTAGATGTTCATGCATGTTTACATTATAGTAATGCCTGTGTGTGCAGCTACCTGGGGGGATTACTGTTTTACATGGCCTTTTAAAAGTTTCTGTGGGATTAAAGAGAGGTTAGATGCACACTACACACTGCTATTTCCCTAAGGCAGGAGAGAAACCTTTCCACTCTCTGCTCACACTCCACAGTAGTCACGCAAGCCTTGTCAGAGATGGGTTTGCACAGACACACATGCACCCTCACACAAGCAAACTAACACACACTAACACACACATTCACACACAAAGCACACAGAAAATGACTAAGAGGAAGAATTCAGGACGGTACATTCAGCAGTTGTGCAAGACTCTGTGGTCTATGTGGTTGTTTGAAATTTTAAGGCATTCACACATCAACACACAACATTGTGTTGTTTTTGTATTTAGAGGTATCTGCATTGCTTTAAGCTCAGATAACTATGTCATTATTAGGGAAGCAGGTATTTGCATTACAGTATTAAACAATAATGTAATGGTCAACGGACAATAGTCCGTTGACACAGCTACTAGTGATACACAAAAGCAAAGCAAGAGCGAAGTAACAATGACCTTCCGCTACTGTGATTCTGCTTTGGTTATTTAATAGAGTGTCTGTGAGCGTGCTGCGTAGTTTTAGTCAATGTGTGTGTGTACGTGTGTCTGTGTGAGAGAGAGAGAGAGAGAGAGAGAGAGAGAGAGAGAGAGAGAAACAAAGCACAAGAGAGGAGGGCCTATTCAAGCAGGATGCATGCTTCAGAACAGGCTGCAGGGCATCACTGAATGACTGATAGGAGATACCTTTAAAACAAAGCTCCTAACACACACACACTCACACACACCCACACACACACACACACACACACACACACACTAACAAACACACACACGCGTGCATGCACACAATCACAACACACACATAAAAAAACGCGCACTACCCAACACATACAATCCAAAAGGAAGTAAATGAATGTAAGAAAAATCTCAACAAATCCTTCCCTGTTTGCTTCCTCATCTTGTGTTGATGTTTTTTTCCTGAGCAGTTCATCACACTCACAATCAACTATAGCAACTTTTAATCACACATAACCCTGTCTCATATTGATGCATCCACAAACTGGCACACAGTAAACAAACAAGTCTCAACTGCCGTAGCAGGCGATGGATGCTTTTCAACCTGCCACAGACTTTTGTCTCTGTGTATGGATAACCTGTGTGTGTTTTCTACACACACAGTGGTAGGCAGACATGCCATAGAGGTTTTGAGTGGAGGTCAGGAATGGTCTTATTTAGTCCCAAATGTCCTTGGTTGCAGATTTTAATTTCACTCACCAGGTGTGGGGTTTTAGATCCTCTAAATTCCAAAGCTTTATAAATGTTCACAGATGCTGGGGGGGTGGGGGGGGTTAAAGTGTACAGGGGTTAGGTGAGTTGTATGGGGTCTTGCACTTATGCAGGGTGGTGTGCATCTGCTAGTGCACAAGAAAAAAAAGAAAGAGACATAGAGACAGGAAGCAAAACCCAGACAACCATTTTTTGTGAGGGAACCTCTGAGCTCTCCTTGTGTGATCAGTAGCATTGAGGGTTGGAGACTTTTGTAAAACTGGCAGGGCCCTTGAATTATAATGGCCACAAAGTGTCACCGCCTCTCAAACCACACAGTGTAGTAGATGCACATTAGGGCCTCTTAAGTCTTGAGTATGGCAGCTTTACTGTAACTCTGCGATTGCTGTTCCTGGAAGTCCCACACAAACTGTCCAGTGCTGTTGCGTGTCTGTTCCAGACAATCAGGCGGGTCTAAATTTTGTAAAAAAAAATTCATTCACATTGGTCAGAAAATTCACTGCAAGATAATGCAAAAGCACCAGAGAGGGCATGATTTCCCTCTTTAAACCATCTCTCTTTCTGTGTTTAGGAAATCAAAAATGGCTGCCCATCCTCTTCCTTTTCCAGTTTCATCGGCAGCCCGGGATGGCAAAGCAGAGCAGCTCAGTTCATATACAGTGTGTAGGAAGTGATTAACAGTAAAAGATCAAAGGATAAACATTCTTCCCTGGGACCCTACTCCTCCGGGGTATACAGCACCACTTCCTCTTTTTACAGACTGACTGCTGCCCCCACTGCCACAGCACAGCGCACACATTGTCACCACATGAGGCAGGGACCTACAATTCAGACAGTGTGTGTGTGTGACAGACAGAGATGGAGTGATAGAGAGGGAGTTGGGGGGGGGGGGTATGTGTTGTGTGGATGATGCATACATAATTCTCGAAAGCTGAGGCAACAACCAGGCAGCATTTAGAGTTTGAAAATTATAATGTCATTATGTTGTGCAGACACAACAATCAGTTGAGGGCGTTATCTTATGCTAATTTCCCATATGATGCTCTCACTGGTGCACAGCTGTTGCACTAAAGGACTGCCATTGGGAGTTGATTATGTGACTGCAGCTGCAGGTGCAAGAGTATAGGCAGGAAGTGAAGGAAACCCTCTCTGATGTCAGTAGTACTGGATATGGAATGCAAATTTGGACCAAAGTGAATAGTCTGCAGAGCATTTTTTGCTTCATGCGTAGGTTGAGGAGGGACCCGAGGTGATGACGCAAGTGTGTAAAAAAAAAAAAAACAACACACAACTGATACAATTATGAAAAATTATCTTTTGTCGATTGCATAACAGTAACATTAATCCTGAATGCCTGCATGAATCATTTGATTCTTATGTTGATGTTAAATCGTCTTTGATATCTTCATGCTGTCATTCTACTGCACAATACACAACATATTGGGACTGCTCTTCTTATGAATCCTGGTTTTAACCTTTTGATGGTAAATCTGTGTTTACATCAATATCAAGGCCTTCCTTTCCGAACCCCCTCCAACCTGAGGTGAAACATAACCTCCTCTTGGGCTCCATGGATGGCAGATCACAGGCCCTCGAGATCTAAAAGAGACAATTATCCTCAATTGAAGGCCGATGGGAAGAACAAAAGCTTCATAAGTGGTGCAGGGGTCTTTCTTTTTTTTCAGGCGGATTAATCCACTGACAAGGGGCCGTAGGAGTGACCAGATCACTCCACAGTCAGGTTAAGGACCCTCGACTCATTTTCTGAATAACAGGATGGTGGCTTAGTGATCATGCGTCTGTGCATGTCTGTGTTAAAAATTATCAAGACGTACAATTACATGAGGTCCAGTTTGCCCTACACTGTGGCCCAGAACCAAAAACTAAAAATACAGTGCTTGACCTTGTTGGTCCTTTGAAGCTCCAGTCTCAGGGACAATGTCTTTGTATCGGATTTGATGATGGCTCCAGCAGTCTTTACTGTGGTAGGCACAGAGCGTCAAGTCTAAATGTGGGTTTAAAAATAGTGAGGCTTCCGGATGTGTGGCTAGCTCTTGCTGTTTCTCTTGGCAGAATGAGGTCAGAACATATTGCACATAATCCACTTCATATGTAGAGCTACATAATATGGTTCCATGTCTTAACAGCCTGCCAGTTATTCTTATAGTCCTTCAGATCTGAGAACATGTCAAGGATGGAGTGATATTGACATAAGGAAATTAATTGTTACACTGCCGTTTTTTGTGTTCTGTCCCTCAAGGGAAACAAACAAGACATTTTCTTCTATATCTTTGCTGGAGCTTAGCTTTTCGTTCATATTGGTTACAAATGAGCCTCATTTGGAATGATAACCGAAGAAATGCACATATGGCCTCTAGTGAAAGACCCACATTTGGCCTCTCCTGCCTGCCATTAAAAAACATTTAATCTGATAGAATCATTTGTCTTTGTGTCTGGGGCCAGGCAAGTCCAAGGGCAGCTTCCAGCAACTAATTGGTCAAGAAGATCATTGACATCACAAGAGGTGAAAGGTCAATCTGAGACAACCTTTGCAGGTTCTTTGGTGCCAAGTTCTGTTTGAGAGTTGCCAGGTGTGAAAAGCTTTACTTGTTGTTCTTGGGCCGATGTGAACATCTGCACCAGACCTCTAGCCAGTGCAGAGAAACAGAGTCACGAAGCTGAGGACGTTGAATTCCCTTAAAAACATGGATAATTTAGAGAAAACAGACTTATGGGCGGGGAGGGAGATTGGGAATCAAAAGTTTCTGTGTATCTATACAAGTGTTTTGCTTTTCTTCAGTAAAAAACTTACTATCTGTATTTCTTTACAGGATTTAGTCTTTTGTCATGGAGAACAACTAAAACATTTTAAGGAAACATTTTTGGAAGCTATTTGTTGACCCACAAAAGAGTTTGACCAGCTTTACTTAAATCCATTATTGAATTTGTGTGTAAAGTCTCTACCAACTACTAGCTAGTTTCAAACTGGCAATTTACTAAAACTTGTTACAACATTAAAGAAATATACCCATAATTTCCCTTCAAATGTCTTAACTAATTTAAACTTCAGTAATGGTTAAATCAGGCGCTAGGAAACATTGGTAGTTTTGTCCAAACAAAAGCTCTTGGAAACTGATTACAGAATCACAAGCTGTAACATATAACTTCCAAAAGTAACAGTTTTTTGGGCCAAATGATTAAACTTGAATGTTAATGTTTTGTAAGTGACGCTATGACTTTGTTTTATCCTTTCTATACATATATCAAATACACGATTACACATATTTGTTCAGTTTTAAACAGGCCTTATGAAGCCATTTGTATGCTAATGTCATTAGCATAATGGTTTTTTTTTTATATGAGGTATATCTTTTTATCTATTTTTTTAAATTTGACTTATAATCCTTCCTATTTACATCATGATTTATACCCATTTTGATCAAGTGTCAGGTTATATATGTCAACCTATTACTTCACTTCACTACATTTCAGTCCAAAGTGGTCACATACCAAATTAACAAGTTAACATTCACTTTGTCAGTTGGTTCAGTTATTCAGCAGTTACACTTGGCATCTACACGGTATAAACATTTCGTAAAAACCTATCTATATAAAAACTAGTTTGAGTTATGCAAACTATCTTCATTTATTGATGCATAAATCTCCGGTTTAAACTTTCAAAGAGCTGGTGCAACTGTTGCATCCTGGGTCCAAAGCTCAGCAAGAATATAAACTCCTCTTATGATATAAATAGACAGTATTTACTCACACATCTAGTTTACCCCATCTCTATGCCTGACCCCTAACATAAACACAACATGGTTCCTTTCCCCAGTGACCCAGAGGGGTGCAGGTGGTCCACATGGACACCTCTATATGGGTTCTGACCCAGGTTCAAGGGTCAGACCCCTCAAATGACGGCCTTCCTTGCCGCCCCTAATTGCCCTGTTTATTTTTAGTCCACACTGGGCCGTGTTGAGCTATTAAAAGAAACATGAACATGAGGCTGTCCGCTAATTACTGTTGGGCCAGCAGACCCTCACTTTCCCTGATTACTACCATATGCTAACCCACTCAGAGAAGAGAGTCTCATCTGTCACCTTCACTGTCTCTCAGTGGTTTTGCTGTTTATGTAGCACTGCAGGATGGTATTTTGCTGCAAGTGTGTGTTAATAGAAAAGTCAGCTGGCTTAAAGGTTAAATTTTCTGGAAAAGTGTTGATTAAAAAAATTCTCCTCTTAACATAATAATTTGGTGGGATGTAGGCATAAAAGTCACTATGTGCAGGATAGATTTGACTGTAATAAAAGTAAATGTCTGAGATACGATCTCTGTAACTCTCTATCAGATCATGTAAGATGTTGCAATGTTCTGATATTCTCTAAAGGCACAGCAGAGATGCTCACATGGAGACTGTCATTTCACAGGCTACACAAGAAGAAAAATGCTGAAGCAGATTACTGTCACTGAGCCATGGCTGGCAATCAATAAATATGGTTTGAGGATTTAAGGAAGCAGTAAGTAATTGGGTCTTTTTAGACCTATTTGTGATCAAAGGGAGGTTGAAATAATACAGCAGAGTTGGCAATCTTGCTGAAGCTGTAAAGTTTACAAAGGTTTGATTGCAGCAAGAATCTGGGTTTGTGGAATAGCACAGATGGGTCTGGACAAAAGAAAGTACATGCTTCTGTTTAGTCTTGGAGACTGTTAGAGGCACTGCAGACATTTGATATGACAATTACAGATCGGTTAGTGAGTTAGCGTGAAAATATGTTAACACATTTGGTTTCAAACTAGACAGACCAAAAAATTACGAGATATTATATTCAAAAAACATTGATATCTGAGTGACAAACTGGGATAATTTATATTCTTCAATTAAAATTGACTAACTTTTACCACCGTAGAGACACTGGATGTTGAGTCCAGATGAGTGACAACACTTCTTGGTAATTTTTCCGATGTTTATGCGTCAATACAGGTTCTTTAACTTGGTAGAACTCTTGCCCTGCAAAAATCCATTTTTTTCATTTATGCATTTTCTGATTTGCATCTACTTGTTGCTTAGTTCTCATCCCTCAATCCCAGCTTATTTTGCTGGTAAAATGTGTGTCAACAGTGAAGCCGGAGCTGTCAAGATGGTGTCTGGATATTGTCAGACAGAACAGGCCCACCCGCCTTGTTCTACCCTGATGGATTGGATTTCCGCCACACCTAGATGCACAAAAACTGCCAACTTCCTGCAGAAATGAATCACTGAGTGGGAGAAAATAGATATTCACAGGAGAGCAATGCATTATACTACTTAGACCTGTTAGGTAGCTATGACGTGATGTTATGCTTCCTTAACAAATAAATTACTTTGGAAATGTCAGCGTGAACGCAAAGGCAGACCTGTTCATGGTCAATATCAAAAGGAAATGCCCTAACATGAGGATGACTGGGATCTGGAAAGTTTAGGAATTATTGATTTCGACTGGCAAATTCATTTGCATGATAAGGCTTATACTCTGGAACTGCTAATTTGTTTGGCCATTAAACTCAGTATAATTATTTGTTGTTTAAAACATGCAAAAACTATATAAGTTGAATGGTGTTGAACCTGTTTCTGATCTGTTTTGTTGGTCCTTAAAATTAAGTCTCTCTAGGGCTGTCATGGACAGACTACTGAATGGGCCTACTGACACAAGCCCCAGGGCTCAAACGGTCCGCAAAATGTCCCTGAAAAAGAGACATATGCCAACTACAAAAAGACACAACACAACAAAGAAGAGACAAAAAAAATATTACAAAGAGACTTAAAAACTACAAAGAGATGCAGAGCAATAAAATTGAGGCGAAGCAACCACAAAGAGACCAAAACAACTACAAAGAGACACAAAATGACCACAAAGAGACATAAAACAACCACAAAGACATGCAAAATGACTACAAAAAGAGGCTAAACAACCCCTAAGAGACACAAAACAATGGCAGAGTGATGAAAATGACTACAAAGCGATGTAAAACAACTGCAGAAATGTAAAAAAGACCACAAAGAGAGACAGAGAGAGACACAGAATTACTTCAAACAGATGTAAAACAACTACAAACTGTATGCATCACTCTCAATGTGGGTGTCCTGCTCTGTGTAGTGAGGTGGAATCATTTTTCTAAAATCTGTCCATGAGGGTAGTAGCACATAGTATGTGACTTGTTGGATTATTAGTTATTTTCATTCATGATTTGGTGAATTGGACAAAATGTAAATAATATTCACTATTGGCAGCAACAATAACTGACTTTAAAAAAGGATGTATACATTTTTTACCTAAATCATTTTTAGATATTTTAAATTTTTTCCTTATACCCCTCCAGCATACACAGACAAACATTGACATGTTGTGGAGTTTATCACTATGCTGATACACAGTTGATAAATTTCAGCAGATCCTACTCTGTTACTGAAACATTTAACACTGCCAGTGGCCTTGTCAGAAATGTACAACGGTAAGTGTTTCTGAATATTTGCAGCTGCACAAACAAGTATTTTGTTTGGTGGTTTTGTTTAGTCAGCTATGATTACTTCAGTTTAAGACAGTGGAAAGGTGACTGCATGTGGAGGTGGAAGCCTGAGGCCAGCCATTACCCCTCCGTATCTCTGTTAACCCCACTGCCACCACCCAGCTGCCAGTAAGCTCAACAGAAACAAGAGCTTCTCCCTCACTGCTTCTGGTCACTCGAATATGCTCTCATGAGATGTTTACTGTATCAAGATTAGATAAGCCCTTCTATGCTTCATGTAAAGTAACACATCCTTTTTATTTAGGTGCATGTAAATATAATTTGAGAGCTCTCTATGTGTGTAACACCGAATTGAGAAAAAATAATTTATCTTTACATTCAGACCAAACTGATGCAAATTGTATACAACACATCAGTAGGAAAATGTGATAAAAAAAAAAGAAACTAAAGAGCAAAGATTTGATAAACTGGAGACTGATGACCATGTTGTGGCAGCATCTGGTAACATTTTGTAATAATGACCGCTAACTCTGGTTATCAGGACTGAGTGCTGTGGATTACTCTTTTATCTCATCATTGGAGTTTCAAACTTTCTGCTTTGTGAAAGCCTTAATTGTGGAAAACTCAGAGGTTTGGTTTTATTCTGCTGAGGTAACACCCAGCTGTTGTAGAGATGTTAATATCTGGAGTGCGTCAGGAGCTTTTCTTGCCGCTATTGCTGTTGTTTGTCTTTTCACCCCTGCGTTACATGGTGTGACTTTATATGGTTGAGGTAATCCTTAAATGTGCCGTGCAGATGTACAGTAGATTTCGTTACAACACTTTTTAGCTGTTTGCTTTAAGACATTTTGTTTTGGCATGCATCACTTTTCTGGACAGGATTATTTGAACCTAGACATGCAGTAAAGAGCCTTTATGTAATTTATAGTCTCACACACACACACACAGAAGCAAAAGCATTCTGCATCATTTTACAGATGTTTAAGAGTCGTTTCTAGAATTAAGACGTATCAAATGCACAGGAAAAAACATTAGGTTTGTGGATCATAATGAGATAATACCAAAAAGTGCCGATTTAGACATTGTATTAGTTGCATGTGTTTTTTCATATGCGGGCTGTGGTTATGCTCTCATGCTCCCTGTTTAACCAGTAGGGGACATGTGATATCAGCAGTTGGTGGGCCACTGTTGCCACCCAGACAGCTGTTGTAGAGGAACAAACCACCTGATGAGCGCCTCAGCATGATGAACACACCTGATGGCGCTCCCTATGGTTCTGTTCTCTCAGGAGCCCTGCAGACGGCTGGAACGTTGGTTTTGGGCAACAATCCAACAACAACATGGAAGTCAACAGAAACCAAGTTTGAAAGTAAAGCTCATAAAATCACCAATCACACTTTAATGTTTGCTAACAGTCTGCTGCCACCAAGGAGAAGCCTCTTTAATGAGGCTGCGTTCAGTTATTCATAATGGAAGGGCTTGGTAATAGAAAACTGCTGTGTTGCAGTTGCATTGGTTTCACATTTTTGAATAATAGCCAAACCAGTGGAGTGTAAAAAGCCTACAAGGTTGTTGCAATACAGCTTGAAATTCAAGACCAGAGTGTTCCAATCCCCAGTATCTGGTCCTCCTCCAAAAATTGGAATCCTCTCCAACTGGGATCACCACCAGACACTCCCAGTTCCTCTCTTCCTTCTCGACTACCTCCTAATCTTCCTGAGAAACCAAGGTGGGACTCCTGGGGGAAAAAAGGTCACTGTCCCCAGCATTCCTGGCTTGGCAGGGGGGCAAGGGTTGAGCTGAAATGGAGGGGCAGGGTGAGGTAGGCAGGGGCATTGTATGTCCAGGAGAGGTACTTAGTTGGATTTGGCCCTTTGGCTTTTGTGGATGTTTTTTGTTGTCATTGTTGGCTAGACCTAATACAGCATTCCTCTTGGCTCGCCAGTGAGTGTGTACTGGAGAAAGGTAGCTGTAAAGGGGAAAGGTGACAAACCAGATGGGTTTTTAAATCTTATGGCAAACAATAGATGATGACCCCCTAAGCCATTTTGGCCCTCTTTGCCTTCAGGGCTTTGAACAGAAAACTGCATGACAATGATAAACAGGCAGAGAAAATGTGAGCGACCTGAGGAAAGACACCTGAGGAAAGATGTCCTAAATACAGCCTTACCCCTGAAAAAAAACTAATGATTGATTTTAAAGCAAATTGTGGGATTCCAGCTCATTTATTTCGCTGTTTCCCTTTATTACTTCTGGTAACCTTGCACCACTTGTGTATTTGTCTCTTCAGGATGCCAGATTCGATAGATTTCTGGTTTATTGCCAAAGACTGCTCAGTCCCCCTCTGCACACATCTCATAATTCAATTTCCTACACTTCTCTAATTCACACTTCCCATAATTCAAATAGTTTATTTGCTCATTGTAAAGGCTTGGTTCGTCAAAATCCTTTCAAATACTCCCTTCAAATGACCTGCATAATAACAAAAAATCATTTGTTTGCCTGAAGTGACAAAGCCAGAGCTAATGGGGTCAAGCACTGGTCAATTGAAGCTTTACCTATCTCCTTGTCTTTCTGTTTTTCAAGTTTTGACGCTGTCCCCCCAGATCTTCTCAGATAGCCCTCCCATCGTTACAAGCCTGTCTCACTCCTCTTAGGCTGGTTTTTAAACAGATTATAGGTAAATGGGATTTTTTTTTCCCTGGAGCCCTCTGTCACTGAAATATGGATGTGTTTGAAGTGCTTACCCCTACATAGCCAACGAAGAGGTTACATGTTTTTAAATGAGCAGGATCAGTCATCCTTCTGGCGCTATCACTAGCAGTCCGTCATGTGTGCTAAAGCTTGGCTGAAATCCGCAGCCCAAGATTACTGTCCTCAGGTTATTGCTTGCTCTTCAGTTTCTCTCTCTGCCTCTTTAAAAGCACTCTTTGCACAGTGTGGCCACAAATAAATATGTTAACAGTAGATCTACATTGGATGCATGGTTTTGGTTGATTTTGTGGTTATGAATTGGGTAAGCTCTTATAAGCAAAAGAGAAACAGCGTAGTTACTCAGCTACCCCACTCACCACAAGACATATTTGTCTACACATGCAGATTTTAAGAAGTAGTTATTTCTGTTATCTGAAGTTCCATATTGAGAGAAAGAGACTTTCCTTTCTGCCTCATTCGAACAGGAGAACTGCCAAAGCTCCATCCATCAGATAAGAGATTTTGTTTTTTTCATCTTTGGGTCAGGCACATAAGAGGAACATTTTGCTCTGAGCATTTTTACGCAGTTGCCAGGCAAAGGTTTTTCAAGGCGGGCCCTGGGGAGCAGATTATGACTAATGAGGTCCAAGTTAATGTGACCAGAGGAGGCAGCTGGCGAGAAACAGGCCCCAGTTTAAACCGTTATCATGAGATCTCACTGTGGGCCAGACTAAGGGACAAACCCACAGGAAGTACATCACTGCCGACGCCGGTCACGTCCGCCACAATTGAGCTACAGTGACTTATAAGGAAATCTTGGAGAGGACCAGACATTTGGGTTTACACTGACCACTTATTTAGAAAGACATTTTCAGCACTCAGATCATTTTATTGTGTTACCTCAACTGATGAGCCTACATACAGTATGTGTAGAACACCTGTTCCCCGCTCCCCTGGGTTCCTAGTTTTGTTTTTGTGCTCATGTTTAAACAGGACTGCATGTTATTCACAAGGGATGATGTTTCATATACTAAATTGTCTTCAGTGATCTGTTTATAAAATGAATGCCAAAAAAATAGAAATTTAATCTTAATTTTTTTATTTTAATTAATTAAAAAAACAAATTCTCAAGGGATTTCCTTCTATGTAATGTACGGACAAGCCGACTGGCGTTCCAGTTTTTTGCAATGGTCCCATGTGAACAGTTTTGTTTTCCCCTCCTGCTGCTATATTGACATCCCTGTTGTCATAGCTGACAAACAAATAAGTAATCGGTAATTGTTTTGTGGTTCTGGGGCACGGAGTCAATTATTATGCCTCCCCAGCAATAATTTCCTTGGTTGATTTAAACACAAGCTCCCACTAGGTAAGTCATCAGGGCTAATTGAGACCTGGGGAGTTCCACTCAAGGATTATGTTGGTTTACTAGTGGCTTTGTGATGTGGTGCAGCATGGTCCTTCGAACGTTTTATCAAAGGAGAAGATTAAATTAATGTGGACATACAGGAAACCAATCAAATGAAAAAATTTTAACACATAAGTTGATAGCACAGCATCCTTATAATAAGAAATTCTCTGACTGGTTTGTACACTGTTAACACAAAAATCACAACTAAAACTCATTTACCTGCCCTCCTCCTTGTGGCACAGGACAGCTATTGATAGTGCCAAGGTGTGAGCAGCAGGTGTGGGAATAATCTGGGACCCACCCAGTTTGCCGTAGCCCCTATTCACACTCCACTTAAACTGCCATCCATTGTGTCCCGGTGGCTGAAGAGGAGCAGAGGAACAGGACAATTACGACATTATGGCTGGATGGCTGAGCAGCAGTCCCAGCTGGTGAGAAACAGGAGGGAGGAATGGGCAACCACAGAGCAACTGTTCCCACAGGAAAGCAATCCACCACATAAAGTGACTATGCTCTGTCTTCATCAGGGAGTGTCTTTGATGCTGGACTGCTCCTTTGGTTGTAGAGGAGTAACGATTAGATTAGATTTGATTCCGTTTTTCTCAGCAAAGATTTATTGTTCTGTCCAGGATTTGATTCATTTCAGTGCAAACATTCAGATCCATATATGAAAATTGTGGAGCTGAATATCAAGCACATTGTCAATACATAAAATTGGGACCTTGAAATAAAATTACCATTTTAGGATATATCCATCTCAATGACTCTGTGATCTGATAGTGATGATCCACTATCAACTTTTACTTCCTAGAGAGCAAATCATAGCACTACAGAAAATGCTGCCTTGTAATAGCAAGCTAGTCGGAGTTGGCTTTAGAGCAGTGTCTTATAGTGCACCAACCCAGTAACACTCTCATTCTAGGCGCTGTCTGTACAGGTGGGCAGACCAAAGCTAAGAGTCACCACCAAAAAACAGGTCTTTCAACATGCTGGAAACATAAAGGTTTCCAAGTGACTTATTCTGGAAATCTTTATCCCACACTAGGATATGAAATAGTTTAACATAACAAGTGGCAGTTTAAGACTCAAGACTGAATCTACAGAAGTGCTAGCAGCTCTGTCACAATGTTAAGCAGGCATAATGTTTATTATGATCACCATCATAATTCAGCATGTTAGCTTGCTAAAATCCGGGGATTAGCACTAAACAAAAAAACAATGAACACAAAGTACAGCTCGTGCTGATGGGAAGGCATTCGTTTTTGTAAGCATTTGGCGATAACCCAAATTATTAGACAAATAAAATAATGAATTGAGGATGGATCCAAAAAGTGGACCTCCTGTCAATCTTGAGGTGGACATGAATATTTTTTACCAAATTTCATGACAATCCATACAATTGATTTAGACAAACAAATATGATACAAGTGTGATTTTTGCCTTTTAGATTTTATTAGAAATACTGAGCTACCTCATACACTGCTAATAAAGCATGGTCACCACCTTAGCATTATTATTTAAACTGCATGCTTTTGTACTCAGTTTCAGAACCATAGTTTAAGAACTTATATGTATGTGAATTTATTTTTTTGTGTGCGTGTCTTGGAATCTTATTGAAAAGGAGAAAATGGCCTAGTTCTTGACTATTGTGATTTGGGGCCTCTAGCAGACAACCTCCAACCCAAACAGAAGGTGGACTTCACTTAATCCTCATTGTAATTTATCTGTTATTAGTGTTCCTCCAAAAACTTGTTTTAACTGGATATCTTCCATTTGTGTTGATTTACATATTATCACACAATTTAAGATTTATTCTAAACAGCACTGGAACAGGGTATAAATCTTAATCGCTGTTATGACATCTACTCCTTCATTATTTAAGATGAATTCCTGTTTAGTTCCCCTCAATCCAGGTGTTCGTGTCTCCCGTGTCATTGCTTCGTCCTCTAAGTCCGACCACTTTGACATCAAAGCGGAGGTGTGTTGTTCCCCTCTCCACGCTGAGGAGAATGTCATGGGAGAATGACCCTGCGAGAGGCTGGTCCAGCCCCAGGACAATGCAGAGCCACCTAGGAGGAGTGGTCAGTGCATTCCACTTTGGGTCTGCTCTGTAAAGGCTGAGTGGCCCTATGCTTGGCCAAGAGGCATCGCATTTGTGAGAGAGAACTTGTTTCATGGTCACACCTGAGCTACAGACCACAGCTGGGTGTGTCACACTGGGATGAAACACCGAAGCAGCTGGTACCAAGTCACATGACCAAAATTGATATCTTATTTCCAAGACGCAAAACATTAGTTAACAACATCCATACTAAAAGTGATCTGGTTTCTTCCTGCGGTATTTTATCATTGAATAGATGGATCCAATATCTGAATCAGAAAAAAAAAGTTAAAAAGATTTGGGCTGAGTCAAAAACATTAACATTTACTTCTAAGATAATGTCAAAATATTTTAGCCAAATAAAGGTGAGGCCTCTACCTGAGTGTAAATGTCCTGAAAGTCGCCTCTCGAAGGATCAGTGTGTCTGCCCTTTTGCTTTGTCCAGTTGCATACCTAAACTGATGTTGTAAGTAATAAAGTAGGACCTCCTTTGATCTGATGTCCCACCCAGAGGCTTCTCCCTCCAAGCAGAAAAAATACTCTAATTCATTAGTGGACCTGCCTCTTCAAAGCTCAGCCACTCTGCGTCGGGAAACTCTAAACTTAGGCCCCAGACAGGCTCTTTTAAACACCCACGCACCTCCTGGGCATTAAGGTGGCGGCTGGATGAGTCCACATAAGTCATGGTAGCTTGCACATATCCCCTCCTTAGCCCTGCAGCACCACACCTATCCCCTTCAGGTGACAGGTGGATTATTGGGCATCAGCATTCTCTTGCCTATTTACAAGCAGTTTATTGACTGTGGGAAAATGTGACTTAAGTTCTTCAGAAATTCTCTGCAAATTTCAAATCTAGATTGTAACTGTAAAGTGATTTTTGTGTGTCTGTAAGGAGTTCGTGTTAAACTCAGACTGTGCCCCTCCTTTAGCTGAGGTCACATTTTGAAAAAGATGAAAACTTTTTTAAGCTAACTTGATAAAAATAAAAGTAAATCCATAGCATCTCTTAGCATCCCATGTCTTTTTCATCACTGTGGATTCAGAGCATCACTTCACACTGGGATGTGTTTGTTGTTGCCGTGTAATCCCTTGTTATGACCTCAGATGGACTGAATGACTGCTCAAGAGACCATTGAGCCACTTAAACAAACCAAAACGAGGTTTCAGGAAAGGGGATCTGTATAAAGTTCTGATCCATAACAAATTTTGCACATCATTTTTGTTTCCATATCAAAGTAGAAATTCAGAATGTGGGTGTTATTGTGAAGTCCTCTGAGTCTTTAGGGCCTGCACAAATAAACATGGCTTGGCTTACTTAGTTTTCAAGTGTTTTAGCTCTTGTCAATACACAGGGATAAATCTCTGGTAACACTGAAGATTCATGATTATTGAAGTCGCCACATAAACAGAGATGCTCTTATATAACTTGATATGAGGAGGAGTTTGCCCCTTGGGTGGTAAGAAGTTGAATGTGTCGGAAAAACCTGCACATCTCAGCCTCTCATTTTTCTCCCTCTCTCTCTCTCTCTCTCCCTGACCCTATTTACCCACTCTTTGCCAACTCTGATGTCAGCCTGCTGCACACGGGGTCCCTGAGCGAGTGTACAGTTTCTGTTTTGACACCCGTTCCTAACTACACATGTAAATGATTGATCACCTTGACTTGGCAGGGGGAGAGCAGAGATGGAAGTCCTTGTTACGTGATGGCTCTGCGATTATGTCCAACTTCAGGACAGTCTCTGCTGCTGGGTACGCTGGAAACAGATACCTGCAATGGCCCAGGAGTTGGGAGATTAAGTTCTGAGCACCCGCCATTTGGACCAAAGAATCTCCCTATTAACGGTCCTTGAGGAGCAAGTTGCACAGGTGTGGCTAGATATCTATGGCTCTTTGTTTGGTCTAATCCCACACAATTTAAACCAAGGCTCATTGCCCGCACCTTTAAGCCGACACTGAGACACCTGAGGGGCCTGGCTGCTGAAAGCAGAACTCCAGCTACTTTTGTGAAATGTGATTTGGCTAATTGATTTTGGAGTGGCCAGTCTGGAGTGCCTGGGGGGAAAAAAAGCAAAGGAATGGACTGTGAGCGAAGTTGGGGCTGCCTCCTTTATATGCATCACATTAATGAACCTGCTGCTACAAGAGCTCTGTCCTTTCAGGTGCGAAATGATGCTTAATTCAAAGCAAAGATATCTTAGCTCAAATCTGTAAAAAAATAAACAGTTAGCCGAGCCAGAAACCATGTTATGCTTTTAAAGACGGGGTGAGAACCTCTGTTTGCCTGCTCTGTCCGGCAACAGCTGTTGGTTCGTCTGTGCTTTCACTCAGGTATGGAGCCAATCTGAGGGCCAGGAGGGTTTTAACCCCAATCTTCTCCTCTCTCATCTCACAGCCTGGCACACATGGGCTGTGCAGCTGCACTTCCCATTGATCTACAGTCTGCGTGGATGGCTGGCTGGAGGGAGATAGATTGGAGGGGAAATGGCTTAATTGTCCTCACTCTCACTGCTGGAATGCAAATAGCCCTCCACCACTGGCCTCCACTGTGAGGAGAGCCCCATGTTGAGGAGCCAAGGTCCTATTTATTGTGGTGGAGAATAATTTTCTCTTTATTAAAGCACATGGCTCTACCCCACATTTGGTCTTTTTTTGTGTGTCAAAAACGTATTAATGCATTCTAAAAGAAAAACAACAGCACATTTCAACATTATAATTTTTATTTTCATTTGTTTTTTTTTTTTTTGTTATTTTTTTTTTTTCCAATAAAGAAAAAAATGTCAGTGTCACAGAATGCCAATACCATTCAACAGTCAGAGGTCAAACAGATAGTCAGGTGAAGGGTCATGACTCACGCAGAAAAAGGCAGGAGATGAAAGAGTTAAACGCTGAGGTGTACGTATCCTGTCTGACTTTGATCTCTGCCTCAGGTAGCTCTTTCATAGCCATCAATCTTGGCCAGGAGCTGATGGGAGGCTGCTCCCTCTCGGAGCGGGCTTGCTCAGACTGAGACTGTCTCCTCGCCTTGACAGAGTGCTGGCATGAAATGCCAGACAACCACACAAGTCCACAACAAATCCTCAAAGGTGTTTCTCATTTAATTTTCCACTCAGTGTGATTTCATTCTCCTGTGTATCAATTCTATTTTCCTTTTTTTTCTTTGTTTTTTTTTTTAAATGAAGAAACAAAGAAACTGGTGATGTTGAGTAAGAATGCAGGGAGGGAGGGAGCAGAAAGGGCATGTTTTGGTGAGGTTCAGAGATGAAATGAGCAAGTCTCCAAGGCTTTGATGTTTCTTGGCAGGCTTCAGACAGTCACTGACAATCTGATGATCTGGGAGCACAGGCCTTTTTTAAATCCCCGGCCCATCCTGGCCCCGGCCGTCTAGCCCTCCAGTGACAAACGCTTTAATATGACAAGGTTAAACGCCTGAAGCACTGCGGCAAAATGGTCATGACGAAGCTGGGGTCGGGGGTGCAGCTTTCAATGCTGAGCAGCTTATTAGTGTACTAACATATTCATGGTTGATTTACTCAACAGGTCTCCTCTTCGTTATCAAATTGATTCTTAAAGAAGAATTGTTAAAGAGTTAATGTTGATTAAAACAGTCATTAAAGCTGCTATAATCAATATATTTTTTTATCAACTAAGGATTAGATGACTACTTATAAGTGGAAGCCATCACTTGTTGTGACAAACCTACAACAAATGAGTAACTCTACATTTCCCTTCAGGTTTACAGAGATTCATGGCCTCTTTTAAATCTTAGTTTTGTTTTTTTGGCCCACAACTGTGTTGTTTAGGTTCACTCCTCGTTTCACATGCAGAAGGCAGATTTTTTTTTTTAGAGGGGGGGTGCACAAAAGTTCTAACAAACTCACTGTACACAATGTGCTAAGCACTAAATGGCAGACGGACAAGGTTAGTGACTAGCTGATTAAAAAAGTACAGCATTTAGCATGAAAAAAATCTGTTTTCCTGAGGAGTTGATGTAGATCAAAATCAGAGCAAAAAGGAGATTGTTAGACTTCAGTTCAACAGGTGGGTGCAAACATGAATAAATAACATAAATTCCAGTTCTGCTCCATATCTGCTGGATGTTGCAACTGTTTGCTAAAAAAAATCACTTCAATAGCTTCAGTGTGGTAATACAGTGCTTTTTTGTTCACAACTGTTTTCCGCTTGCTCGATCGGCCAAATAAACGATTAATTAGTTATTATTTTCTAAACTACGTCTTCACTTTACTTCCTACAATTCCTATATATACTGATTTTGTTCTTGAAATATTTCTCATATCTCAGATAGCCTTTAATTTGTTTTAAGAGAATAAGAATATTTTTCTAGGCTTGCTTACTATTTGATTAACTTTATATTACTTCAAAATTTGTTCAGCATTTCACTCCATCAGGTATTATTCTCTACAGTTTGTTGTCAAGATGAGTACTGAGGTTGTATATTTTTCTTAAATGACATTTGTATGTAGTTTATTAGAGGTATTTGTTAATACAAAATTTGTGGAAAATGAAAAAGGGGTACTTTGATTACTTCTAGTTTTAAATTGTTAATTTTCTGCTATCTCACTCTAGAAAACTTAAAACAATCCCTGCTCCTTTCTTAAACATTTGTTCATATAGTTCACTGACTAAAGAATTCTCACATACTCCCATGCTGCACGATGTGAAAAAACAAATGATACATACTCTACAATAGACACAAAACTTAATATCAGTTTGCTATGTTTTTCTTTGAGGGATGCCGTTATTTGATAGGCAGTGTGGTACAGGCTTGGTGCTGCGGGGCCATTGTGTCCTATTGTGGGTCACAATGGAACTTAACACTTGACAGAGCCAGGGCTTGTTGTCAGGAGCTGAACTTGATCCTGTCAAGTTGTTCCCATTGAAGAGCTATAAAGAAAGGGCTTTGACCTCACGGCCATGCAAGCTCTATATCAGTCCTAATATTAATTCTCTATTCAAAGGATATTCATGTATAATAGGAGAGCTGCTGAAGGTGTCTGTACTTTGCTGCAAACCTGTTTTGACATGTAAGTTACATGTTTCTCTTTGAAAATTCTCACAAGACTCATTTTTAATGTGAGATAATGGTGGAGGGTTGTGTGCCCGCTGCTCTCCGCGGCTGTCACCCGCCACGATGACTCCTCCTGCCGCCCAGGCCACCGAGGCTTATCATCTCTATCACCTCTGGCATGTCAAACTGACGCTTGCCTTGCACAC
The DNA here is from genome assembly GCA_016859345.1 of Istiophorus platypterus. Lineage (NCBI taxonomy): Eukaryota > Metazoa > Chordata > Actinopteri > Istiophoriformes > Istiophoridae > Istiophorus > Istiophorus platypterus. The sequence continues at coordinate 6,972,393 of CM029119.1, forward strand.
TGTTGCCCTGCAGACCACAAAAGGGGGTTCACATTACCCAGAGGGGCAGGTAACTTCAGATGGATAATCCTTGGACCTGGTAAACCTGTCTTTAACAGGGCCTACTGTCTACACCTGGCAACCTCAAGCATTGTGTCATTGTGTGTTGATTGGGTGTGCATGTGTGACTCCCCTGGGTAAATCATTGTCCCTTATGTTCAATATTTCCACCCTCCGTCTGTCAGCTCATCTGCTCAAGGAAGAGAGAGAGAGAGAGAAAAAACATAAAATTACAAAAGTTCTGCACTTCTCATATTATTTTCATGTCTAAACATCTGCAGCTAATTAAACCTGTGGGCCTTTCTAGTGAGTTTATGGGGACTGTGAATCTTTTTATTGTTTCTAGATGAGATTTATGGCCCGGACACATTGTCTCTGCAGTCTTCATACTTTATTCTCCTCACAAAAGGCTTCAGTAGACATTCTGTGAGAGACTGCTGGAATGTAACGTCAGATGCCTCCTCAGATATCCCCTCGGATGCTTGTAAACAGACAGTTAACGGACCCGGCAGCCCCAGCAGCTCCCGATGCCACTCCCCCAGCTGTTTCTGACCTCAGTCGAACTCGCTCGCCATCTCAGCCGCTAGGCCCCGGCAGGATTCTCACACAGAGACAACTCTCTCTCTCCTCGAGCCACTGCCACCCTGTTGTCGCCCCACTGATCCATGCCAGCTTCAGGCTTTTGTTTTTCTACCCGCCCTCCCTTGGAACTGGGGGCAAGATTTACAGTGGAAAAATATAGTATATTTTTCCCCCCATGTTGAGCTGGTGAGTCTGGAATGTGTGTTTGGGCAAGATTTTGCGAGGAGTGTGAAAAAACAACAGAGCTGTAAACACCAAGGGTAGACCCAGACTGGCTTCTTTGTTCCAGATGTGGAGCAGGCACATGCTATTAGTGCAGCTCCAGCCAAGCTGGGCTGTAACCCAATACACTGCCACTACTGTCCCACTGCTTGTCCATCAGCTGGGCTCTCACTGCATTCATATAGACAGGTTACTGCCCAGCTCTGCAGGATTCTGAATGAGAGTAAACTGTGTGTGATGTGCGTGTTAGTGTGTTTGTGTGTGTGTCTGTGTGTGTGTGTGTGTGTGTGTGTGTGTGTGTTTGTGTGTGTGCGCCAGAGCCCACAGCCTGAATTGGTACCAAATGCGCATTTGAGCCGCAACCAGAAGACCGAGGAAGGTTGGGGGGAGAAAAAAAAAATCAACAATGTATAATTTAGACATACGACCGACGTTCTCTACAAATGAAGCCGTTTTAAATCAGATGCCCCGAGTGACACCGAGCTCAGGTTGCACCAGGATGGCTTATATGCGTATTACGGGTAACGGATTCCAGACCCCCAGATTTGCCAAGGCCTCTATATTCAACCAATCAATTAAAAGTTTAAGTCTAACTGTCAGTGGCCGATGCCGCTGTCACCCGCTGTCTGGTAGCAATTATGCCAATGATGAATTCAAAGCTCGAACCGAAAGTCCGACATTTCCCACGCAATTCTAGTTACTTCGAGTCACCTTGGTTTTATAAGTTAATTACACTTGTATATTGTGTTTTGTTTTTTAATTATTAACTTTGTGATTTAACTGTTGTCTTTTGCAGCCTAAAAAGGCGCTCGATCCATGCTCCTCTTCTCTTTTTCATTTTTTCGCCAGACGGTGACAAATACCTAAATAATCAGGGCGATTCAGTAGTGGTTTTGTAATTGAAAGAGTTTTACTTTCAGCCCTAACTGGCCAGTAAAAGCTCACTTTGAAGAAATTCCAGAGCAGTTGATGTAAACGGTGAACATGTTGGGACGTGAATGGCCACGTACAGAGGGCCATTTTATTTTACCGTAAAAATAACAGTAATAGAAATAAAAACAAGGTTGATAAGTGAATAAATAAATGCATTTGCAGACATACAGTTGCTGTCACAAAATCGAATTTTCCTTCCGTTATTGAAATTAATTGTGTAGCATTGTTTTAATGAAATACTGATTTTCATTTTACATTTACCTATAATAACCGACTTACATTTTATTAATAAAACTGTATTTTATTTTTATTTATCATTTTGTTGGGTCAAAGAAGATAAACATAGAAAAAAAATGAAGAAATTAAAAGAGACCAGGCTAAACATGAATATTTTCTTCAACAGAAAATGTATATTTTCAGAAGCAAACAGCACTTGAGCATGTGAACATTATCATTTATTATTTGTTATTTACAATCAAGAGAGGAAAGCCTCTGCAATCAATAGTTCAAATTGAATTACAAAAAATTAAAGTTTGTCACACTTTTAGAAATCGGTAAATCATAATTAGATAAATTGAATATCAATTGGTATTGGCATTAAAATAGCAAAAGAGCAAAAGAGGTGTGTGTGTGTGTGTGTGTATATATATATATATAGAAATAGGTATTGGACAAGTCCTTACCACAAATATTTCTAAATTATGACAACATGATATGAACTACTAAAGCTGTCAATCCTTATCAGTGGTATGTGTGTGGTTAATAATTGGTTTTTTTAGACGCAAAATTGTAAACAAATCCATGACTAATAAACCAGTCAATAAATTTTACAGATGCATAGTCCATGTATTAGAAATAAATTACAGTGCATGAATAAAATAAGTAAATAACATTATCAGAAATAATTCTGTGAGCAGTTGTCTTTCCTTTCAAATGACCTGAGCCAGAGTGCAAACATTGGATCTGATTGACCTCATACATGAGTTAGAGTGATCATGTCACAGGGGTGAACTCTCTGGGACCTCAGAGACTACCTGGACAGCCATGCACACACACACATGCACACACACACACACACACGCACACACACACACAGTCACACACACACACACACACACACACACACACACACACACACAAACATTCTCACACACACACACACACATACACACACACACACACACACACACACACACACATTCTCACACACACACACACACACACACACACACACACCTATACACACCCATACACACACGTCAGCAACAACAACATGGCTGCACTTGAGGAATGAGACGCCGGCCATGGAGATATTAGTATTCCTGTTTGATGGCGCCTGGAGGGGAGATTAGGCTGTTCATCCTCTGCATTGCTCCGACTCCTCCTCTGCCCCCTTCTTTTCCCTGAGGCAGAAAACAGTCACAGAAAAACGCAAAACCTATTGTTTGCATTGGCTTTCTTGATGTAAAAGGTTTGGAAAAACAACTGCCATGTACAGTGGATAGTGTTTCAATGACAGACACCTGATTATTTTTGCATAACAGCAAAGATGGTAAGCACAGGGTCCACATGGACAAAAAAAATAATACATGAAAAGTGTAAAAACACAAATAAGAAGTAAATTTACATAACTGAAGCTATAATGAGAATGTTGTCATTTAAATCTGGCTAGATATAATGAGAATGTTGTCATTTAAATCTGGCTAGATCTGTTTTTTTTTGTTTGTTTTAGGTACTTTCCTGGTTCTTATGGCTGGTCCATACTTTGATTTTGTAATGCATCACTGGTGGGACAGTTGCAACAAAACCACATCTCAGCTTCACACTCATCACGGTTTGCTGCTGAAATGGGACGTCTCGTCTATATTCATGTCTATTATGTTGTGAGCTGAGCCTATGATAATAAATCCTGCGATCCTGTCGGGGTCATGGACTGTCAGTCTGAGTTTAGGCCTAAGCTCGGTCCCCAGCAACAGAGGGTTACTTGTAAAACATGACGTGCCAGTGGGGAAGATCACAGCCAAAGCAGTTGCCTGGGAATGTGCTCTTGGTTTGTACACAAAGAATGCTGTCACTCTGCATCAGAGCTGTGTGATTGACAAACTCGAATGGTGTGTTTGTGTGCGTTTGTGTGTGTGTGTGTGTGGATGGCTGTGAGAGAGAGAGAGAGAGAGAAGGAGAATGAAAGACAAAACACACCTAGGTCTAACACACCTCTGTAGACGTGTGCTCATGTGCACTGTACAACAGGGTGGAAGCAAGTGAGTGTAGGCGCCATTCAGGGGGTTGACTGTTTTTAACATTATCCCTTTGCGTGTATCAAGAGAGCCACAGCGAGGACCCATTCCTGCTCTATGACTGCAGGGCTCGCCTTTGTTCTTCACCCATAATACAGACGTAATTACAAGCCTTAAAGAGCCTCCTTACCTTGCTTTCTCTCGCCCTCTCTTTCTCATACACCTCTCGTACGCCTGACCTGCACACACCTTAGCCCTGACAGATACTCAAACCCAGGACGCAACCCTCTGCACTGAGCGGCTGAAGTGCCTTAACAAGAGAGCTGTGCATATATGCCCATGGGCCTCTTGGTCTTCAAAGCCTTGTATTTTGTGTTTATCTTCATTTGGCCGCCCACATCCCATTCATCAAAAAGTCAAAGAGTGTGATTTTCCTGTGAACTACGGCCACGAAGGTTGTTTTTTCCTGCTGATAACATGGGCTCTAAATGCAACACCTGCTCCTGGAGCCACAAAAATCTCTCCCTTGCTCATTTGTTGCCAGCTGCAAATATTGCTACCATAATCCCACCACCAGTAATGTTGCAGTAAATTCCTAATGGACATAGCCACAGTATTACATTTATAATTTGCCAGTGTGGATTTACAGCTACAGACCTTATGTGTGAAGTCAGAAAATTGCTGGCCACTCAGCAGTGTTTTTTTTTGTTTTGTTTTGTATTTTTTTTTATTGTGACTGAAATTTTACTATGATAATAATTTGTGGCTTTGTTCTGGCCGGCTGCTTGGCTGAGGCCTGTGGGGAATCGGGAAGTGGTCCAACCCCCAGCAGGCCTTTAGTGCTGCTGGATTCCCAGTAGTTCCAGGCAGGGTAGGACATGACCAAAATGACGGGGTTGGACAGTAGCTCAGCACCACGCTCGAACCCACCAAACACTCTGTTTATAATTTTGAGTGCAGCTTACATGTGATTTAGCTAAGATGAAAGGTGAGGTCTGTATCAAAATGCAAGGCAACACATGGTGACTAGATTTTTATCGAAAATGTGGCACTCAGCAGCAGGATACCCACATTTCTTCCCTTGACTGTGTATTTCTCCACCTGTGGATTCACTCTGCTTGAGGGTGAGTCAATAAGGCTAAGACATGGAGACAGGGTTCCTCTTTGAGTCTGTGGTCACAGTTTTCTCCCCACTCCCACACTTTATCCACATGCACTATATGAGTTTTGCTGAGTCTGCAGTCTTGTGCCACAATCCCACCCTCTTTTGGCAGGTTTGTGCTTCACTTATTTTATAAACCCTGACATTTAGTTAGAAATAGTATGAGTGACATTTGGCTTGAGTATTTCTGTTGCGTGTAATACTGAAATCAAACATCATTTTGGTTTGAGAGTTTGTCTTTCTTTTGTCTCATTTTGGTTTCCAGATTATGAGAATATTTATGTTCATTCGTTTTTAGAGTAATCATACAAATTATATAAACACACTGTATTTGTGTGAAAACATTTATCCAACTATTTTTTTTTATATTGTGTTAATGAATATCTACATATTCCGGTGCACTGGCGCCTAAATTTTAATTATGGTTACCGTAAATCAGTATCCCCCTAATTTGGCTAATTTATGTGTTGAAACTATGAGTAACTGTTGAATGAGCAGTAAAATTTATAGTTATCCTTCATAAAACAAGACTGAGTCACCGTGGCTGCCAGGTTAGCAGCAACAGAGCATGCTTAACACTGCACCCATCAAACCTCCTGTCTGTGGCTAATAAATCTTTATTTTAAAATTTACTGTTCGACCTTTCCGACGGAGACTTGAAAGTTCTGTTTGGCGATAAAAATCAGAATGTTTGCTGCAAAACTGAAGCAGCAAAATCAACCAAAAATCATAAAACGTTTCACGAGTCATCGCGAAGCTTTTGAAGTTAATGTGTGCTCACACAAACTCTTTAATTTCATTGGCCTGTGCCAAAGCAAAAAAAAAAAAAAATGATTTAGTACACTTCTTATACACTGAAAATAAGAAATTATTCTTTTTTTCATCTACGCAGGATCCGAGGAACCTGACGAGTTATTACACTATATAAATATTTATCAATATGACGGAAATTCGGCGTTTTTGAACTTTCGTAAACGAACCAATGTTCAATTTCAATTTATTTTGGACATAAACACCAGATAAAATTAAGCAAATGGGTCCAACTTGACTCCATAAGCTCCTGCCTCGGCCATTCACCTTGACATTTACCCTTATAATCACATCCATAAAGGAGCATTTCTCATATTTATTGCTGGTCTTATCATCGATGCTTGACTCATCTAACGCAGCCAAAATTTTACAATTACAAATAAAACCTTTATTTTGAGAAGCACTGCTAATATAATCAATTGGCGAAGTCTTTCAAAAGTTCTTAAATTTATTCAGTTTTTTAGGCAAAGCCAGCAATATCAGTACTGGCTTTAAGATATTTTAATTTTATGGACTAAATGACTTTATGTAAAACAGGCTTGAATAGAAATCACTACCTCTGCGCAAATGATGTTTTTTTCATTATCTATGGAAGGAGGTCCCTCCTGGCCGCCGAGCCGCGTCCTGTATCATATGGTAATGAAGTTAATGGTGGAGCTCCAGTGACAGCCGGCTGCGGAAGACCAATCAGAGAGCTCTCAGATGGAAGGCAGTAGGTTTGAGGCTCTGCAGGCAGGAGGTGTTTGAAGAGCCATATTAGCTCCTCCAATAATGTAAAGAAGGATTCCTCTCGCTTTTATCCGATTTTTACCTCCGCCACAGCTGTGAACATGCAAACTGTAACTTATTACTGCGGGGAACGTTTTTTCACGAACAATGCATTGGACCTAAGTGTGGATTTGTTCCAAGTTTTCCTCGCTGTCTGACAGAACTCATGAATCCCTCTTCAGAGCGACGGGTTTATGGACTCGCTTATTAGCTAATGATGTCTATGGGTTTCATGCCTGACAGTCTGAATGCCTCTGATCCCTCCAAATCGGCCTTCCTAGAGTTTGGCCACGGACATTCGGCACACCAGCAGCACTCCCCCGGACTCTCTCACATTTACCCCGTTCATGGCTTGCACGCTGCTGGGCATACCCAGCACGAAAGTCCTTTTCCTGGCAGTTCGTCCTATGGCCGCTCTTTGGGCTACGCCTACACCGGCGCGGTGAACACTCATCCCCCGTCCGCTTACATGCCCTACCAGCACAGCAATCACAGCAGCACCAGCAGTCTGGCCCACAACAGATTAGAGCAGACAGGTATGTGAGAAATAAAAAAAAATCGAGACGAAAAAAATTTGAATGTTATTAATGGCTATAGGATTCTGATTTGTAGCGATGCTTGTGCGCAATTACGCACAGGACGCGCAGCTTGCCTGATAATTTCCTGCTTATAAAAACTGTTCACGTGAGGGTTTAGTAAGTTAGCATTCATAAGTCATTATTTCCTCATCAATACTGTCTTAATATGAGAGTTTAACTAAGGCATGCACGTCAGTCGGCAGAGTCTTACTCGGTCAGTAATGTCCTAGCAAGGTCCATTCAGACGCTCCCTCTTTACCATTCATTTTATAGAATGAAGGCAGATGGCGCCATTAATTTTATTGACCATAATTTTCTGTGGGTAAGCCCAATTATAGTCCATGTAGCCCGAGCCTACCTCAGGAACTATTTTCTAGCCTCATTGTTAGTGCACATTACGGAAACCATTCCTGAACACAGGACTCATTTCATCTCTGTGCTCTGAGCACTGATTTCCCACTATTTAAACGATTCCTTTTGTACTATGTGTTGTTGTCGTGTGAAGGTGTCGTTTTTGGTCCAGTTCAAACTTGTCGATACCAGGAAAACCTTTCACTAAAACATTAAGCCTTATTAACATCCTTAATTCACTAAAACTATATTCAGGCCATTACCGGCCGTGGGTCCAGATAAAGATTTAATCTGACAGCCAAGTAAAAAGCAGAAGCTAGCTCAAAGTTTTTAGCTTTCAGGCCCAAAGACTGTTGCATGTGCAGTGTGTAGTGCAGGGCCTGTGAGTTAAAGTATCCAGAGACTATACTGTAAAATTCAACCATTCATCAGGGCTCTCGTTGTGCTTGACATAGTAGATTTTGTTCGCCTAAAACACTCAGGAGGCTGTGAGGGCAGTGGGAAGCCTGTTTAAACGTCACATCTGGGACTGTTGTTGTTTGTCTTGACGTAGAACCTGACGATGAAAAGCCATAAATCAAAACTCTTCTCTCTCTAAACTTTCTTTCCGTTTTCTTGTTCAAACCACAAGATCGCGAGAAGTCCACGGCGATTGAGAGCAGGGATATTCGTTTAAATGGCAAGGGGAAGAAAATCCGGAAGCCTCGGACCATCTACTCCAGCCTGCAGCTGCAGGCTCTGCACCAGCGCTTCCAGCAGACCCAGTACCTGGCCTTACCGGAGCGCGCCGACCTGGCCGCCAAACTGGGGCTCACCCAGACACAGGTGGGCCCTCAAGCCACCCTGCAGGATCCAGGGAATATGTACTTTGTAGAATCAAGTATATATGCACTAATCAACCATTTTATTAAGAATAATGTAAGCAATATAACATTTATTCAGCATAACATTTCCACCTAAAATATCAGGTCTGCAATATCAAGCATTTGGTGGCTTATTATATAGCACTAAGGGTTCATTCACTCAGCTAATATATTTTTTTTAAATTAATCTACGTAAAGTACCCCGAAAAAAATATTACAAAGTGACAAATGAAGTTGTTGAAATAGAGGATATTGAAAAGGAAACCTCCTATTCGGTGAATTATTAAGGATCACAGTGCTTCTGGGGATAAAATGAAAAACCAAATAATTATGAATTGTAACTCAATCCTTTAATACAGGCCTTATTTACTGTACTTAATTTCGTGGCTGTATTTGCTTTGACAGCTTTGGTCCTTGAAGTGTTCCCTGTGAATGAGACACGACCGCAGTTAGATATTATTTTAAGTCATCTCAGGGCTGCAAAACAAGGGGATTTCAGCCGTTTTCAAGTGTTCTCAATAGTCTATTATATGATACCCAAAGAAAATAAACCGCTGCCTCATGAGGTTTATTTAATTTTATTTTTGTCTCTCTATTTTGATTTCTTTATCTCTAATTTTATTTGATAGATTTTATACTTTCGTGTTTGTTTTGTTAACGTCAAAATCCCTTCAGACAGACTAAGACTCACGCGAGCCGATATTATTCACGCACCCATACACACACACAAACACGGAGCCGTACACGCGCGTTTGCGAATTCAATATTAAAAAATACTGAACCGTCGAAATTGGCAGTATGGGTCTAACTGCACGTGCAACTGTGAACGTATTTTGGAGAAAAAAACAGGTGCACGTGTCGTTGTTAACTTATCATTCTCAAATGGGACAAAATGGGCGACCCCCTCCTCTCCCTCTTCACTTTGGTCTAGAAAATGTCTGGCTTTGGTTTACGGTTTGAAAATAAGAGATAAACTAATGAATCCACTCTGTCGTCTGCGCTGCCTCCTGCACATTTTTCTTAATCCCCCAACAGTTACCTCAGCAATTATCTCCCGCTTGCATGCAGCCCTTCGCGTTGCTTTTGTTTGGATGTTTATAGAGTGATTCCTCGTCACATTGATGCCTGTTTTGACGAATATTTCACACCATTGTTCTCGTCTAAAAAAATATATATATCATTTCATTTCGAATCAGCAGAAATTTCAGTGACCCGCCACCGCGCTCTCTGGGCTGTTATTATTTCACAAAACTCTTGGTCTCGGCCTATTGCTGTCACACTCATGCACCATTGGATTTATAAAACAACAACAATAAGAGGTCTTAGTTTTAATGGATTACAAGAACCACTCAACCATGAGGCTGCGTGTAACAATGCGCCAATAACAGGCCTGGGATTTGCAAAAACAACACGGAAAAATGAGGGTTATGAGGAGCTTTCTTTTTTTTTTTACTCCTCTCGGTATTCACTAAAGGCCAATTCTGAAAAGTGTGCTGAGTTTAACACGGGAAAATATGCTAATAAAAAGCCTTTCACAGTTATATTTCCTTTATATTACTGCCGATTGGTGACCACAGTGTCAATTATGTGCATTTTCTCTCTTTTTAGGTGAAGATATGGTTTCAGAATAAGCGCTCCAAGTATAAAAAGATCATGAAGCATGGCAGCGGATCAGAGGGAGAACATCTCCACAGCACCAGCTCCATCTCCCCCTGCTCGCCCGGGTTGCCCCAGCTTTGGGAGGTTTCCATGGCGAACAAAGGAGCCTCAGTGCACCCAAACAATTACATGAACAGTTTTGGACACTGGTATCCAAACCACCATCCACATCAGGACGCGATGCCCAGGCCTCAGATGATGTGAGTGGATTTGTTTTTGGTGCCGTGCAGGCCAGGTGCCTGAGAGAGAGCCTGTAAGAAGCGCACTTCAGGCCAAACTGAACTCGACGGTTTCACTCAAGGCCTCGTCTCAGAACTTAACTGTTTAAATGTGTGTTTAATAGAACATGTTAATATTCACTGTATTCCATATGTGTTTGGAATTGTAATTTCACTGCAAAATTCAACCAGGCATTAAATGCTTTTTTTTTCTTATAAAGTCGCTGCAACTTCTATTGCACGGCCTCATCTCACTGAAATGTTGATTTGGTGTTTGCAGTTTACTCAGAGATTCTGGATAAAGGAACTTTTGAAAAACATCTCCTGTGCATGGGTCTGCTTTATTAGTGATAGAGTTTCAGCTGCAAATGCTATGAGTGTTATGCAGAGAAATAGCTTTGATGTTATTTTGATTAATTTCTAGATTGACAAGTTTGTTTAGGTGACTGTTTCATCCCTGAAATGTTTTCCCTTTTAGAAAATTTAAGAGGTAAATAGATGGGTGATGTTATTGTGAAAGAGCAGCAGGTTGCTCACAGTAGTCCAGATTAACGTCAACCAGACTAAACAGCATCTCCGGTTTACTGCACAGGGTTCGTTAACAATAACTCAGCTTGTGTGATAGTTCATAGTTTCGATAACAGCTTTCTTTTGTCCCATCAACACGTCTGCGCTACTATTGAGGAAAAACCACTTAGTGACCGATTCCAGTTTTTTTTTTTTTTAATTAATGGCTGCTTCGATGTTACCTACTCTTCATTTTAGTTTTCATGTTTTAGGATAATTACTTTAAAATGAAAGCCAACACAGTCCCCCTACATTGAAGAAGAAGTACTTCCCCGAATGATGAACCAAAGGGTTGCAAGGTGCCACCTTTACGCATGGTGGTTATATTCAGTTTTAACTTTATATTGACTTTACTGGATAAAGTAACTTTTTGAAAAACATATATATATATATATATATATATATATATATATATATATATATATATATATATATATATATATATATATATATATATATATATATATGTATACACACACACAGATATATATATATTTCCTTTTTCTCCAGTGTGCATAAACTAGCAAATTCGCCGTTGTCATTATAACATGACAAATGGCTGTGTGATCCCTCAGTAAACTGCGCCTGATTTATAGTCGTTTGCGCCTGATTTGAACAGTCTGGTGCTTGCTCTGTTTAAACACAGAAAACCAGTTATTTATATCTTTGCAAACACTTTGCCGCAGTCCGGACAGTCAGGTTAAACTCTGGTTAATGAAGCTGAACGGTGCCTTAAAGAATCATCGAGAGGCTTCTTTTTATCTTTCATCCTCCTGTTGTCTTGACTTTCTCGCAAACATTAGGTACAGTTTATCTGATGTCACGCTCAGGGGTTAGAAGAATAACTAACCGATCATACATGCAGTTTTTGTGGAGATATTTTCTCCCAAATGTACCATTACTGAGAATTACATCTATTAAAATATGGTAAATTTCTGTTACAGGTGTAGCTCTTTATTTCACTTTAAAGGCCTAGTTTTCAAAGGAATTTCAGGCTTCACCACAGACATTGTTTGCACTGAGGTCTTGGTACAGCTGTTATATTTACGAGAAAACTATACTATTTAATTACAGAAGAGCAACTCTGCATAATCTCACATATTGCAGTCAAATATGATGCCATAACTACGACTAACTACATTTAAGAGGCAATCCACACCATAGCACAAATACACTCAGTCATACAGGCTTCATCCATTTCTGTCTTACCTTAGTCAGGGAACTGCAACCTTGTTCAGGAGGTTTCCAGCCTGCAGTGGTGTTTCTCTGAAGAACAAAGCCATATCGGAGCCCTGTGTTTTCACTCCTCCAAGCTGATTTTCTCACAGCAAGAAGGATTGTGTTACAATAACATCTCCTTCTTTATATATATTTATATTTATACATATATATATATATATATATATATATATGTTTATATATATATATATATATATATCTATATATATATATATACACACACACAGATATATATATATTTCCTTTTTCTCCAGTGTGCATAAACTAGCAAATTCGCCGTTGTCATTATAACATGACAAATGGCTGTGTGATCCCTCAGTAAACTGCGCCTGATTTATAGTCGTTTGCGCCTGATTTGAACAGTCTGGTGCTTGCTGTTTAAACACAGAAAACCAGTTATTTATATCTTTGCAAACACTTTGCCGCAGTCCGGACAGTCAGGTTAAACTCTGGTTAATGAAGCTGAACGGTGCCTTAAAGAATCATCGAGAGGCTTCTTTTTATCTTTCATCCTCCTGTTGTCTTGACTTTCTCGCAAACATTAGGTACAGTTTATCTGATGTCACGCTCAGGGGTTAGAAGAATAACTAACCGATCATACATGCAGTTTTTGTGGAGATATTTTCTCCCAAATGTACCATTACTGAGAATTACATCTATTAAAATATGGTAAATTTCTGTTACAGGTGTAGCTCTTTATTTCACTTTAAAGGCCTAGTTTTCAAAGGAATTTCAGGCTTCACCACAGACATTGTTTGCACTGAGGTCTTGGTACAGCTGTTATATTTACGAGAAAACTATACTATTTAATTACAGAAGAGCAACTCTGCATAATCTCACATATTGCAGTCAAATATGATGCCATAACTACGACTAACTACATTTAAGAGGCAATCCACACCATAGCACAAATACACTCAGTCATACAGGCTTCATCCATTTCTGTCTTACCTTAGTCAGGGAACTGCAACCTTGTTCAGGAGGTTTCCAGCCTGCAGTGGTGTTTCTCTGAAGAACAAAGCCATATCGGAGCCCTGTGTTTTCACTCCTCCAAGCTGATTTTCTCACAGCAAGAAGGATTGTGTTACAATAACATCTCCTTCTTTATATATATTTATATTTATACATATATATATATATATATATATATATATATATATATATATATATATATATATATATATATATATATATATACACACCACACCCTTGTGCCCTTTTCCCCAATCCTGATGATTATGTGCCTTGTTAAACATGTGGACCTGAGGAAGAAGAGGCAAGTGTTGCTGAACCAAGTGACGGGGCATCAGGGAAAATTATAGGCAATTTCACATCTCCAGATTAGAATAATGGCTTGTGGAGTTGGACAGACAAGAGAAGGACCTTTCAAACTGGGGGCCAATTATCATGCAGGCAGATTGAAGGGAAAGTGAAAAGGCTCTTCGTGTAATAGACAAGCTAAGAGGAGGGGACTGGGAGATGGGGTGAAGGGTAATGATAAAGGCAAGCCTGACTGTATCAATGCTGCCAATGGTTGGGGTTATCAGATATGAGGTGTCTGATGGGTTTTAATTGCAGGATAGCAATTAGAGAGATAATAGCTTGTTATTAAATCCCAGTTGCTTTGAATGGCGAACAGCAAAGCAGGTCTCTGGGGTGATTATTGTTATTAACTTGAGTGATCTGACATCTCTGTTAGAGAGCGGGAGTGCATGATTTGGTTTTATCTGAAGGGAAGGCTTGACATAGTTTGGGGGATGACACACATATTCTGGAGGGATTAAAAGATAGAATAAAATTTGGCTCACACACACGCACACACTCACACACTCACTCACTCACACACACACAAACACACACACACACACTGATTCAAAACACTGAATTTTAACAGGCCAGGTACATACAAAATACAAAAGAATGTGAGTAAAAGCAGGAATTACAGCTTCTTTTCATATATTTCCCGTTCTTTTACAGCATTTGACAGTTCGGATGCCTGTCTTTTTGCTGAAACCCATGTCTGGAAGACAAAATAATCAGCTTTTAGGTCAATGTGGGCTCATGCCACAGTAGCATCACTGGGAAGACTTTATCAGGATATGATAACTGGCTGTGAAGCATCAGCACTCAGCCCGGCCCAGTCCGGTCCTAGCCTCAGGTCAGCCAGGGTTCATGGGTCCACAGCTGTCAAGGATTCCTTTCTCCCTTCATTTCTTCCCAGTTTACAGCAAAATGGACACAGTGAGTGATCCTAATCCAGCCGAGGCTGTGGCCCAGGCCCGGGCTAAGTGTCGGACAGCTGCTGAGGTCTTTCTATGGATGCGTTTCAGTTCCCGACCTCCGTCTCAACCCATATCGTTGCACCCAAGGGACAAGTGCTGACACCACTCTGTTGACTGTTGCGAGGGCAGAGGGTAAGGGCTTGTAGGGGTCCGGGCACAGGCTCTATTTAGGGTGCTGTGATGCTTTGCCACGCAGAGATCACATTCAAGTTCAGCAGTTCACCTCCTCCTCCATGGCTACATGCACTTGTTAATGTTTGAGAGATGACATATATGGACATGTCTGACAGCCCACACACACCAGTGCAGCCTGTAGTGAACACACGTTTGTCTTCAGCACAAATGTTTCCCCTGACAGCCACTGCCGAGGGCCACACAAGCTGAGGGAGCCACCAAGGGGAGGTCACATGTTCTCTTGATGAGATTTCATTGATGTTAAAATGCAATAGTAATCATGCTGCTTATGTCAAATCAGCACAGTGCACTGACATGACGAGTGATGCTATAGACAACTGGTATTGAGTTCAGGGAAATAAACCAAAGGTAAGATATTAGGGAAATGGAATTTGGAACCGTAACGTATTTTGTTTTCTGTGGTAAATGATGACAGAATCTGTGTGAAGTTTGGTGGAAGTGTGACACTGATTTGTAGAATAAAATGAATGTCAAGGAAACAAAAAGTGCACTAAAATCTTTATGGTGAATTTATGTGTGAAATATATTGATTTTAGTCCAAATGTCCTTTCAATATGAATTTCAAATGACTCAAATCATAGTTCAATAACACTTCCACATGATTAATTCAGAAGAAGTAGTGGGAAATATTTTTTTTTAAATGATAAAAATCACACCAAAAGCCCGTTTGAATTTTGCTTTAAAAATTGATAAAAAAAAAAAATTAAAACAATAATTCCAAAATATTAGCTAATATTGATTGTATGTAGACGTATTACATAGTTAAAGTTTCCAAAGTATGCCCTAGCATAGCTAAATGGTGTATCGGAATTTGTTAACCATATGTGGTCATATATAGTGTGAAATAGCTTAAGTCAAATTTAAAGTTAAAGATATTTGTCCTAAGAAATTCTTCAATTATATATATATATATATATACATACATATACTTACAATTCATATTCTTATTTATTTAATTAGATCACTACGAAAAGGGTGTAATACTTACTTACTTACTTACTTGATTCTGGTGTGTACGAATTTGTATCCAGAATTTCAATAAAATAAGTTAGGTTATTTGATGACCAGTAGGGATGATAGTGGAGTAATACATTTCGTTCCAACATATTTCCTCATAACGCATCTAAATCCTGAAGTGAGAGAAACCATGTAATTCATGATAAATAAAATTTTAAGGGCACATTGTGAGACTTAATTTAAAAACCCAACTGTGAAGCTGTAAGTTTCTCAAGATTCTGTTATGTCACAACTTTGCAATAAAAAGTTT
The DNA here is from genome assembly GCA_016859345.1 of Istiophorus platypterus. Lineage (NCBI taxonomy): Eukaryota > Metazoa > Chordata > Actinopteri > Istiophoriformes > Istiophoridae > Istiophorus > Istiophorus platypterus. The sequence continues at coordinate 6,988,365 of CM029119.1, forward strand.
CATACAGTAACACCTCCAGTCGCAGGCGCATACCATTCCTGTTACTAAAAGTGGTAGAGAAGGTTATAAAACCACTAATGCCGTGAGTAGCCTACATTTTCTCCCCGTGCGTAATGGCGCCTTGGTGGTCCATGTGGATAAGATCGCCATTAGAAGTTTCTCCATCATGTATTTTTTTTTCTTGGCATATTTAATAAGGCACGGTTAATGTGGCCAAACTGAGGTTATTGTCTGCTGTCATCAGTCATTAGTTTGGAAGACGCAGACAGGGAGGTTGTTTTTTTTACTCTGAGTGTCTCATTGTCGCTGTCATAACAGTCATTATCGGAGTAGCTGTCACGATTATCTGGCATCTCTCAGCTAATTAATATCAGTGTGTTCTCCAGGTTCACAAGCACCACAGTCTCTCTAACGCTGCTCTTTGATTACCTGGCTATGCCTTTGACCTAAATTTTAAAAAAGTACGTTTCACTGTGTATTGTGGAGCATATGCTCACATCCAACAATTGGATTAAATGAGCTTCATTAGATGAATGACCACTGAACCCAAGAGTAAAAAACCTGCTTATCTGGAGTCATTTTCCTCCCCAGAAAAAACTACTTGGCCAAGGTAAATAGAATAAATTCCAGCGTCTAAAACGCTCAGAAAAAAAACAAAGCAAATGAAAAAAAAAACCCAAAACAAAACAAAACACACACACATACACCCCCCACCCAAAAAACCAAAACAAAGGACTTTATGTTTTCTTATACCTTCAATATTTGGCAGCGTTTCTCTCCATCCTGCTGCGCCTGTGTGTGTGCGCGCGTAAGATCCCCTTCAGCAACAGACTTGCTTCACCCCCGCACAGCCCCACCCTCCTCTCTCTCTCTCTCTTTGTGCAACGTGCTGAAATCTCTCTTGTTATCTGGCAACAGAATAGTAATAAAACCGAGTGACTCCAACATGTCTGCATGTATGTCGCCTCCTACTGCAGCGCTTCGCACGCAGCTCCCAGAACCAAAACAGAGGGAATCGGTCCACTACAGCGTGACAATAACAGTCTGTACTTCTGGGTAAAAAGTGTAGCTTTTGCCTTCTGGGACATTGAGATAAATAAACTTTGTGATCAGTAGATATTACGGTTTAAAAAAAAATCTTGCAAAAACAAACAAGTGGACAAAATTAGAATTAAACTGGACAAACCAGTGCATTTATCTTCTTCTAGGCACTTGTACTACTTCTGTAAAACACATTCACTATAATCCAGTGCCCAATATGATATGGTACAGGGCTCGTATTATTCAGGTGGATGAGTAATTATCAAAACCTAAAGATGCATTTATTATAATTAATAATTATTCTGAATTAGTTTGCTTTCAGTGCAGGGGATTTCGAACAAATTTATGTGGATTTAGGATGAGTGACCTAAAAAAATACTGGATTCACAAAGATTACTGAAATAGGTGAAAGTGATTTTTAGTCAGTAAAATTACTTCAACATATTGCGCTGTTTTTGTTTTGGTTTTTTCCCATTTTTTGCCCTAAATAAATTTTCCAGCAATGTTGATCATATTGTAGTTTAAAGTGGCTTGGAACTTAGAGACCCCACATTTAATTATCTGCACGGCTTGTCCTGCACCTCAGAAAAGGCGGCTGAGCAACAGACTGTTTATAAAGGCGCTAGACACACAACATGCAATTAACACCTTTATTCAATTGACAAGAAGGCAACAAGTGGACTAATTACATGAATATAAAAATTGTTTTGGAGGCACCACAGTGCAGTCGTTCCGTTTCAAACAAATATGATCATAGTGGTTCTGCATATAAACACATATTTACAGCCTTCGACGTTTTGTACAAATTCATATAAATATGACCTGAGTTTTTTTCGTGTGTGTACGCGCTCTCTACAAACCCACATGCATGATTTGAATTTAGCATGGGTCAACTGCACAGTTTTGTCAATATTCGGTTTGTGGTTAGGCTACTTGTTTTTAAAAAAAACTTTGCATATTCATTTACAAAAGAAGTTAAGGAAATACAACAGAAGCGATAAATAATTTAAAAAAAAAAACCACGCCAGATGTCCGTTAAATATGCTGCCACAAGTGATCAGAAATCCCTTATGTGCTTTGTGAATGGAAAACCCCAGTTCTGAAACATTCTCGATCATCCAAAAAAAAAAGGAAAAAAAAAAAAAGCAATGTTTCACTTCAGGCCTGCTCCCGGTCCAGTCAACCTTTGCTCTGCAGAGTCATTGTGGAGATACCTCGTTTGAAAAAAAATAATCTGGAGAGAAAAAAAAATCTGCTCTTGAGTCATTGTTAATAAACAGCTCCCACACTTTGCTGCGGGACTGGGTGATGCACGGTGCCCGGGTGCTGTAGGTGTGATCCCTGCTGGTACCAGTGGTTGTTATAATCCTCCAGGTATGGCGGCGACGAGCTGTGCGTCGGCTGTGGGACCTGAGGTCTGCTGATCGGGGTGCTCTGCGGGGTGCTGTTCTCCCAGACTGCGGGGGAGGGCGGGGAGTTGCAGGCCATGGAGTCGCTGGCATTGGGACTGTGCTCCAGGGGTACTTCGCCGTTTTTGTACAGCTTCTTGAACTTGGACCTCCGGTTCTGGAACCAGATCTTGACCTGAGAAATTAATGTGCACATTAATTGTAATGCAACAGAAAATTCAAAATTAAAAAATATATAAATTATATTTATATGTATATATATATATATATAAATAAACTCAACAAAAACATAGTTGTATAGTATTTTACTAGGATAAAATAGAGCATTTTAATTATATACCTTTAAATAGAGAGTATCGAGCCGAGAGACATACAAATACAATGTCTGATGTGCGTAATTACGCACTAATGGATAATTACACAGCCAATTACTGACCGTATTTTAGAGTCCTGACTCACATGACTGTAAAAGTCCAGAAGAATTAGAAAATATCAGGTGTTGCTTACCTGTGTCTGAGTGAGGCCGAGCTGAGCCGCCAGCTCCGCTCTCTCGGGCAGAGCGAGGTACTGCGCCTTTTGGAAGCGCCTCTGCAGAGCAGCGAGCTGGTAACTGGAGTAGATCGTCCTCGGCTTGCGGATTTTTTTCGGTTTTCCATTCACCATGCGGACCTCGGGCTCTGGCTCTTCTTTCACTACAAAATACAACAAAAATAACTGAATAAAATTGACCATTGCGGTTGCTTTGAGTTTCACTCAAATTATAAGTCACCGAGCATTGTAAATCCAAAATGACACCCTCGCTACAAAACGTTGACGGGGTTGTATGGATGTTCTTAGAATTAACATCATTTCATCATTTTCATCATTTTAATGTGGAAAAAACGCTTTAAAGTTAAAACGAAAATATGGCAGCTCCAAAGCTTTGCGAAAGACAAATGACAAAAACCTAAATAAGGACAAGTTAAAACTTATTCTCTCAAACAGGATTTTATTTTGTCAAATCTCCAACTTGGCACGCCAGCGGTAACGTGTTGAAATGGATGGAGCAAATATGATTAGCTCTAATCAAACCATCACTGTTTTATAGCTAGCTGTTAATGGCTGGCTCATTCCCAGGCAGGCTGTTAAAACATGACATGATCACCAGGCGGTAGACTACCGCTGAACTAATGTTAGGGTTTTTTCTTCTTTATAAATCAAATATACTGCCCTGTGTATGTTAGACTGGTCTTATGAGGTAAAATTTATGGGGACGTGAAAAGCAGCTAAAGAAAGCATGTGATTTGGCTTCAGTCAGCAAGTCATTGACTATTCATACTCTCTCAATTCTTAATCTAATTTTTTTCCCAAAACTTAAGGGAAACTTAACATTAATATAAAGTAAAATAAAACAAACAAAAAAAATCCTGTGCTGAAGTTTGACTCGTGTTTTCATACGTAATCGATGCTCTTCTACAAGCAGACCTCAGTGCGCGCAAGTGACTGGACCTAAACGCGCAGATAACTTTACGCGCACTGGAGATAAAGACGATCGCAATTTAAAAAACAAAAAAACAAACAAAAAAAAAACAACAACAACAACAACAACAAACCAAGTGGTGATTATCTCAGCATTTACCTGAGCTCGGAGGCGAGGCCTGCAGGTGATCTCTGTTGTAATGTCCGTACTGTCTGTAGCTATTCGTGTAGGGGTATTCAGATTTGGTGGCATAGGCTCCTGCGGCTCCCATTCCGTTCAGGTTAAACTGATGGTGGTAAGAGTTCATGGGCTGTCCGTACGGTTGACTCTGATAATATTCGTGGTGGCCGTGGGACGCCTGTCCGCTGTAGTAGTATGTCCGTCACCGAAGACTCGGGGAGAGAGGAGAGTCCTTGGAATTCGGGTGGCAACTCATAGATCCTGGTAGATCGGTCAAAATACTCGCAATCTTCTTCTCGTACGTCTGCCCGGCACTCATGGTGTAAAGCAGAACTCCAGAGTAAACAAAGTCCACTGGTGGATTTCTTTGGTTGCGGAGTGCTCAAGGCGAAATGATGTGTGTGCGCGCGTTCTCAACGCGCACGGGTTCCGGAGAGCCTACAGTCCACTCAAACTCTCCCAACTGCAGAAACTCGGTTGTGGCATCGCTCATCCCTCCTGACACAGAGTTATAGAGAGCAGGGCTGGATGCTGCCTTCCCATTGGCTCCACCGCACCCCCCCCAACCCCCACCCCCCGCCTCTTGCGCTCCGGGCGAGGTGGCGGTGAAACCCAGCCTTCAGCCAAGAGCGCCTGTGCACGCATACCTCGGTACCCTGAGTTTTGTTTTTTTTTTTTTTTTCTTTTCTTTAGATTTGCATGTACCTGTTCACTGGGCTGAACATGCAGCTCCGTAGGCCTTTGGGGGACTGTCCGTCCAAAAAAACAAAAAACAAAAAACAAAAAACAAAACACACACACAAAAAAAACAAACCAAAAAACAACAACAACAACAACAACAACAAACCAAGTGGTGATTATCTCAGCATTTACCTGAGCTCGGAGGCGAGGCCTGCAGGTGATCTCTGTTGTAATGTCCGTACTGTCTGTAGCTATTCGTGTAGGGGTATTCAGATTTGGTGGCGTAGGCTCCTGCGGCTCCCATTCCGTTCAGGTTAAACTGATGGTGGTAAGAGTTCATGGGCTGTCCGTACGGTTGACTCTGATAATATTCGTGGTGGCCGTGGGACGCCTGTCCGCTGTAGTAGCCCATGTCCGTCACCGAAGACTCGGGGAGAGTAGGAGAGTCCTTGGAATTCGGGTGGCAACTCATAGATCCTGGTAGATCGGTCAAAATACTCGCAATCTTCTTCTCGTACGTCTGCCCGGCACTCATGGTGTAAAGCAGAACTCCAGAGTAAACAAAGTCCACTGGTGGATTTCTTTGGTTGCGGAGTGCTCAAGGCGAAATGATGTGTGGGCGCGCGTTCTCAACGCGCACGGGTTCCGGAGAGCCTACAGTCCACTCAAACTCTCCCAACTGCAGAAACTCGGTTGTGGCATCGCTCATCCCTCCTGACACAGAGTTATAGAGAGCAGGGCTGGATGCTGCCTTCCCATTGGCTCCACCGCACCCCCCCCAACCCCCACCCCCCGCCTCTTGCGCTCCGGGCGAGGTGGCGGTGAAACCCAGCCTTCAGCCAAGAGCGCCTGTGCACGCATACCTCGGTACCCTGAGTTTTGTTTTTTTTTTTTTTTCTTTTCTTTAGATTTGCATGTACCTGTTCACTGGGCTGAACATGCAGCTCCGTAGGCCTTTGGGGGACTGTCCGTCCAAAAAAACAAAAAACAAAAAACAAAAAACAAAACACACACACAAGCACCTTTGGGTCCAGGGTTTTCCTCAACAACTGCATCATCTACACGCTGACAACGTAATGTTACAACACAATAGTAGCCCAGGGGCTTTGTGAAGCACCAATCCTGCAGCCAGACCGTCTCCTTAATGTTTTTATGCAATGTTTTCTTAACAGTGCCTAGAGATCACACTTTATTCAGCCTATTGAAAGGCGGCCAGCCAGCGTCCCACAGACTCCCATTGTCATTCAAAGGTGTTGGCGGACAGTGAACTTTACGTGAAAGAGATGGAACAGATAGGCAAAGGGCTCGTTCAACTGATATTGCCTGCGGGAAAATTCCTCTGCACTGTCTGTGATGAGTGAGTGTGTGTGTGTGTGTGTGTGTGTGTGTGTGTGAGTGTGTTTGTGTGTGTGTGTTTGTGTGTGTGTAAATGCAAATTCTATCAACACTGTTCAGCAGAAGATGATTGCAAAGATCCGTGGTACTTCACTGTAGGGAAATATTGCAGGAAAAGCAGTTCGCAGTAAATCGTGCCGTTTGGATTTATTTTGAGGAATATTTTGCCGAAGAAAAACAAATATATCCTTTTCTCTTGTCATTCAAACCGGCGAAAGTTTAACTCTGTCCATTATTTCTGGCGCTTCTGCTGTCAGCTGAAAGCGCGGTGCACAGCGCCCCCTGCTGTATTCAATCGTGAGCGCAACATTCATTTTTTCGCCTGCAAAATAGATATATGCAGATTTACAGAGCTGAAGATGTTCAAACTGTGCATTGCAGACAACCGCCGAAACTTTCTATTGCTAAATTTGGATTCTACGCAGACCCTAATCTCAAGTTTTTAAATAACACTTCTGATATAACACGAATTTCCTCCGCAGCCTCTCATGTTTGATAAGCTACCGCCCTCTTCTGGTAGGTTTTCGTAGCAATAAAGAGACGTTTTAAAGTCAGTTCAAAATTCGAATAAGATAATAGAAAAAGTAAGAAAAAAAAAACAAAAACAAAACAAAGCATAAAAACCTATTTCTTGAAGGAATTAAAGACACCCCGATGGATGCACTTTCATCTGTAATGTCAAAATTCTAAACTGTATACAAAATGAAGAATAAAATGGTCAAGTTAACAAAAAACAAAAGATGACTCCTTTTGAGGCAAATTATTAGTTGATTATCCTTAAGAGCATCTCTCTAAGAAACCAGTTGATCTGCTATATATGTTTCCACCCACCGTCATGGATAAATGAAAAATCTAAAGTATCTGTGAGTCCTCGACACAAATGAGTCAGTAGTCTGTTCTGAAAACTGGACTTATGGATATGTGCCTCAGTTGCATTGCAGGTATCAAGTTTTCAACTATACCCTGTTGAGTCACATAATGTGTGATGTTGCTGAATTTTTCTCCCATGCCATTTGGAGACATCAGCACTTAAAGCTGAATTGTAAAGATTTAGCTTAAAAGACACAAATGGAGGATAGATGTTTGAATCGATTTTGGTTATTTGAAATTTGAAATTAAAACATACATTTGATTTCAGAATTCAAAAATTCTTAAAAATGTATTTAAATTGGACAGATTTGGCAGAATAAAAGTTGTTTGTTTTTATCTTTTGCCAGCTGATGTGGGCTGAACACATATGAATGACAGCAGGAGAGTCTTTTCTTCTGAGGTCATAGTCATTTTGTTGGTGACACTTTTGGTCACATCATCACCCCACAGTTTTACTGGATAGAAACCATTACCATTATTTATTATCATCCATTTCCATTTGCTGTAGAAATCCCATGCTCAGATGTTATTGTCTTCGATCAAAGAGGAGATTAGAGATATCTTTTATTGTTTCTTCTGAAAGAAAACCATTTATAAGATGCTTTTGAAGGCAGATTTAGAACATCAGGATCTGTTTTTTTCCAAACCTAAGTATTTACCAAATGGCCCCAGAGCTGCCAGCATATCCAAGCATGTCTGGGAGAGACTGTTCTTGCCTCAAGTTGCCTCCAGTCTCACACTGCAAAACAGCACTGGAAGATTTTGATGCAGACTATATGACACTAGATAAATGAGGGATTTAGTCAGTAGTTAAACAAGAAGATATAAAATAATGTCCCCAGATCAAGTGTGTGTTTGACTAAAGTACATAAATGTTTGAAATACATAGGCAGAATGAATATACATGCAAATTCAAATCGTGCTTAAAACAGCATATAAAAGGTTACAAAACCCGTCACTGAGCAACAGTCTGCCAAAATATCTTTACTTGAGAAAGTCCTGAATGGTTGTAAAGAGCAAATGCAGTGAGCGGCCCCTTTAGAGGGAAACAGTCAGGGTTTTTGTAGTATCACAGAACAACCAGTAGATGGTGTATATGTCTAAAATTCATTCTCAGGACACACTTACCTCACAGACACATGGTGAAAATCTGAAAAAGGAGAAAAATTAATAAAATCTAACCTCAGCAGTTTAAAGTGTCAGTTAATGAAGGTGGCTGTTTGTGTGTGTGTGTGTGTTTAGTTAGTGTTTAATGTTGTGTGTGTGCATCAGTTTAGGCAAAAAATATTATACTTGTATCAATATCAGGCTCCTCTTATGTTTGGAATAGTGTAAGGATCAGATAATGGACCTTCTATAGAGATTAAAATTTGAACTTTCTTCCACTTTTCTTATATTTCAAGTCTTCGACTTGTAAAAATAAACTTGTAGACACAGTGGTTCATAGTCTGATGTAGTAGCTCCTCTGTGAGGTCTAGATGTGTGTACAAATGGATATCAGTAAAAAACCATTGGCTCATATCATTTTTTCTCTGAGAATATGTGATTCATCTTTGGGTGAAGGTCTCTTCTGTGCACGGTCAAAAATGCAAACTCTTAAATCCTTAAACCCTCACAACACAGTTACGTGAGACAGCATTTGGGGATATGTTTTCTCCCTTTCTAATGCAGTGAGGAAAAGTGGAACAGCCTGTGTTGGTTTTCAACACAGGACAAGAGCTCAGCACTTACTGGGTAACTAGGTTTGATCATTGTCGACATTTAAAAAAAACAAAAAATAACAAAACAAAGACAAAAAAAAAACAACCATTTTTTTTCCTTTAGGGAAAGTAATTTTCTTTCCATTTTAAGCTTTTCAAATCTTCCCGAGAGTCATCATCGTGATTAAGGGAGCTGCTTTAGGTTAAAAAGAGCAATGCTAATGGCAGTGACCCTCAGACGTGAACGTGAAGTATGTGGGAAAAACAGAGAACTAACAGTCTTTCAATTTTCGCAGGACCTTGATAGGATGTCAGTGGCTTGGCTGGCAGCCTTAGTTATCAAATAGTTTCACTCTATGTACAAGATATACCTCTTTTCTGTGCCTCTCCTTGCAGCTCTTATCAGGTTTTTCAATTTCAAAATACCAGCTGCAGCATTCCTTTTTCAATTGATTCTCCTCCGGACTTTACAAAGCGTTATGAAGTGCTCAGGAAAAAAATACTGCCCATTCTGTTTTCTTTTGCTCTAGTAAGGACTTTCTGAAAGCATATGGGAGATGCAAGTTTGATGCAGAAATGTCTTGTACCTGTCTATTATTACAATACTAACTCTGGGAATCATGCATATTGGATATGTATACACCTACTACCAATTGCTCTTTTTTAACTCTAAGGAGTTCTACAGCAACAATGGGAGCTATATTTAACTCCCTACACACATAAACAATCCAGAGGGATCCCCATCATTGCAGCAATGTGCACATAATCCCACATGCACACACCTACCCTGCAGAGGATGTTTGGACTTTAAACAAACTCTGTTCATTGCTTCCTACACCCCCGCAACCATCAACGCAATTTCATTCTCCTTTGAAAATTTCGAGGCAGCAGCACGGAGAACCTCAAGATAATGAAGCGCCACTGGCTAGTTTGTGCTGATGTGATTGAATGGTCAACTCACTCAGGGAGTCAGGGCTCTCTCATGAGTGGGAGACCTGGAAGTCTATTAACTGCTAACTCTCTCTTTCTCTTGCTCTCACTCCTTCATCAATTCTGATTAGAGATAAATAAGAGAAAATGGGAGTCGAGGAGTCAAGGAGTTAGAGGCATCGGTGTAATGTAGATTTGTGTGTGCAGACAGGGATAATCGCATGATGCTTTTTACCTCTACACCACGTTCATGAGTAAATTCTTATCAGTCTTTACTCTAAATGTTTCCAGATACAGTATCTATTAAGTTGAAAAACTGTGAAATGCATTATCTAAACACTGACTTAATTTATACCGAATAGTAGCACAGAGTGAGACTCAAGGCCAACAGAATACCAAAGTAGCTTGCTTCCCCTGAAACATGTAAACGGTTTAGCGCTCCCATCCCTTCAAACTAAAAATACTCAACTTAGTCTGGGATTTTTCTGGAACAAATGATCCTTCCAGCCTCCCAGCGGTGTTTTTTTGACTTGGCTCAGCTACTTGGAACCGAGGCCCCACTGTTCTCAGGGCTGATTCACACCAGGACAGTGAGCTGTGCAAAGGTGGCATGTGTGTTGTACATTGAAATGCACCAGAGAAAATAGCCCAGGTAAGACCTGGTTAATATGCTCCCAGGAGTCCACAGCTGCCAAAAGTAGTCAAAAGGCTAATGGAAGACACATGTGGCCAGATGTTAAAGGGCATGAACTTTTCCCCAAACACACCCACGCGGGCACGCACGCACACGCACGCACGCACGCACGCACGCACGCACGCACGCACGCACGCACGCACACACACACACACACACACACATATATCCCAAACACCTTCTAAAGCAAAATGTTCCCCTGCAGAGCTGCTTCCACCCACACTGGCTCTCCTGTGAGCTGGAGAGCAGAATAGGTCCACGGCTAATGGCCATCTGTTGCCTTTAGTGGAGCAGTAATAGCGTTTGTCTCTCCATAGTCACGCTCAGCAGTTAACATACTTCCTTCACTTATATATACAGTACAGGTCATCTTTAATGTGAATTTCTAGGTTTGTATGCTTGTTTTTGTTTGAAGGTGCAGTAAAAAATGGAACAGAAAAAAGTATTCAGTAAAGGTGTAGCTGAGCCATCATTCAAATATTATGGTCATAGCGAACATATTGTCTATATTTTGTACTTTTACAAAATTTTGATGAATGAATTTAAGTAAAATGTAGTTTAAATTGATAAAATAAGTAGTTAGTTTTTTGTTTTTTTGTTTGGTTTTTTTTAGCAAAAGGTGATTAAGAAAGAGTTGAAATAGTTTTCTAAAATGGATAAACAGTTGAGGGGGCTCATACATTGACAAATATTCAGTTGGTAGTATGTTTGAATGCGGGGATGTAAACAAACAACCTCCTGGATGGAGATAACAGGCCTCTGACCTGGACAACATTCCATGTCAATCAGCATTTGCAACAGCGCACTGCGCTAATTGAGTGGTCCGTTCCAACTCGGCTGTGAGCACAGCCGGACACAGTAAGCTTGACAATGGCAGCCTGACAGCCCACCGGTGTGTTCCTCTATATACATAGAACGACAAGATGACCGCATCAAGATCTGCAAGATCAGTGATCACTTCCTGTGTCATTCCTAGCCTTTGTCCATTGGATTTTTTTTTTTTAAGTTGTATGAAATCTTTTCCTCCCTCTGATGTCTCTCTCTCCTCTGCTCTCAATGCTCCTCACTCCATCCGTCACCTCCTAAAAGTCCTCTCCATCTTTTCCACTCAGCTGGCACCGACACCAGACGCTGCACAGAGGCATCCGCACAAGTGTCCCGAGCCTCGCAGCCCCAGCCCGTCTGACAAGAATGCATCTATTCTCTGGCTCCACTCTGCCAAGAGTGGATGAGTAAGTGCAGCCTGCAGGAACAGCTGTTAAGTGAGTGATCAAAAGAAAGAGAGAGACTCCTTAGATTATTGCCTCTTTGTTTGCCCTGCACTCAAACTTTCGTATTCAATGAGGCCTCTGAGTGAGCGGGCAACAAACCAAGGGAATGCATGATGCATTCATTTGCTTTTTGGATTTAAGATTTATTTGTATCTGTCTTTTATTTACGGCAATCTTCTGCAAAAAAAAAAAAAAATTCCCAATGATGCTCAATTGAGCTATAATGATTGGAATTGCCTCACTCTCCCACGACTCTGTTCCACAGTTCATCTTGACCCTTTACCCCTTTTGTTACAGTCTCTTTTGGAGCTTATCATTGAAGAGTGAATCTGTAGCCTTGGTTACAGATTCACTCTCTTTAAGTTTTCTAGGTTGAGATGCCCTCTCCCAGGAATCTCACAGGAAGCTCCACCCTAATCCAAGCGTGTTTGTTTTGGCTCAGATTGAAATGCATGGGGGAATATTTGAAACTGCCTTCTTCTGTCTGCTGATTATCTTCAGCCAGGATAACAATCAACACACAATCAAATATTTCCTGGTGATTTTAGTAACATTTGCCCTTAACTATGCTTTTTAGGCTATAGCCATTTTTAGCCTCATTAAATCTTGTCAAAATGGTAACAATAGGTGTGATCTTACACTTTATTAAAGAGTAAGTGTAAAGTAAAAAAGCCGCTTGTAAATAGTAAACCTTCCAAGATAGAGTTCACCAGATTAATAAAAGTTTGTTCTAATCTTCAGTGCATGAAAAATCCATGTTTCAGTTTAACATCGTAAAAACACATTTTAAACTCAATCATGGAATCTCAATAACAAAATACTACATTCAAACATTCAAATCTGACACAACATTTAGAGGCACATGTAAAGGGTTTGATGTCCGGAACCTTTGTGTGGGTTTTCATCATAAACAAAATCCCGATGCCCAGAACAAATATATTGAAATGCCTCTGACTAGGAATAGTCTGTGTGTGTGTGTGTGTGTGTGTGTGTGTGTGTGTGAGAGTGGGGGGGGGGGTCACAGAACAGTCTTGTGTAAGACATCCACCTAGTTATTTGGTGAGCTTGTTAACACTGCATAAAGAGCTGTCATTTTTCTAGGCATGTCTGAGCCGAGTACATGTTGGGAATTTCCGTTATGCCCCTTTTTCCTCCTCATCTTACACAAAAACTCCATGATTTTTTCCCTTCTCCATTTTATAAATGGAGCGGTCATCCCCGTTAAATCAAATGTGGCAGCGTGAGACAACCACGTTGTTAAATCAGCTACTCTAACCCACCTGATCATGAGTAAGTTCCTGCGTAAAGAGGTGAGGTTCCTCCCTCCTACTTGCACTCCCTGGTCTCCTGTGCCGGCTTTTGTGCTGGATCTAGTGTCCTCGAGGAAGTGATGACAACATGAAGTCTACTCCAGGAAACTAGGGGTATACAGCAGGGGCTGCTCTGCCTAGAGCAGTAATTCTCAGCCCGGGTTAGTGGTACCTCTGGGGTTATTTCTGTAGTTGCTTGGCGGTAAGTGAAAAGACAGACTGTGCAGTAGCTCAACTAATTCGGAAAAAACAGAAATTACGATTTGAATTTGAATATATTCATGCATTGAGTCAGGCATAAGACGAGTTCAACATGTGGTGAGAGCACATGAAAACTAGTTAGCAAGTGAGCGGGGAACATGAAACTTTTTGCTACAAGTTATGGATGAACAGTTGAAATAACTAATGGATAATTAGTTTAAAATCGGTATACAGGCAAAATACTTAACTAAAATGGAAAAATCCCTTAAAATAGTTAGCTTAAAATAATGGAAAGATAGTAAAATGGCTAAAAGTAAAGGATGAACAGTTGAAATAGTCAGCTAGGAGCTATCAGCAATTGGTCAAAATAGCTGGTAAATCTGACAGGGTTGTGTATGTGTTGGGGGGGGGGGGTACGTCTGACAAAAAAGGTTTGAAATCTCTGGTTTAGAGCATCTTTCAAGAAATATTATTTATTAATTTGCTATTGAATATTAATAAAGTAAAAGATTGGATTTTGCCCACTCACAGCAACCTTTGAGCACTTTTTCATCATGACAATGTTTATCTCAGGTGCTACACTTGAAAGCTACTACCACCCACAGTGTGAGGGACAGTGCCTCCCATACAGGACTGTCTGTGTTTGGTTTGCTGCCGAGTCCCTGCCGGTGTCCCTCGCTAATGAATGGACATTTAATGATCTGAGAGGGCCATTCAATTGAGTGGAAAATATGCAGGTCTGTAGGGTACAGCTCCACTTGTCGTTGGAAACAAAGGGCCTGACTCTGTATTCACACGCACACGGTGGAGAGGGACAGAGTGGATTCATCCACTGGCTTGAGAGGAAGCCGAGCACACACATGGCACATGCTTGGCCTATGCAGTTGTTCACACACTTCAGCACAAATCCCTCACAAACAAGAGCCTTCGCAGGAAAGATACCTACACTGTAATTTGTTGGTTTTAACACAGAATTTTAACAAGGACAAAAGATGATATACACCAATTTTGAAAAAACATTTCATCAATTCTACCAACTAAGAAGTATTTTTTTTTATGTGAATTACTGATCGGTTTAACAGTATCCATGACATCTTATCTTCTGCCTCTTCGTCAGAGAATTCACCTGAACACACAGATTTACATCTTAGTGAGTTTATTAACATTAAAGCACATCAGCACATGCACAGCAAACCGACAATGAGCACATGTTTAGCTTTCCAAAAAAGCAACGCATTTGTCTTCAATAAAAAACCCATCCTTTTATGTTCCAACGTTTATTTGCAGGTCAGACAAGCCCAGTCATAAACAGAGTGGCACCATGTGGTTACTTGGGATCAACTGCAAACAGCCGATCAAAAGACGACAGGAAAAGAAATCCTCTGTGTTTACAGGAGGTCTAATGGGTGACCAGTGAAGCTTGCAAGAGTCGGGCGACCAGACAGCCCTTCTATGCTGCGCAGACAGGAGAGAGGCTTTATAAGGAGCATTGTAAACCCTAGCAACTCGCATTACCACAGGAGGTAAGATGAGCAATGTGTGAGTGAGCTAGCATTGTGTTTGCTGGTCAGATTTACTGCAGTTACCCTCCAGATTGTGTCATTATTCAATGGTCTGTCCCCGAGATTACATTAGGCTTGGTCACAGCTACATGCATCAGATTTACTGCCCAATATATTCACCTATTATCCATGATGAAGAATAGCAAGGCTGTAAACAATTGGATTAAGCCATTGTAGATAGAAATATAACTATCCAGTTTGTCAACATGGCAATTTAACATTCAGAGACATTTGTAGTCTAATATTCTCTTTCCTTTCATGATATCCAAACTCCACAGATCGGAGTGTTGCATTAACTAGAATGAAGTGAAGCCACATGTGTTTGTTTTCCTGCCGTGGGCCCGAAAGGTAATGCAGCACTCTCTGAAAGTGGGGACCATTTAGGTTCCTGAGACAGAAAACTGCTTCTCTGGTAAACATTACAGAAAAGTGATGGTTTGGGCTTCACAGGGTTGCTAAGTATCAAATTAGGTGGAACACTCTCCTGACCTTTTTGAGCTCACGCAGCACCCAATCCTAATAACTCATGAAGTCTGATGGAAAAACTCAGTGCGAGTCCTGTTATAACTGAGCTCTGGCTAAAGGTCAGGCCGGTTTCATTTTTCCATACACAGCCCCTTCATCCACCACTCCCGTAAAGTTCTTTGTTTTCTAAACGACACATAACTAACAAAGTTGCATTGGATGAACAATAAATGGTTCTAGGCAGTTTGGGTTGGTTATTGCTTCTCTATATCTTTCAGACTGAGAGCTTATGCCCAAGGTTATCAGTTCTCTGGGCATAGAGCCAGATCAAACCCAGCCTCCCCTAAAACATCTCTTTCTTTACCTATGACTCCTCTGCATAGAACTGTACACTTTAACAAAAGTGTCTCTATGGGCAAAGGAAGGAATGCTGCATGAAGGAACTCCCTTTTTAATGATTAAACATTAGTAAGAGTGCACCGCCGAACCGTTGAACCACTGAAATTTTCTTCTCTGACAATGATTTGTCTGGTGGCTTTACAGTGCTTCAAAAATATGATAACAGGCTGCTGAGGGAATGAACTACTCAGCTCTAAGTGTATTTCTAGCAAGTTACAAGTTATAAATTCCAGTAAGAAAATGCCTACCAACTCCAACATTTTTAAGATGTTGCCAAACAACCTCTTAAAAGAGGGGTTTGAAATTTTGGACATACCCTTATTTGCTTTCTTGCTGAGACTTAGAAGATCGATACCATTCTCTCTCATGTCTGTACTGTAAGCTAAGGACAGCAGTCGGTTAGCCTAGCTTAGCATAAAGACTGGAAACAGGGGGAAAAAGCTAGCCTGGCTTTGTTCGAAGGTACTTCACAAAGTTATTTCTTGTTTCATCTCCCAGAGTCTTGTAGTCATTGTGAGGTTGCCAGGAAGTCACTGCTCATGGCCAGGAAATAGTCCAGCACATTACCCATTGTAAAGCCCTCTCAGTTCTGCATTTTTCGGTTTTGAATGATTAGACAAAAGAGATTTAATATGTTAACTAGTGAGCTTGAAAAGCCTGTTCACACAGGCCTTCTGCTAAGATAAGCTGCTGCAGGCTTAATCTTTATATTTAGGCTAGAGATATGAGTATGGTATCAATCATTTCATCTAACTCTTGGGAGGAAGGCAAGCAAGCTTATTTTCAAAATGTCAAACCACTCCCTTAAGAAAATGTAAAACTAATTGTGGAGATTTCCCTGTTAAGCCTGGGGTATTGTATTTATTACACGGGTTTGTATAACAGCTGTTTTTTTTTTTTTCTCCACAACACAGTGACTATGCCCTACTCTCTCCCATCACTATGCCTGAAAACTAAGCTGAAAAACAGGTGCCACTGGACAGTGGGAGAGTGTTCGGAGCCACGCCCTCCGCTTCTGGCTATACATTCCTACACTTCAGCATGAACTGGAGACCTGGAGAACAACAAGACCTTGTGTGGGTCACAAACCCCTGCTGCATTTCCTTCCTGCCACGAGCACGCAGACATACGCCAAACACTGAAAGTACATGCACATGTAGATGCTGCCATACAGCCCCCACACTCAGATGAACCAATGTGAACATATACTCAAAGATATTTACACACATACACACCTACACACACACACAAACACCTACACACAAACAAACAGACTTATGTTATGTGTATACCATACACTTGTGTGCAAATACAAGTAGGCAACCTAGAAAATTCATAAAACAGTATTTTCACATGCAGAGACACATGCTGTTCCATAATAGATGTTTTGTATCGACATATATCGTCCAATGTTGCAATTTCATCAAGTTCAGTCCTAAGATTTGTTCATGACTTCATGAAATATAGCGTTTTGGAGAATATTCAATGATTGAAATAACACAATTATTATACAATGTATCTCCCTTCTTACCAAAAAAAGGTATAACAAACATGTGGCATTGTTATGAAGCTGCATGTTCTTTGTTTACTGCGTGCACGTGCATATAAGTGAGTACGTTTCTTTGGTAGATTCCTGGTTTATTTGACTGGAGTGAGTGGATCATGTTTTACTCCCCTGAAAGGTCATCGGAGCCCAGCAAGAGTCCTGGCCGGAGTTTAAACAGACCCCACTGTCCTCCACCACAGACACCACCAACGCTCAGAACATACTGCCTTCATAGCAACTCCCGGCTCCATGGCAACGGACAGCTCTGTGGTCGCTGTGCTGCGAGGACTCATCGTGAGAGCGTGCTGTGTTTCAGATTCGACCAATGTCCTACCCTGTATGTTAAGTTCGCCAGTCTAGCTGATGCGGATTCATATTCATGGAAATTCAACACAAAACCGCCACTAGTTATTTTGAGGCCTGTTTTTTTGTTTTATTTTTTTTCATGCTTAGAAGACTAAACTGTGCAGCTGTGACCTTGCTGTCCTCAATCTTTTACACAAAGCTTACAGAGTATGTACACTAACTAGTCGGGAAGATAAGTGTAATGGGACTAATATGAAGCATGCTCACGATCTTGTTCCTCCACAGTGCTCTACAATAGCATGGCCATGTCTGCTATCACACATTCAGATCAAGAACTCCACATAGCATCCCACTTACCCACCCCACCCCATCAGCCCTCAGCTATGTTTCAAAGGATGCTTTGAGAGGGCTCTGTGGAGCCACTAGGGGTACAGGACAAACCACAAAGCAGCAGGAAAGCTGAGCGGGAACATGTTGTAATTATGTAGGATTAACCTACTCAATTAAATTGTGGAGATCGTGAGGCAGAAAGGAAATCAGAGGAATAACGAGAAGATGAGAAAGGGGGGAAATTTTGTTTTTTTTGGGACAGTATGGTGATGGGGGAGGACGGTGGTGGGTTTGATGAGGGAAAAAAAAAACAAAACAGGAAACTGAAAGATAAATTGCAAATTACATTCCATATGTGTTGTGTGGGCTAAGATTGGAAGGTTCCCGGGCGTAGAGGACTCTGGGGGCAGCAGCAACTGCATATGGGTCTTTGTCCCTATGGCTCAAACTGGCTGGTGTTGGTTTACTGTAGGGCCTGGGGAATACACCTTTAAACGCCAGAACTGGAACTTCTTTTTTCTTCTGTAACCTTGGGCAGGGACTGAAAGTGAACTCTCCTCTTGTTGTGAACAGTTATCAGATACAGATTCTTTTACTTATTCCTTAATAGGCAACTCCAGTGTGAATATAGAGTAACAGTGTTTTACAGTGCAATTACACACCTCATGGTAGAGTGTATCTATTTCTGCCAATACAGAAGAAAACAGTCTGTCAGTATCGTCTGTCACTTTTCACGAGTGACACTTTTCAGGTGTTAACGGGCGGGGTTAAGACCTAGAAGGGTTAAGGATCAGGTGCCTTCCAGCCCTTCTGCAAAATAATAGAGACTCAGTCCGACGCAGCGAAATAAAGGGGGAGTTCAGATTGCTCGTCTGTTTGGTTGCTTTAAATTCCACCTTGCTGCTGTCTCAGTCAGGACATCGGTCGAGTGTCGGGTCGGGGCGATCAAGCACGGTTGCAGGGATCCGTCCAGTGTCAGCGCAGATGCACACCTTGATAAGGCCATGGCAGGATGTTGACATTGTATACACTGGCATGTTGTGCGTTCACCTTTGGGCTGAAAAGCGTTCACTTGCATGATAATATAAAAGTGCAAACACAAAGTTTAAGCCTGGATTAACTATGAATAGGAGTTCAAATGTACTATCCAGGGTTTTTAAATTACAGGACAGGTTTGTACTGTATTACACTTCATGGAATGCACCTTATCAACTGATTTCAATAAGTAAGGTTATAGGTTAAGGTTATATATTTTGTTATGAATACAGTTTTATTTCCTGGAATCAAAAGCGAAGTTTTTTACGGGTTAGAAGTGATATCATATATGGTTTTGCTAGTTGTCACAGAAAATGCATCAATATAATGACCTGCAACAACACAGCTTACAGTATTAAAATAGAAACACCCGAGCAGAATGTGCTCAAGAACATCAATCTCTCTAAATACCGAAGGCCATGTTTTCTAGAAGCACACAGAAAGTGTTGGCATTTAGCCTGTGTAACAAACACAGTGAACCAAATAACCCATAGGGCATAATTTCACTGGAGATTGTTTCACCAGCTACCCCTGGGTTGGAGAAACTCCTGGAGTGTGAGGTGATCTAGAGTGAGAGCTGAGCTCATCAATTAGAGGAGATCAGAGAAGCCAGATTTTAGCAGACATGAGGGAAGATCGCACACTGACTGTGGAGATACAAGCAAACAGGGAGGAGGCGGAGCTGCAGTTGGTCTCTCAACATGAGGGAGTTCCAAAGAAAGATAGAAAAAAGGGAAAGGGGGCACAGGGGGATTCAATTCAAGGAAAGGATACTTTTAAAAAACTCTGGCCTGTACCATGAACTCTCTAAGGGGATTAAGGATTTAATGAACTGCCTATTGGAAGCCAGAAGTTTGAGTGATAGGCACTGGACCAAAGCAGAGGGTGGCTCATGTGAGGGCAGGCCATGCGTCTATTATTGGGCTTGGAAGAGTTTTATCTGGAGGCCTGGCTCTTGTGATACAACCCTTCCTACAGAAAATATCTTGCATTGAGGTAACTCAGTTCAAACACAGATAATTTGGCTTTTCTGTGCTCTTGAGTTTAATACTTTTGAGTAGCACACTTTCAAACTGTCCAACACTGTCTGGACATTTGAGACAGTACTTTCTAACTTACATGTAATACCTGATGCGAATTTGAATATTTATTTTTTTTTATGACTGACATTGCTAGTAAAACCAAAAATAGGCCAAATAAAAGGAGTTTAATGGTGAGCTCAATTCATTTTTTAAAAACAGCAGAAAATATCAATTAAACTCAGAAAGTGGAATCCAAATGCTTTTTTGACATTAAACAGGTCAGGGGATGTGATGTATTGAATGTCCATCAGTACAGATTTAAACTTCAAACAGTGACTTTATACAGTGGAACAAACTTTATGTAACTGTTAGACTGAACCAAAGGTCACTGCATATTTATGTTGTTTAGAAGTAAACTTATTGATTTTATGGTTATTTTATATGTAGTTCTGTTCATTTTCCCTGAGAAACGCCAAGTAACGTTGCTTTCCGGCGTTGGTTAAGGGACCACAACAGGCTGAGAACTAAAACGCTGCGCAGAGAGAGACGGAGACAGGGAGGGGAGCGGAGGGGAGGGAGACTGCGATCTCACGCAGAGCCGGACGCACTCTGCCAGTGTGTGAAGGCTGCAAGTGCACTTGTTTCAAATGGGTGTGGAGGGCAGGGAGGAAGGAAGGGAGAGCGGGAGAGGGCAGCAGAGGGAGGCACTCACCGGCACCTCGGCAGTAGCGCTCTGAGTGCCAAGGGGGACAGGCGGCCCCGCATGGGAAGGTCTCAGTGAAGCAGCAGCCCTACCTGTCGGAGCCCAGTGCGGGAGACTGCCGTGCCGGTCTCGGATCTGCG
Source organism: Istiophorus platypterus (assembly GCA_016859345.1). Taxonomy (NCBI): domain Eukaryota; kingdom Metazoa; phylum Chordata; class Actinopteri; order Istiophoriformes; family Istiophoridae; genus Istiophorus; species Istiophorus platypterus. Next base: position 7,009,014 of record CM029119.1, read on the forward strand.
GGAGAGCCCGCCGCACCAAGGAGGCGAGAACAGCCCCGAACAATGTCTCCGAGACTATTACTCTGCGTGGTTCTGGCTTTGTACCATGGGACGCAAACCTGCGGCGGATTTAATATAGATGAACGGTTCCCTGTGATCAAAGAGGGGAAAACCAAAGGGAGCTTCTTTGGATTCTCAGTGGCCATGCATCAGCAGACGGAGGGCTCCACACATTACCTGTAAGTACTGAGCCGCGCAGGGGAAAAGCTCCGCTTCTCTCTCGTTTTTTAGAGGTGAAAATAAATTTCCGCAGTCCGACAGGCCACGCACCTGCTTTCAGACCAGGGGGCGTAGTGAGAAACGACCATTTTTTTATCCACCGGAGAAGCATATTGCGCGCACTTACTGCGCAAGAGCCGCGGTGAACCTTCGCAGTCTACACGAGCCGTGTTGCGTTTTTTAACAAGATCATAAACTGAGATTAATGCACTTCCAAGACTCCTCCGATCGTTTCCTCTCGCATCACACGCTTCCTTTTTCTTTTCTTTTCTTTTTTTTTTTGATTACAAAGTAGTTCCTCCCGCAGCCAACCACCTGTTAGACACCGGAGGGGCTCGGATCTCTGCGGATTTATGAAGCCCTGACATTAGAGACGAGTGTTTGCACGTCGGAATAGGCCGATCTCAGACAGGTATTATGTCCTAAGTCTTTGTAGTTGTCCGTGCCGAGTTTGTTTCCTGGGCCATTATAAATAAAGTTGGTACGGCGTTTCAAAAAGAAGTCGAACAGGCATCTGAGTTATGAAAACACATGCGAAAGCAAAAAGGGCTGTCGCAGTTTTACACCTGCAGTTTTACCTGTGGTTTTTCCCTCCGTTTCAATGTTTGCCTTCTTTTTCTTGGCTGACTTCCCACTGATCAGTCAATCACACAGTCCTTGCAGCAGCAGCCCCCCCCCCCACCCCCCCAACATTTACCGACTCCCGTGACTGACTGAACGAGATATTTTTCATAATTCCCGTTCCACACCTGTCTGAGAGGAACAGCTGGACCAGGGCAACTTCGCCTACTAGAGCTCGGAGCTGTGGCGTCCGAAGTGATTCCAGTGCACACTTGTCTTTAAAGGTTATCACTAAGTACTGACACCGGGGAAACAGACGTTTCAGATGAGTCCACGGTTCTGTCGTGCTCGGTGGACGTATCCAGCCATTGCTGAGTGCACGGGAAGCCCTGACATTGCCTGCTCTACTTTCTTTCTACCTATCCTCAGGCTATTACATTCCTCTGAGACACATGTGAGTTTTTCTTTCGCAATAAAGGTGTTCATTGGCCCGTAACACTTCTAGGCTGTTATTACCGCGACATGAATGCTCCTTTGCATTTGGCAGCGTTTTGGGGGGGGGGGGGGCAGAGACAAGTAAAAAATCTTTTTGTCTCTGAAACAGTTCATCTTCGAGGACAAGAATTTCCTCTCTTCCCGCTCAGCGTCTTTAATGAAAGCCCCTCAAACTGTATCATTGTTTAGGGTAGGATTTCCCCTGGCCAATTAGAGCCCCCCCCCCAGATCCACGATCAAACAGCCTGTTCATAACTTGCTGTTATCTGCCATGCAGGAGGAAAATTGCAAACCAGGGCCCACTTCCTCTTTTGTTGAAGTGAATCTGAATGTAAGGTTTACCGGCCTATGCGGTTGATGTGCGTTACAGGGATGTTCCCCAGTTAATAGCGCAGACAGCAGATTCCATCTGACACATGATCAAATTGCCATCTCGGCCCCTGTCCCCAGAGGGATGGAGTCACTGTCCACGGACTGCAACCCAAGAAGGGGCGCACATGGCGCTGGTAATGAGACTGGGGATCTATAGGGCTCAAACAGGCTGGAAAGAGTCTCGCTGGTCCGCCGCTGCCCAAGAGGTGTACATTTGTGCTCAGTTCGGTTCGATTACGATATATCTTTGACACTAATATGAAATGACCATAACCTGCTGCTCAACACAAAGGAGAGTGGCGTCAAATTGTTTCATCTCCATCTCAGCGAGAAAGCAAATAAGTGTTTTTCCCACTATGTAGAGCTATGTCTTTAAAATTTGAGGAAACACTAAAGATCATACAACACTTTTATATCAGTTTGTTCTTTTTCTTATTTTGAAGAAGTGAAACATCAAAAATCCAGATTAAAACAGAAGTGTGACAGTCACCCTCAATGTGGATGCGACCTATGAATCACAGAGTATTTACCTACTGCAACCAAGAGCAACCCACACAGAAATTCCCTGCTCCTCATCAGTTCATTTGAAGGATTTGTGTTTCATGAAAAATGTGAACTGAGTATGTTTATTTCCTTCAATACTACCTCATGGCACCAGTGTCGTCTTTGTCAGCCTAAGCTTGTAATTTGTGGATCCACCAGTTTTTTGCTAAAGACAGTGTTTCAGTACTCAGACCTAGTTGTGCATGTACTCTGTGATTCTATTAAGACACATACAGTGACAATGCTCTGATGGTGTGCCCCATGTCTGGGCTTGTGTTACAGTCCCGTCTGTTTCTTCTGTTGTCTGGCTTCTTTTGTGGCCTCAGATCTGTCTCACTGCACCAAAGAGCTGGTTATCACAGGTTGCCTCATTCATGGAGTGATCCAGAGTTTAAATATTCGAAAAATGCAAAAACTAGGCATAGAAATCAGTTGTGACATGTACACGTACATGTTCAAAGTGGCCCCTCTCTGTGCATGCATTAGTCAGACAGAGTCTAGGATAAGAGTCAAGACAGAAGGTTTCCACTCCCAGTTCTGCAGTTAAAGGAGTGCAATAGAGTTTTTATGAACCTCTTAATTGTAGGGTATTAACCAATAAGCCTGGATCTAGCTGTGTATCTTAGCTCCATTGAAGCAAATTTAAAAATGTATTTTGAATTGGGGGGGGGGGGCACGCATGACCAATTAGTAGACCAACTTAGCTGGGGAAGGGCTGCACCTGAATAATCTATAAGCTACCTGAGACCAATTTGTACATGATATTCAACTCTCCACTCCCCCTTCCCCTTGAATCACCCATTTAAGGTCTCAGAGGGTTTTTTTTCATGAGAGGGCTTTTTTGTTCTCTGTTGTAACAAGGAGGAGGGACTGGGCAGTCAGCTGGCCACCTATTGGCTCTTCCAGTCCCCTGACCCCATGGTATGCCTGGAATGTATTACCCTTCTCTGCACAGTCACAACCTGCCAGATTTCAGGTTGAGACAAGACAGGAGTGAGAATGATGACTGAGGACTAAAAGGGGAACACATATAACCTTACCAAAAATCAGCTCAAATTTAAAATCATTGTCTTCCCTCTCCAGCAGATGAAAAATTCTTTTTTTTTTGTCTGTCATGCAGACACAAATTCTGCTGAAATTCTCAGTAAAAGAATTTCATTTCTCTGATTGATGAACATTTAATCGGAGGTGAATTGCCTTTGCTTTGGCAGCTCATCTCTGTCTGGCTGCTGTGGCCTGAGGCCATGAAAGTCAGCCATTTAATTTGGATGGGGCCTTCCCCTTTCTGCTGTTAGGCCGGATTAGACTGGTCGACTTGCTGTAAAGTTTATTGTCACAAACAGTCTGATGTTCAGTTTGAACATGCACATACGCTCTGTTTTTGTTCTGAATGCTAAATCACACCTCTTGTTTGCAAAATTAAGGTAATGCAGCAGATGAGGATAGATTGCTGCATTGAATCTTTATAGTCATCTTGTTAAAGACAGTTATTAATGCCCTGAAAAGATGTCAAGGTGATATTCCATCCAAAACCTCTCTTAAATATAAAATACTCATATCCTTGTAGGTTTGAAATGTGGCTGCAAAAGGTTTGCTCCCTTAACTGTGGTTGAATTCATGGCAGTTGCTATGTATTTCAGTGGCAGCAAGTTGTCATGGCAGGAAACTGTATGAATGTGTCTATTGGCTGGAATTTCTGTGCGCAAGTATGATATTGTTTATCGGGCAGGGACCCTAGACACTGAATGACGACTTCCGGCACTGCTTTCACTGCACAGCCAGTGGCAAAGTGTTAATACTCAAAAGTAATTTTTTGGAGTATAACCTCGAATGAATGACCTAATATGTCATATTGAATTACATTCTGATGCAGAGATTAAATGATGCAGGTGGGTATCTCCGACTTGGCCATGTTCCAGCATTCCTTGTCATATGAATGCTTGTGGACTTTTTTTTCTAAAGTAGGTCTATCAGAGCACTAGTGTCTGCTACAGTAAAACATATTTCAGATAAGAATCCCCTGTTGTCCATTACACCCTCATACATGTATTACATGATAACCCACTGTGGAAGTTGTGACTGATGCGTCTCTGTGAAAAAGAAGGATTAAAAAATTTGAGAGACATTTGTTCTACGTGTTTGCATCAAAGAATTCTCCTACTCTGCTCTTACATATGCTCCGAATTTGGTTATATTTCTACTTGGAGAGCAGTTATTTTGCAGTAGGCTGCATAAAATACTATATATCTGTTACTTATTGCTAAACCCTTACTGGTCACATGACATAAATAATGATAATATTCATACATTTTATTTGTTTGGCTTAATAAGCTTAAATTGAAAGAACAAAGATTCAAGTATTATAAAAATGCAATAATACTACCAGTGGGGTGTTTTACAACTGGGCAATCCAAAATCTAGTTACAGCTTATGAATTCAGTATAAATGGCCTTGTTTAACAGTGTTACCCAGTGGTATAAACCATGACATCAAACATAAACTGAAAAAGTGCACCAGCAAACACACAGAAAATTCAGGGGGTGTGTCTCAATAAGGATGTTTGTAGGTGGACATTGTGTTGGGAGTTATTAAAGGTTTTAGGTTGAGCCGCTGCAACGGTACAAGACCTCACTAAAGTTCTTGCACATTTGTCCATGGTGACTGGCCCTGATATTTATGCTATTTATTGCCTGTATCCAATCGGTTGGTAATGGCATGAGTTGCATTTTGTGTAGTGACGGACTGAATGACAGTTTCTAATAACATGTTGAAATGGATCCCGGCGGGACCTCAGGCCTCCTGCTAATCTCCACAGAGGAGATTCTCTGTGGTGGGGCTTTCATTGATGGTACCTGCAGCGAAGACTGTTTCTATCCTAACAAAACTGTAAGAGATCCCCCGTTCTCCCCTAGTCATACAAACGCCCTGAAACAGCATGGAGGAGAAGCTGGTGTGGATGGCCTCTGGGCTAATAAGGGTTACCTGTAGCTAGAAAAACTATAGGCTTCAGTTCCTTTTTCTGTTCGTGCCATTTATCATCTTTGAAGGGGGATTCATCCTGATGCATTGGTTTACATTTGGTATGTGTGTGTGGAAGTCGGTTTAGATGGTATCTTGTGGTATGTCCTTAACAATACAAAATCTGCTGAAAATGTTATAAAATACCTTCCAAGATATATCAAGTATTTTTTCAATAAATTACAAAAGAAGTTGAGCAGATTCTTCATGGGAGGTTTCCTGAGCCTCAGCAGGTTAAACAGATGTTTCACGCACACACCTGCACTGCTTTTATATAAGCTGAGTAATATTTGAGTCAAAACCTGGCACGCTACCAGTGTTGCTTGTCAGCTCTATTATAGCTGTGAGGTAATCCACCTCTGAACCCCCCCACCCTCCCACCCCCTTTACATATAGCAGGGGTCAAAATGTTAATGGAAATACTGTTACTGATACTGTGAGTCTCTTGTGAACCTTGATATGGCTGAATGATGTGAGTTTGCAGGATGTATATGTGCCAGTGTGGTATTGGGTCAATGACAAACATGCAAACATCCAGACTTGCTGTGTTTGTGTGTGTGTGTGTGTGTGTGTGTGTGTGTGTGTGTGTGTGTGTGTGTGTGTGTGTGTGTGTGTGTGTGTGTGTGTGTGTGTGTGTGTGTGTGTGTGTGTGTGCGTGTGTGTGTGTGTGTTTGTGTTTCAGTCATGTGTAGCAGTGCTTCACTGTCTTCATCTGCAAAACTGGGGGAAGCCAGTAAAACATCATTCATCCAGACTGGGTGAGCAGAGTTAGTGGACCAACCTACAGACATAAGCCAAAATAACATTGTCCCTGTCAGGCACAGTTTTACTCGTTGCTAATGAAAAGTGAATTAGCATATTATCAGGGGATGACCTGCCATGTTTAGTTTGTCATAGTGGGTCTAAATGAGTTTGCTCTCTTGTTAATTTTTCACCCAGGGCAGATGGTGGTCTTCAAACAGGATGTTTGCCCAGCTGAGATACCCTGCTACACTGGTGTCCACTTGTGTCTACTGTAGGTAGAACACAGGTGCAGACTGATCCTTAATTTTATTTAACGCCATCCGGTGGTTCTGTGGCATTTCCTCTTTTGATCAGCAGTAGTGCATGCATTGCATTTAATTTGCATCATAAGTTTCCCCGTCATGACTAAATTACCATTTACTACAACGATACCAGCATTTAATATCCTCCTTTTCTATCTCCATGCAAAAAGGAGAGGAAATTGTAGCAGTATTCTTCTGACTGTATCCTACCATGTGGGCTGCTTCTTCTGTGAAATTACATTTTAACCACAACTGGCCTATATGATTCACTAGGTGTACCTGAAAAATTACCTCTTACTTCCTTTCACTCTCTGCACGTTTGCTCTCTCTGTTAGTTTACACCCTCTCAAGGTTATAAAGAATTCGTCTTCATACAAGTGGTATACTGTAGTCTGTTTGCCCCAGTAGGACTTTAGAGCCAAAATGTAGATCATTTTGTATGATGACAGTTTTTATGGTTGGTATCATTCTACAAATAATTGTTGTCCAAATTGAGTAAGATTTAACTAAAAACAAAATTAGTTATTAATGTTTTAGTTGCACAACAATTTAGTGTGGTTATTTGATGTGAATTTGCTATATAAGTATATTTAAATGATATACATAAATATTGGAAAATATTGAAAAGATACTACTTATTAGTATCTTAGTGGTTATAGACACCATTTTGCCCTGCCCTCAGAAAAAAGGACAGAAAAAATGTGAAGCCTGATAAGCACAGCTGCTGTGAGGGCAAGTCTGGATGACCAACTCTTTTCTACTTGCAGCAGCAGGTCGATACTGTCAGGTTACTGTTTGTCCCGGGACGACTCATCTGTTTGTAATGTCCTGTACATGCAGGCAATAGTTAGTGCGTTAACAGAAAGGTGAGTTCACTGTGAAATGAGAGCAATGTGTGTTCTCGACCCCACCTACTGCTTTGTGAGACCGTTTCCTGATAGTACAAAGAAATGGATTTATTGGAGTGCTTTTGCAATATAATGAAACCACCCTGCAATTAGAGGCAGAAAAGTACACACATGTTCGTTCTCTGACTTCACATCCCCTTACCATGAGCACAGTGGTTGTGGACCGCAAAAACATACCATACTTATATCAACCATCCTCTCATCTTTCTGCAAAGTCATTACACCGTTACAAGAGCTTGGGGAGAGATCTCAGCCCTGGTCTCCTCTCGTTCTCATGCTTAATTCAATCTTCAAATTGAGTCACTCCATTAAATATTATCTCCATTTATTTGCTTTGTGGGTCTAAGTGGCAATGTTTCTCTGGAGTCAATGAGTTGCCTATAGTGCAATAGCTTTATGCCATTCTGAAAAAAAAGGACAATGCAGTATAGGTGAGTGTGTCTGTATATCTGCGTATGTCAAATGGATTTAGGATTAAGGGCGAGGATTAATAGCCTTTTCTGCAACCGTACTTGTTTGGTAATTTGTTGACCCATTGTGTGCTGCAATTAGAAGAAAATTTCTTTTATTTATATTGTATTTGCCTGTTTCATTTTACATTCTTTGCCTAGCAGACATCTATTAAACAGAAATAACTCCACCTCTGTCCCTAATACGAAAGTGATGCCAGTAAACTACAGTAAAGTCTAATGTCTGTTTCTCACTAATATTTGTCATCAAAACCGGCTTGTATGTATAAAATGAAGGCCTTCCCTTTTTCATCTGACTAACTGTCTGTGCAGCCATATGAAGCCAAGTGTGGGCTCCGTCTGAGTTCCTGTGCTAAATCCCTTCAAAAGTAGCAATGCCTTTTCACATAATAACAAACCAGCGTATATTTTATGCAACCTGCCATTTTATGTGTCGAAAATCATCATAAAGAATTCATGAATTTCCAGAACAAAACATACAATGGTTTAAACTTCTGTTCATCCCCACCAATCCTCTCTCTGTATCCTTATACATCAACACCCTGTTACCGGGGCAACAGCTACGTGTGTCTACTTGTTTTCAGTGGGTCTGAAAAAAGTAGCCTGGAGCATCACATTTTTAATTACAGAAGAGGTAGACCTGCGGCTGCTCTACATTGTGTAGTATAACAAAATCGTGTCTGTTACAGATAACTGTGCTAGATATGTTTTTTAAGTACCTCATCCTCTGTGTGTGGCTCGATTCACAAAATCATTACCAACAGTATTTTTCTACTGTTCCATAGAGTATAATAGAAAGAGTGACACTGGTTGAAAGATGAAAACTACTACTACTACTAGACATATCTAACTAATCATGACGTCTTGTATCACGCGTCGTATATATTGTATATCCTTCCCAGAGGTAAAGGAGTTGCATTGCTCTCAGTGAAACATGGGCCCTGAGGTTCTCTTTACGTGTTGATGGAGACTTTTTCTTTTTCTCTGCCCTGAGGGTCAGAGCCGCACCCTGTGACAAACAAGTTGCCCTAAGACTTATCTGGACAGGTGATCAATCACTTGTGCAGGGCTGACATACTCAAGCAAACTCACAGCTAGGTACTGCATGCAAGTGCTCTACAAAAATATACAAACAAATAAATGCAGGCTTATAACAAAACTAGAAGCATTAAGCTCCCTCTTTTGCTCTTTGTCTTGTTCTCATTTCCTTCCTCCATCTCGGCCTCTTTGTCAACCACTTTCTCTTACTTTCCCATTTTTAAATATATACACCTCTTGACATTTAAAGTAAGGGCCAGCAGAAACGCTGTGTGCCAGTCAACACCTATATCATGTGTCTCATCGTGGTCCTGTTCAGACTGGACCCAGATGAAGATGTATTACGCTGAATGAGACTGCATTATGCCCTTCTGTAAACATGACTGACTGGCGCTGTGCATTCTCTCTGTTTGTTAGTCTAGTCTAGTGTCTTACAAAGCCTATGAAATGGTGATTAAATGTCATCCAAAAGATCAAGGAATAGTCACTTAGGGGGTGAGACCATGAGAAATATGGATTGATGTGTGTTTACCAAACTGACCGGACCTTGTAATGATTTCTCTTTTTTCTCTCTTTGTCTTTCTGCGAGACAAGGAGGGGTCAGCCTTTCTCTCCTCTTCCCTAGCTTTTTCAATACCTCTTGCTGCTCCTGTGTTCTTGGTTTTGTCACAGACATTAGTGGGGGGTGCTGATTAAGATAAGCTGATACTATTAAACTTAACGGCACTGATTTGAACATGCAGTCGTTCATCTGACTCTCTTCCTCTGAGTCTCTTATTCTTGATTTCAAGAATGCAGCCACGCTCACCTTAGCTGGATGGGTTTGCCACTGTTTGGTTTAGCCTGCCATTTGGCTCGCTACGTCGGCAGAGGGGGCAAATTTCAACATGTCCTCAGAGTAGGAATGCGGCTGTTGGGTGCCCCATTTCCCTTCCCTTCCCTGGGCCTTTGACAGTATGTTTATGAGGAGGTGATGAGCAGGGAGGTAGATAGGAGGAGAGCACACATTGTTGCTGTCGGGTCAGAACAGGATATGAGATGTGCTGTCATGGCTGAGTCAACTGTTTGTAGCTCAGGTTTTGGTTGGCACAGGTCGAGAAGACTGAAATCCTTTCAAATCCTCTCATATGAGCTGACAAACTTGAGGTCAAAAATCTGTAAAATTGCTTTTGATGTTTGTGTCCACTGACACCAGTCATATGAAGGACAGGCTACTAATAACATTTGGTCTAACTGGCTGTATTTTGCATTTTTGGGGATTGAACTCTTTTGGTCATTATGGTAGTAAAAACAATTTATGTTAGCTGTTTTTTTCTGCTGCCTGTTAATCTAAGTTAACTGACTGCTGGTTATAGCTTCACATTTAGCGTACAGACATGAGAATTGTATCAGTCTTCTCATCTAACTCTCAACAAGAAAGAAAATAAGCTTATATTCCCACAAACATGTTGACGTATCCCCTTGACTGAATTTGTTTCCTACATAGATTACCATAGTGTAACACCAGCTGTAATCAGGCTGAAAATACCAATGCTGAATTGTAAGGCTGTGCCCCCACTGTATGTCAAACCTGATGGCATCAATCTGCAGTGTTGAATTTCCACAACAAACACAGGTGACCCACGTGGATCTGTGGAGACAGTAAGACGACAGTGAGTATGTGTAATGAGTCCAGGTTGAACTTGACAGGTCTTTTATGTCTGGTTTGCTAAAAAAGCACTCTGCCAGCCACTGTAATCAAGCTTCCCCCGAGCATGTGAGATTAGCGCTGGACTTTGAGTCCAGGTTGCTCTCAATTTCTGTTCAGTGTCTTACATATTCTCTGGCTTGAACCACTGCTTTCTGGCTCTTTCTTTTTCTGCATTATGTAGCCTTTTTCCCCATAAGAAAGGCTAATCTGGTGAGTCTGCGTTTTGAAACACTCTGTGACGTTTACAGCTGAAAAACACCCTGGAAGGCCACGACTTCTGATTTTGTGGCTATAGAAGTGAAAATGTAAGTCATGTGAGCAGAAAACACACACCTACGCCCCTGTGCTTATGTTTTCTGTAGTAAAGGAGCACACATGTGTCTCATGCTATAGATTACAGAACAGGTCTCCAGTCACCCAAAGCTGGACTCTGTGGCCCTGATTCTCCGAATATCTGTCAGTCCCGCTAACTACTACAAGCCTCTGTGTAAACTCAGATGCGGACTGCATTACTGAATGATTACCTGAATCAAGGCCACTTCCTCTTAGTCCACTGAGAAATGCTGGACTTTGGAGGCCATCTTGACTCTCTCTGGTTGTCATCACTCTGACAAGATAATTGATTCATTGCTCATAATACCCATCTGGTACCAGAGAGGAGATAAATCTACCTTTCTATTTCATGTGATGCAGGCATGGCGTGGGGATGTGTGTTTTTTCATCCACGGAAAATCCAATATAAAGTTTAGGGTTTTTATTTTGTACTCATAAAAAGCAGATGACGCAATGTGGTTGCTTCCATATAGCTCTGGGCCGAATTACTTTTCATCCTGGTTGTTATCAGACTATTTAAAGGTAAAAGTATTGCACCTCTCCTGAAGCAGTGTTGGACTGGCCGTCAGGCATAAAGGGGCTAATCCCAGCGGGCCGCCATGTCGGTGGACTGTCAAAAAAAATCCATAAAGTTTTTTGCTGGCCCTCTCTGTGTGCCCGTCATCCAGGAGAGCAGGTTGCGTGCAAGTTCTGGGACTGGGTTCACTGGCTAATCAAAACTAAGTTTCAACCATTACCATACGAAGCAACCCCCCCCCCCAACCCCCACCCCAACCTGGACGGTCCCAGCAGATAAGTACAGGGCTGAATTTCTTTCCCAGTCCAGCCCTGTCTGAAGTGAGATTGGTAATTTTGTCATCTTCCAGATGGTCAACTTTCAAATCGGATAATAAGTTAATTCAATCTAAGATCAGGAGTGGAAGCCAACTCACAAGACGGTTTTCAATGCAAAGAGGAACTTTCTCAGTCTGCTCATGTTCAAGTGACACATGAAAGAGAAAATATTTTTGTCTGGGCTCTTGAGATGTTCTTGTGATTAGATTGCAAGTATGTATGGGGGCATTTTGTCTACGTAAGGGTCATGTATAAATATCCTACAGAAGGCTGTGGTGGAGTGGTAGAGACAGGTACATTACCTGACTGTGTTTATACATAACGTAAATCCACCGTGCAACCTGTGAGTAATGTTGAGAGCTACTCAGACATCCAGTAGTCCTTCCATCATGTTTCAACTCAGAAGAAAATGATCTATCTTCAGGGTGGACCCATGCAGGGTTGACTCATGACTTTGACTTTCAGGCACTATGACCAGTTTATAAAGATGTCTACAACTTTTTTCTGTATTTTTCTTGCTTATCTGTGCGTGTAAGAGATGAGGTAGCTACCCCACAGTTGAAGTTAATATACTCACAATCCTGACTAACAGCATGACTCACAATTTCACACTTATCACTATTCACCACTGCAAATAACACGACAACGTTCAACCAGAGAGGCATTTACGTTTTCAGTTTGAATGAAAAGAACGACGTGACCAACATCTACACCGCTCTACCCTTCAGTTTCTTATGTAGTAGAGTAGGCCATATGTTTCACACACACTGAAAACGAGACTGTCTGCGCCCTCCGCCTACAAAGTGGAGCTAATAAATCTTGTGCTGACAGTAAATAGTGTGTCACAGCACAGAGCCTTGCAGAGGGGGTAATCCCTCTACTTCAAAGTTCTGTGTTGTTTTTAAAGGTGCTGATGTAGGGAGTGTCTGGGTGAGTGGCCAAAAAGATCAGCTCCATCACCAAGAAGTTAGTTTGTGCATCTGTCTTTGTGTCTGTGGTGCCCGGACATGTTATGGGTCATGCGCCGACTCTGTTCCTTCCACTTTAATTCACACGTCACATCACTGGCTCCCTCTTTGTTTGTTTGTGGAGCTGAATACATAAACAGCAACTTAGGTGTTGCCCTTAGAAGCTCTTTACTAGTGGAAAGTATCCTACTAGTAAATTGTCTATGAGAAAAAGGTTGTGCATATAACATAATACTTTTTCTGTGTTTAGACTAGTAGGATTATCTGCAAAATCATCTAGCCTTTTTATGTTGCTGCTACTGACTCTGTATTGTATTGTCTAACACCATGCCCCGACCGATATAATCTACGGTAACAACCTCTATCTTTCTCTCCCTTTCTTTCCGTCTGTGTTTGTTGTCAGGCTTCTTGCAGGGGCACCCAAAGAGAAAGCCAAAGCTCTACAAAATGTCAATGAAACAGGCGCCGTCTACTCATGTCCCATTACCACAGACCCCACCGACTGCTCCAGAATGGACCTGGTCAGCACAAGTAAGCATGATGCAGAGCTCTCAGATGTGACTGCAGGATTAAAACTGGGTTTTGTCTTGTACGGGCCCAGATAGCGGGATGATTGAGGCTAAGACTCGGAGTAAAAGTGGCTGCCTGCGGTCGGCACCTTAGCAGACTCCAAAAAGAGGGAGAGCAGGAGAGGAGTTAGCAATGATGTGAAAACAAGACTACTTCATGCTAACAGCTTTGTTAGACTGCTCTAAAGCAGAGTGCTGCTTTGAGCTGCATGCTAACATCAGCATGCTAACATACTAATGTTTAGAGGTTATAACATTTGCCTTGTCGACTATCATAGTTTGGCATGTTAGCACACTAACACTTCTTAATCAGCTCTACCTGTAAAGCCATGGAAGACATTACACAGCTGTATTGACCGCCTGCGTTTTACTCCCCCTGACTGGCAAACTGACCTTTATCTTTGAAATCAGTCGAATTTTCCCTTAGTTGAATTTCCCTTTGACACATACAGGTACTGAAGAGGAGACGAGGAACTGTAAAGGATCTTTGTTCGCTGAGAACGGTGCTAATGTGTCAAACTGTCTCAGAGTCCAGTCACCAGCATGTTCCACACCACTCAGGAGCATTTCCTGCACCTGCATGATGAGCTGCAGGATACGAAACTCTGAAATCGCATCCTTTCATAATTGAAGGTTATTAACTGATAGACTTACCGCTGTACTACCTTAAGGTGAATGCAGCCCCCCGGAGGCTAAAAGTAAGAACCATAATGAAAGGATTCCTTTTAATGTCGAGCTTGGAGCGACTGTAGCGGCAGTCACAGTATATTTTTGAGGTTAATATCCATCAGGGCATGATTCAGACTTAATGAAGCTTTCACAGTGGTTTCCCTGTGACTGCAGTCACCGTAATCGTGATGAATGCTGCTCAGATTGGTTGAAATATAATTCTACATGCACAAGAGAAGCCTGTTACCGTCCTTTAAATAAAACACAAAACATTTCAGTAATCTGTATGTTAACTGTCGTTTTCTCCCCGCTTCTGTGTCGATAGTAAACCCTGTGTTGTAATTGCGCATTCGCACATTCACAGCAAATCCTTCCGAGATGGTGGAGGGCATGTGGCTGGGTGTGACCGTGGCCAGTCAGAGGGACCAGCGAGCGGGACGTGTGCTGGTGAGGTGTCACCCTAATTCACTTGGTTATTCTGCAACACGGATGCGACACTATGTATGCAACATTTACTCTAGCTTTGAGGGGATATTTTGTGAGACAGATGACACATTGTGCTTTTTTTAAAAATATAAACTGCAGCATACAGCTACCAGATGTTATACACACACACTTACTCGCACACACACACACACCTGAGATATATTTTTCGGTCCTTTTGATATGATGCAATTTGATATTTTTTTTCTTTTGTTGAGGGATTATTCTTTAAGTATTAATAAAAACATACATACTGGTAAACAAACGGAAGCAAGAGGCTCTTTATTCTTGAGAAAGTTTTTTCATCCTCCCCTTGTTTTAAAATATTAGATGTTTTTGCTTTTGTTAGCACAGTACAGAAAATAGGATTAAATCATTTGGTATTGTATAGCAGCATGGTGTTAACCTCATATCAGTTGCTCTCTGATTTGCTTCTTGAAGTTTGTAGTGCTAAAGGGGAAAATACTATTTTGTTTATGAGGAAATTACTTTCTGTTTTGTATTGATTTCATGGCAATTTTAATTTACCGGAACTATTTGCTTATTATCGCATTGTTTTTTTAATCCACACTTTAAAACAGAAAGTAAGACCTTCTTTTTTTAATAATATTACTAATCATGTAATAACAGTATGAGTACATTTTCAGATGAATTTGGCAGATTTGACACATTATAGGTTAGAATAATTGTGTAGTCCATAACATAACACAGCATACACTCTTCTCTGGTCTCCAGGCATGTGGGCATCGGTATGTGAAGATCATCCAAGGCGGCACAGAGGAGCAGCGGCGGATGATCGGGAAGTGCTATGTAAGGAGTAATGATCTGACCTATGACCCAAACGATGAATGGCAGACTTACAACTATGAGGTCTGCAACCCCAACTTCGACATGGAATTAGAGGGCATGTGCAACATGGGCATCTCAGGTGGCATGACAGACACTGATGTCTACATTGGCACCACAGGCAGCTTTGTGTGGCAAGGTGGGCACTGAAGGGTTAAAACCGAAAAGGGCAAGTTTTGTTACTTACCATTGAAATAATAGGCAGGTTTCACAGACAGGGATTAAACACATCCAAGACTACTTAGTGTTAGTCTAACACTGGGGTTATTCTTTGTCTGGGAACCTGTCAATTGTGCATGAAGCAGATTTTAACTTTGTTTTCTAATTCTGATTTTTCATAAAGGAAATGTTCATGTAACATGGAGAGATCCGGATCCAGGGAATGCTTGGGACTCCATAGGCAAAGACTTTGGCCAGCTGAACAGACGATACAGTTATATGGGTGAATATACAATCATTGATGAGTGCGTTTTTGCATCATATCAATTGTAAAATCATCAGGAAGCAGGATGAGCAAGATGGCTTTCATTACACAATAGTTTCAGGTGTATCACAAGAAATCCCATTTTAACTGTGATATTAAAAAAAAAGCCCTGTATTACCTTTACAGAGGTCAGATGACAGTTTAATAGCGATTCTCTGATAACGCTCTCTACCACAGGTTATTCAGTTGTCGAAGAGAAGAAGCTGCTGAGCCATGATGATTACACAGTAGTGACAGGTTCTCCAAGGGATGAGTCCAAGGGCTCTGTGGTGTTCGGGACGAAGGTCAGCACTGCCATCAAACCGAGCCTCATCATCCCTGGGGAACAAGTGGGCTCGTATTTTGGGAGCAGCCTGGCTGTCACCGACCTCAACAACGATGAGTGCGTTTCTTTACACCAGATAGTGTGATTGTGGAGAATTAAACAGTAAAAAAATTATTATTTTCTTATATAATACATTTCCATTACAGGAACTTTATTTCTTATATATAACACATGCTTGAAATCAAATTGATTTTTTTTTAATCGACTATGTCCTTAGTTTGAGACCAGTCCCAAATTGGAAGTCATATTAATTAAAATCTAAACCATATCCTTCAAATCAACAAAAATCAGGGCATCAAAATATTGTCCAGAAGAACAAAACAAATTTGCAGATACCTGCCCACCTATTCAGAAATACTCTGTCTCCAGCTTTCTACTTAATTCCGTATTTCAGCCACAAGCTGCTTAAAATTCTAAACTCACAGTTGGAAAAGAAGAAAAAGCGGAAGTGTTATGTTTGCATATTTTAATGGCCTGTAACTGTATCATGTGCCTTTGAGCTGCACCACGGTTGAATGCTCTGTAGCTATGATGTACCCTGCTATGCAGAGAATGCATGACGATGTTGTATGTTTGAGCTGAGAGGAGAGAAGACGTCAGCTCAGATAACGTGTTCACCATGACATTTTGAAATCATGTTCCTATCTTTAATGCATGATTAAACCTTATTGGATCCGTGGGATTTTAAGGAATATGTACATTTGAGATGGTACAATTACAAGAAAAGTAAGTTGGTCATATTTAGGATAGTGTATGTTTTTCATTGTTTCCTTTGCCTGCTACAGCTGGAACGACCTGATTGTGGGTGCCCCATTTTACTTTGACCGTATGAACGATCATGGTGGAGCAGTGTATATCTTCATGAATGAGAACGGATCTTTCCAGAAGACCGCCACGACGGTACTGAAGGGTCCATCGGCTTCTGCGTTTGGCTTTGCGGTTGCTGCCATTGGTGATGTCAACCAAGATGGATTTCAAGGTATGACTTTGAGTTGAAAAAAACAGCTGCAAATCTCAAAAAAGCAAAACTGCTACCAGGTTGCAGGTTCAATCATAGAAACAAGTACAAAGGAATGAACTATATGAAGTAGTAATACAGGAACCTCTAGCTAAAGTCAATTCTATGATTATTTAAAATAACTTTATCAACACCATGTATTTACTAAATTAAAATGTGGTGCATTCACTGATCTGCCATGGACACGAGACCAAGCTGCTGTAGAGAGGAAACATTTTAAGACTTTTATGATTGTTTTTTATGCACTGTTTCTACTCACTTATCTCATCAGGGAAGCAGCGGATTACATTTCAGACTATTCAAAACTGCACAAATTTGCCTTTTCTGGCAATTTAACTGAATGTTAGGTGGTGCAATGCTGCCACCTCGAGGTCTAATGTGTTCTATAGACGGACTATCCTTAGTTTGTCTGAGACAGTTCACTCCATTGTCGCTATCTTCAGACTTTGCAGTGGGAGCTCCTTTCCATGACACAGGAAAGGTCTACATATGGATGGGAAGTAAAAAGGGAATCTCAGAGAAGCCCAGTCAGGTATAATCTGATTTTGTGCTATTGATGTGCTTTAGACATAGACCGAATGAGCCCAGATTTATTGTGTTGATCTCCCATGTGTCATTATTGCCCTCTATAGGTGATCGAGGGCAAGACAGTAGGTAATAAGGGATTCCGGACCTTTGGCTACTCCATCAATGGGGGGATGGACATGGATGACAACCATTACCCTGACATCTTAGTTGGTTCTCTGGACGACCGCATTGCCCTGCTCAGGTAGAAATAAGGAAAAACATTTCATTATCGTGTGAAAAAAGAGAGAATCCACCTTTTTATTTTTCATTACACACAGAGCCATTATATAGACAATACTCACAGCTATTGCTAATGTTTGTCGCAATTGTATATGTGTGCTTTTTTCATGACGATACAACTTGGGTACAATTTGATGGCTTTTTAAAAAACTATTGTTTTTTTTTTCTAAAATTCTTTTCAGAGCTCGACCAGTCATCCACTTAACTAAGGACTTCACTGTTGAGCCTAAGATTGTGGATCCTAATCAGTGTCCTGGAAGTGTGTCGTGGTGAGATGTCATCTCAGAATATGTCATTCTGGAACTGGATTATTCTCTTTTTTTTCCAAAATTTGTTAACGTTGCTTTGTATTTCACAGCATTACAGCCACTCTGTGCATGTCTTTCACTCTGAGCACTGGAAACAAAGACTTCAAGAAAAATATCAGTAAGCAGGTTTCCTTTTCTAAAATGACTTGGAATGTACAATTGAATAATCTTTACAACTTACATAAATAAAAGCTTCATTTTGAATCAAGATCTATAGTTAAAGTTTGTGGAGATACTGTCCCGCTGGCTGCTCACAGATCCCTTTGTGAATTCTTCATATTGCCTGAAACTATCATATTATCAGCTAAACACTTGCCACAGTGTTCTATAATGTATAGTATGTGTTTCCACTTTGTAAAGCGGTGAAGTACACAGTGGAGGCAGACATTGAGAGGAGAAGAAGCCCTCGAGTTCGTTTCCAGAACAATAATGTTGGCACCTATACCGGTCTCCTGAACTTGCCATCTTCCAAATCCATGTGTCATGATCTAAAACTGGTTGTAGTGGTAAGATTCCAACACATACATGTTGTATATGTTTAGTAATTGTGTGTTCATGCTTTTGTAAATTTTCGTATTTTTTTGACGGAGAAGCTGCTGTTGCCTAAGTCATGTGCTATTTTATGCCACTATTAAACACTTGGATGAATCAACAGGCACATGTGAGGGACAAACTGGAGCCGGTGGTCTTTTCCCTCAATATGTCCTTATTTGAGCAAAAACCTAAATCCAGACGCTCCCTGCAGAACCTGGACTTCTTTCCAGTTCTAAGCCAGGAGCAGAAACTCACCCAAAGAACTGAGGTATGATGGGGTGCACGTGCTACATTCATAGCCCCCATTTTTAATTAGATAGTGAAGCACATGTATATGTGAGAATCCCTCTGAAAGGTATGATATATTTATTTTTGTTAAATTTCCTGTAGATTAACTTTCAGAAGGAGTGCGGCTCAGACAACAGATGCACCAGTAACCTGCAGTTGAAAGCCCAGTTTGTTGACGATGAAGAAAAGCCTTACCCCAGGTGAAATTAAACTCTGATATCAAAGCCTCATTTGACTGATTAGGTTTTTTTAATGATTCAACAGAGAAAATATTTTTAGATAAATGTCACACAACATGGGACATTTTTAAGGTTTAATATAATATTTTGGGAAATAAGTTTATTCATCTTCTCGCAAAGAGCTTGATGAGAAGATGTAAGGATATAACACATGATCTCCTTTGATCTCATTTGTTTTGTTCTGAGCTAAATGCCCAAAAATGTAAGAATTAACTAAAAATGACAATTGAAAAAATAAGTGGATAAATATTCCTTGTTGTCCATGTCCAGGCAGGGCAAATTCCAGGTACTTCAGTTCAACAGCAATATGAAGATAATATGGCTGATTGTGAACGTGACTAACAAGGGGAAGCTGGCTGAGGATGCCCATCAGGCCATGCTCAACATCACCATCCCTGATGCACTGAGATACTCTGGCGTCAGATCACTGGTATGTCCACTGGAGGGCAGCAGACGACTGAGAAATGTCTCTTTATTGGTCATTTTCTCTGGCCAAGTCTGAAATTCTTTGATTATAGCACAAAATCACACTGTTAGATTGCTCGTTTTGTTAATCATAAAGATGTGAAAAAAATTGCCCCGCCTCAATTTTTACAGGAGAAGTAAACACTGTATTGATTGCTCCTACTTGCACGTACATCTCCAGTCTCTTAATCTGCTAATAATTCTGTTTACTACTTTAATGTGCATTTAGGACCCTGATGTACAATGCACTTTTGACAACTCAGTGATTTGTGACCTGGGGAATCCAGTTAAAAGCAATGACAGGGTGAGTGTGCATACTTGTCTCTCGAGTTGGACTTTTTCCTCGTCTTAGGAGAAGGTGTTTTGATACATCTCGTTTCATTGCTTTCATTATTAGGTGTCACTTTCCCTCAAGTTTGAGACATCAGGGATTGATCTGTATACACAAGAGATTGTGTCCCAGCTGCTTCTGTCCACGTAAGTGCTTTAGCTTGTTAGAGGCACAATTGAAATTCCCTTACCTCTAAGGCTAAAGTCCACAAGGGTTATACCAGTTCACTTAGAACAATGATACAGTGAAGCTAGTTTTCATTTAGTTTTTATGTCCATGTTTTCTTATATTTGGGTCTCAATTTTGATTCTACAATATAGAATTCTGCAGCTGTTACTGATGTGAATTTTATTATATTTTTAAATTTATTATTAAAAAATGTTTAGTTGCATTTGATTATCAGTATTAATATTATTGCAGCCATAAATTCTTGCATGCAATGTTCAAATGAGGTTTGTGTCTTCAGTCTTAGTGAACAGAGTGACCTGAAGCCTGTGCAAGTGGCGCTGCTGATTGAAAACACCATTCTCCCCTCCTTCTCCACGTGAGTCCCATTACCTAACAACTCGTGATGTACTGTATGTACAGTAAAGAGCACAGAAATGGCTTGTACGCTGAGGCCCTGAATGTCACATCACATTCTCTTCCACATCATGCTTTTGTTTGCACAGCGTACAATCATTTCTAACTCTCACCCTATCCAGAGCAAATGCCTTGGTGCAAACAAAATTCGGTGGGACAGTGATGGGCGAGTCAGCCATGGTAAACACCAGTGACGTGGGCAGTCTGGTGGAGTTCACCTTCAATGTGAGTCACCTCCACCACTCAGGCTATATTAGACCTCCAAGACTGTATATTGCATCTATAATATGTGTGCTACTTTCCCACATTTCCCTTCATCCCCACCCAGTCTTTGATGCCAACACTTTTATTTTTCAAAGTTTAATATTGCGTGGGGAAAGGATTGTTATGTGAGCCATGGTTTGTGGTGTAAGCATGACCAGGGGTGGATACTATTTAGGAGCTACAGTCCAGCTTTGGCTGTTATTTTATGCCATAATGTTATTTCACATTATCAGTTTGAGTTCTTCTGAAATTCTTTTTTTGCGCTGCTGATTGTTCTCCCCACTAGGTCAACATGAGGGGACAGCCCCTTGGAGACTTGGGGACCCTGGCTGTGGAGTTTGAGTGGCCCTTTGAGGTAGCCAACGGAAAGTGGCTGCTGTACCTGACAAAGATTGTTGTTGTGGGGGAATCGGAGATGGAGTGTAACCCTGCTGAAACAATCGTCAACATGCTTAACCTAACTGTAAGGATCTGTTTTAAGTTTTATATTATAGCCTCACTATGCATCTTTTTTTCAGCTATGTTGTTTTATCAACCTCGCTCCACTTACTGGTCGAATCGATTCCTAAATAGCTTCGATACCTTAAAACCGTGTCCAGATCGAACCTCAGGTAACCAGTGAACCTGAAATAGGTGCTGAAGATACAGATTGTGAACGCAGTTAATTGCATAACAAAGAAAACAAAAAAAAACAAGCCAACTCCATTGATTCGATTTAACAAAACCACATGAAAAGGTGAGTGGGGCTGATTATACAGCCTTAGACCTTTGAAACGTGTCATGCTTTTCTATTTTAATCTTTCCTATCTCTCTTCTCTCATGCTTTACAGTTTACTGCTGCCCACACCCATGACATACGCACACCCCATTCCTGAAAAGCCACAAACATGGCTACAAATAAACAGAGGTAGAGGCTTAATGAAAGGCCTTGGACAAAGAACAACAGTATGAGTGTATAGCTATCGGCTCTGTTAGGTTCCACTATGGCACGGCGGTGCTTTGAGCTAAATGCTAACGTCACTATGCTAACACGCTCCCAGTGACACAGCATGTATAATGTTGACCTTCTCTGTTTAGCATGTTAGCGCACTAACTTTTGCTGATTAGCGCAAAACACAGAATTCGGCTGAGGCCGAGGGGGAAGTCAAATGTTCCCATCCCTAGAGCAATACAGCATGGCTGAAACCGGTTAACACTGTTTATTTCTGTTGATTTTTCCACTCGGATAACTTTGGAAAATGTAATAGTGCACTTGACTTGACTCCCCGAGCTGGAAATTTACTTAGCTGACGCTGAATGCATTGTGTTGTGTACAGATTTGTGACATATGTTGTAATTCTTCCTGACGTCAGTGTCAAGCGAGGCGGTCTGAGCAGTTTGAGTAAACGTTAGCAGTAGAAAAGTGGTGTGAAAATGGTCCGCAAGCCAAACCACAGCTGTTCAGAAATACATTTTGGAAAAACATGTGTGTCGCCACATATAAACCTCAAAGAGACTCAAATAGAAAATCATAATGCGTGTGGCCTACATATAGACAGTGGAAATGACAATGTTATTCTGAGAAGAATTTGGTAATGTCTTTATCAAAACCAGTAATTACCACTAACCCTCTGATGTAATGTCTCCGTCTCCTCTGCTTCCTTCTTTCATTTTCCCTCCTCTCGCTTGTCTTGCAGTTGTCAGGGAGCGGACCAAAGCGCACTAAGCGGCAGATCGCGGTGGATGATGGTCACGATGCCACCCAGCCACATATCATTGAGCCACAGGCGGCCATCACACTGGTCACTCATCGAAAAGAGACCTACCTGTTGGTGAGACATGGATCTTCCTGAGCGCTCTCATGAACAGCTTTCACGCGTCATTTGAAGCGTAACATTTGTTGAATCACGTTGGCTCAATTCCGCCAGCAATGACCTGTTTTCCCTCAACATATACAATGGTATAGAATGTTATCACTGAAGTGAAACTTTTACTATACTGACTGTTTCCCTTGACGTCCTATAACAATAGAACTTAATTAAACCATCAGGGATCCTAGCTGGTAGAATTTACAGCATACAGGAGCTGTTACATATTTTTTTATTAATGCCTGTATACTCCATGATCCACTTGTGTAAATCCTAAAGGACATCTGTAAAAAAAAAATAGTGTAGTTGTCCATGTTTCTTCGCTGTTTAATTGTACTTCTTTGTCATTGTGTGTTTAAGGACTGCTCCAAGAGGACAGCAAAATGCGTGACGTTTAGCTGCCCGCTGCTCAACATGACGGACTCAGCCAAAATCTATGTCCGGTCCCGTTTGTGGAACAGTACAATGCTAGAGGTTAGCGCACCAGCTGTAGCCACATGAAATCACACACACACACGCACACGCACACACGCGCGCGCACACACGTACACACACACACACACACAACGTGAGTCGTGACCTTAATTCAAGACTGCACCATTGGCAAACACATGTTTCCAAGTTTCCTTGCTTTTTGGTGGAGTATATCTGGGGTTCTGCACATCTATGACCTTTTACTTCTTTGTGAAAATGTTTTAATGCAGTTTGTGTGTGTTTTTGTGCGTGTGTGTGTGTGTGTGCGTGCGTGTGTGTGTGTGTGTGTGTGTGTGTGTGTGTGTGTGTGTCTTACTGCAGGACTATGCCAATGCTTTGAGAGTTACAGTCCGAGGTCAAGCCACACTTAAGCTGATTACAGATAAACCAACCATCAAGATGGACAGTCAGACCACCATGGTATGTTAATGATGATGGCGGTGATGACAATGATGACAGCACTGATGATTTTACCTGACTGACTGTCTCCATCTTTCTTGTAGTTCACAGTAGAAATAGAACCAGTGGAGGGAGTGGAAATACCTTATGAGCTCCCGCTGTGGATCATCATCTCAGCTGCAGTAGCAGGAATTCTTCTTCTAGGCATCATTATTCTCATCCTATGGAAGGTGATAATACAAATCATACTGCGCTGATCATACTCTTGTGCAGAGACATGCTGTATATCTGGAGACACAGACTTGTTCCAAATCTCTCAACATGCATTATTCATTTACTCACATTAAAGATCTACTCTGGGTTATATGGTAGCTGCTGGCCCGTTCATCTGACATCTATAAACGCCATATCAAGTTATTAGTCTAACCTTTGACCTACCCCTCCTCCCCATGCACCCTCCTCTTCCTCCACCCCCAGTGTGGCTTCTTCCAGAGGGCCAGCAGGAGGGAGATGTATGAGGCCAAGGCCCAGAAGGCTGAGATGAAGATCCAGCCTTCTGAGACAGAGAGGCTGACTGAGGACTACTGAAGGACCCCCATGGGTCCCTAAGCAGCACACACCAGTGGGGCTTTTGGGTAAAAATACCCCTTCAAATGGATTTTCTATAGATACTGCTAAAGACAGCAAGAAGCTTGGGGTGTGATTCAACTTAACACTTCTCTTTCTCTGTCTTCACTCTACACCAACTTCTTGTAGTTACTGTAACTAACGTTTCTTCTGGTTCCCTTTCAGGCTAATACTGTGCCTTGCATTGCTGATCACTTTCCAACCACTTTTGTTTTCACTCTTTTATCCATCTTTTCCGTCTTACTCAGTAGGATATTGTGTGTTTCTCTGTTACCTAACCGGATTTTCCTCAGCCTCTGAATCCTAAATCCTCTCCTCAACCGCCATATATCCCAGCAATCCTTCCATTTAATTGCATCCTCTTTAATGTCACCTCCCTCTCTCCTTTTTCCCTCCAGCTTGGATTCTTTAAGAGAGCCCTCTACTACCGTATAATGCCAAAGCACCAAGGGGTGAAAATTCGCAAGGCTGAGCGCTATCAGTTCAATCTGGGATTTCAGCCTGAGGAGCCACAGAAAAAGTATTGGATCACCAACTGGACAGAGATACAGCATTACTACTACTGAGGCCTCTACTTTAAACCCTGAACCACTCACCATCACACTGATGCAGGCCAAACAAAGAGCACTAGGCTCGGTTGAGCCACACGGACTTTCCAGGGCATGGACCAACTGTGGATAAAGCATTCAGTTTGAAGCTTTTATTTTTTATTAGATTTCATCAACTCTTTCAGTGCAATATACTGAACAGTTTTGTTTCAGAGATTGTAATTTCTTAAGTATTTTTGAAGAATGCAGTGCTGCACATTGGAATCGGGCTTGCATTCGAGTCATTTGTAAGTTGTTTTGATTATGCTGCAGGTTTTTTTAAAGTAATGAACTCTGTGTTTGCATGTATACTTTAATTTCTTTTTTTTTTTTCTTTCTGAATCCTCTAAGCAAAGCTACTGGTCATGACGTTTATATCCATCCTCTCTGTTTCTCTCTCTAATCAGATGATGAGTGTATTGATTATTCTCTGTGATTGTATATGCCCTTCCTGCTCTGTAATCAGGCATCACTCTGGTCAGTGGTTGTATGCTATGTAAAGTTTTACAACCTTCATCAGTCAGAACAGAGGTCATTTTCCAACCGTACTTAAAATATATTGACCAGCCTCTACTCTGTTCTGAATATAGAAGTGTCTTTATGTGAATGTCCATGTCACTGTCTGGAAAACATTACATAGACTAGCATATGCAGAACGTGACTGTATTTTTTCAAAATATGTAAAAAATGAATTCCCTAATTTCAGGGAATAAATACAGAGATACAGAGAAAAATTGGTACTCATTGTTGAATGATACATTTTATAGCCCATTGGGACATGCTTTAATTGCTCACATTAAATTCCATGGAAAATGTCATCAAAGCAAACCTGCAACAAGATGAAAAGCAATAGGTTCTTGTCTATATGTAGAATTATTCAAAATTTGATGATGAGATCATGGGAGCACATTTAATAATTATTTATTACTCTGTCTTGTGTTATTACAGTAAAGAACCTGTCTGGATATCTTTAAATATATCACATACAGGGAGTCATAACACTGGATTAAAGAACACATGTTATTATATCTGTCTGGGGACTTTGTGATATTGTAGGCTGCTGCATGGTTTAGTTACATCATAGATTGCATAGTAACAAGTTACGCTGAAAAGCCTATGTGAATGAAGGCATATTTCACTGGCCTTTGTTTTTTCACTGTCCCTAAGCTTTGTTATAATGTACGAGATAGTAAACTGACACTTGGACTGTTTCCAAGCGACTGTGGCCAATCTGCAGCACTGAAGATATACTGGAACAGGACAAGGCAGCCAATGAATGGTCGCCGATGGGATTAAGTTTTGCATTACCACTCTAGTCCACGCCACCTGAGAACCAGCGGCTACTCTGTTGTGACTGTGGCCATCGAAGAGGCTCCACTGATTCTGTGAGTGAAGAGGGAAAGGCTGAGACCAATGCACAAACTCTGTTCTCTGTGGTGGTGTTGTTGTTTTGTTTTTGCTTTTGTTTTTGTTTTTTTTTTTAAACTGTGCAGTTTCAGTGTAATTAAATTGTTTTTTTTTTACATTTGGAGTTTAATTGCTACCAGGAGACATTCTGTGTGGGAAAAATAAATAGGGAAAATGAATATTTGATGTCTTTATTGTATAAATGCATAGGATTAAACAAAAACAAAATCAAATATTCAAAAATGCTTATACATAAAATGAATTTACATCCATACATTTTAAAAAATTTCCTTCCCATACATTCAAATATTACAAATAAATTACAAAATAGTAATGTACTTTGAATTGGTAAAAAATAATTTGACTCCAGGTGTATACACATAAATATACTGTACAAGACTAGATAAGGACGGAGGGACCAAAAAAGAAAAGCAAATTTGATCAGATATACTGTACAGTACACAAAGACACTGATGTTCACATTGAGATTGGTACTGTGCTAGGGACAGTAAATCAGGCCTTACTTTAGCCCTTAAGTCATTGTTGACGACTAGTCCTTTTGCTTGAGCTCCATCATGGATAAGGACTTCCTTTTCTTTCTTAACGTCATGTACTTGTAGGCCAGAGTAATGGTTGCCACCAAGAGGACCAGGCCACTGGCAAGCAGGACCCAATTGCCAGCCACGGCAGCTGATTTTTCCACATGTAAACCCAGGAAATCCACTTTTGAACCTTGACACACAGATAAAATACCGAGTAAGTGACATGCGAGACTGATGATTTTTCACTCAAACTCACTCATTCACATTCAAGCTGCAGATTCTCCACAAGGGGAAGCTGTTCACTCATTTTCACAGCTGTTCCACACATGCCTACGTGTGGAAGCTAAAGGGAAAGAAAGTAACAGCCACAGCGATTCAGATATGCAGAAGTAGACATTTTGATATTGCCACCTACAGGAAAGAAAGACTACTGCAATTTTGACACTTGCGCCACCTGCAGGCAATGAGTTTTACATCTGTGTTTTTTTTTAAATACCTGAACATTTGTGTGTGGGTGTGTGTTTTTTTTAAGTTTTACATTTTGAACATGTGCCATTTTTTTTTTTTACATGACAGATCCCAACATGTTAATTCCCATTTTTAAACACTTTGTTTTTACCCCCTTTTTATTACTTGCACACTTACTTATTCATTTTTACATCTAAAGTTTGTATGTCTCTGTTGTTCTCTCCGACAACAGTTGATTTCTCTTTTCCCCACTAATCTCTTTCCAGCTCCCGCTTTCACTCTGTTGCTAAGACCCTCATTAATCTAATCTCTATACTTCCTTTCAGCAGGATCTCATCAGTAAAACAAGAGGAGCAGGAGATTTCACTGTAAGATGCAGCAGAGGAGAAAAACTAAATGAATGCCTCTGTGAGAAGCTATTGTGCTTATTTCTGGGAAAGAGTTCAAAAAACATTTGGCTTGGAAACTTGAAAACTTATCTGACACAAATTTCCAGTGAATAAGCTTGCCTACATGCGAGTGTTTCTGTGGAGGTATGAAAGTATGCAGATGACTTGAGACGTACTTGAAGGTTTCCAGTTGTACTCAGGCCACCCTCGAACATCGCCGTTCTTGTTGTTCTCTGCCTCCAGCCATTGAATGAGAGGTTGGAAATACTGCATGAGGGGCTCAGCAGTCATATTGGGCTTGCCGGTGATCATGGTCATAGCCTCGGGCCATGGCTTACTGAAGCCTAGCTTCATCGCATCACTGCAAACAACGACACAGGTCAGAGAGGAGTTCAGGGAAAGTGAGGATCAGCTGTAAGAGTGTGATCAAGAGGTAATTGAACAAATGATGTGAAGCATGATATCAACAGCTGCCTGCACTTAGAGACATTAAAATCAGATGTCCAATATGCAAAACCCTTTTTTTAATTTTGAAAAAATTTGAGATTTTTCTGTTCTGAGGTTTTTCATGTCACAAATGCACCATGAGATATGAATGTTACATAGAATATATTTGTTTTGGAAACACCATAGAGGTTGCACATCATTCACTGCCAAAGGGGGTTTTAAGTGGCCTCTCTTTGGTGCGTAGGTGTACGTGTACTAACCCCAGGAGCTTCCCAGCTTCTTTAGATTTGTAGATATCGCAGGTATGGAGAGGCCCCTCGTGTTTGGCAGCGTCACACAGAGCCTTGTGGAACTGAAACTGGATGATGAAGCTAACAAAGTACCTGTTTGAAGATCAGCAAAATTTACTGTCATTACCGAAGAGACTAGAAAAACAAAGTAAAACACATAACAAGCTGATACTGTTGCATCAGTTGTAATGGTGATGATTTTTTTGAGCCATGTGACTAAGTGCACTTTTTGTTTTGCAACATATTTATCTTATCTATCCATAGTAGATTAGAGTAGGATGAGGCAGTTATCAGTCTCTCTGTGCTCAGTTCTCATTTGTTCTATTGTTCTGTCAAATCAGGAAAATTTACCTGACATAGGGAACATTAGCAGGGATGTGGAACTTTGCACCCGGGTCAAAGTCATCTTCAGTGCGGGTTACAGGTGGACACAGTCCTTGGTACTTAAGTCTGCAATGCAAAGAAAAAGTACAGTATAGTGTGGTTTTTATTTCAATAAATAATTTACAAATATAATAATTTATTACACAACCACTTATGCATGAATTTTCCTCCATGTAATAAACATTGTACATAGTACATGTTAAAGTGCTGGTGAACTTTACCTGAGGTTCCACCACTCTTTATTGTACTCAGATGGTGGGATGCGTCCATCAAATACCTTCCATCTCCACTGGTCCATCAGGTAGCCAAAAGGTAGGAAGGCAATCTTGTCAAGCGCAATGCTCATCAGGAAGTTGATATCACTCTCTGGAGAAAGGAACGGACACACCTAAATCTTCAACACCGTGATATAACATTACATTCTTCTCTAGAGCTACGTAGTAATTAGGGTCAGAGTCACCCACCTTTGTTGTTCTCAACTTTGTCCAAGAGGCCAATGCTCTGCAGATGTTTGGGCGTTGCCACAGAGAGTGCCATTACATCCCCAATCGCCTCATGGAATCCAGGGTTGGCTCCTTCACGGAAGGCCACAGGCTGGTCTTTGTACTGCAGGAAGTACTGGACGTGGCCCATCTCATGGTGCGCCGTGACCAGGTCATCCATAGTCACAACTGTGCACTGTTTGATCCTGGAAAGGCAAACAAGGCAATAATTACAGCAAGGAAATCTTGCATCTTCTTGGCTTCCGTACACTTAAATGGTTCCAAAAAGGAAGTAGTTTGGTCTTATAAGTTTTCCTTGCCCCAAACAAGGTCTTTTGACATCTCATCTCATTCAAAGAAGTTCTAACTTTGAATTCTGCATCTTTTTTAGAGATGTCTGTGTACCAATCAGCTACGTTCAATAAAAAGTACAATAAAATAAAATGAGGTTTAACCTGAAGTCTTTTCGATTGTAGAAGTCCCATGCTGAGGCATGGCACACCACCTGGCGTCCGTCAGACGGCTTCTCCAGCATGGATTTCTCCCAGAATTCTTTTGGCATTGGCAGCAAACCAAGAGAAGTGAAAAAGTTGTCGGATTCCTGGAACATTCTGGTGGCATTCCAGCCCTAAATGGGGAAAAGAAAAGCATCAGAGACGATCTAGACACATTCCTGTATTCATAAACAATTTTGTCAGACAGCGAGATAGAATGTGTAAACAGATTATACTTGTAAGGGCACATTCATTACCCTCAAAAACATGTACAGTATATAATATATGGATGTATTATGGTAACTTCACATAGTTATGGATGACTGCTACTTTTATACAGTAAAATTAAAATCCTCTGTATTTCTTCTCATTCTTCTTGAGCCTCTATGTTGGCTTGGAGATGAGTTATATTTTCAATGAAACAAACTGATCTAAAGCTGCAAGGCAATTGGAGGAAGAAGATATGAGTGTTTGTGTCTGTCTTGTGTATTCGCGTGTGCAGATGTGGTTATGCAACATCTGACTCGTGTGTTCGTTCACCTTCTCCACCATAGCTGGTGTGGCGTCAACCTGCGTGGCACTTGGATAGGGAATAACCAAATCCATTATGCCGGACCACGTCTGTGCCCACATGTTGCCTAAAAGGACATAAGACAGCATTAATATTTCATATTTCTAAGTCTAAGGAGTTTTGGGGCAAGTCACCCTCTGCTGCCAGTGTTTAACCACGTGGGATTTGTGACAATGAGTCAGTCCAGTCCCTGATGGTGTGGAAGTGTCACATGCAATCTCACACTTGACGCCTCTGAAAGCAAATTAAATCCCATCTAAAACCAAGTGTATCTGCAGCCAATGACAGAATACCGATAGGGCATGCACCCGCATAAAGGAAGAATTTTCGCTGTGATATTAGAATCTTTTAGATTTCATAGTGAAATATTGGCCAAATAGACCTTAGTCAACTCCTGAAAGCCCTTTATAATACAAACAAAATTTCCGAGGCTGTGTTAAGTCTTGGATGTTGTTTCCCACGCACAGTGTATGTCTATGAACTCCAGTCCAAAAAGCTTGAGCTCTTTCAGAGAAAATTAATTCTTGTTACTCACCCAGCAAATGAGCAGGAATGGGTCCCTTCAGGTTGATGTAGTCAGAACCATACTTTTTGTGCAAAGCCCTGCGAACATAGGCATGTACGTTCAGATAGAGCGGCTCCAGCTCCTTCCACAAACGCTCCAGGTCTTCCTCAAATGTAGGGCTTTCATACAGGGAGCGCCAGAAAGCCCCATTGTCAGTGTGACCTATAGAAAGTACCGGGGATAAACACAGCCAACAATGAGGTGTATTTTCTCAATTAAAATTGTAAAATAGACAATGCCAATCAAGTTTTAAGCAAACACGTGGTCTGGGGCAAAGCTGCCCAGGGAGAAAGTAGATTCAAATTGATCCATACCATTGAGTGTGGCAGCTTCATTGGCCAATTCAACATATCTCTTGTAATCCTGACGAAGTACTTTTCCAGCAGCATCTCTCCATCCCTTCCAGGCAAATAACAATTCATCATAATTCCTGGACTCTGCCATGATCTTCTGGAGATCTGAAACCCGGCACATTTTTATTTATTACACAGACTTACGTACTACTACTCTTACTATACTATTGAGCAGAGCATGAAATCTATAAAGACTCCATGACTTCATGCTATCTGTAAAGACCTGTTACAGTTATTTAAATATTTTCATGGCAGCTAAATATCAGTAACTAACAATTTAATTCATCAATACTTTTCCATTAACTATTTTAAGTAGCAAGCTGTAACTGCACTGTTTGCTCATACATTACATTTACTTCACCATTCTCCCTGTCCATATACTGTAATTCTTTATATATAGGATTGGCATATATTCCATTGTCTTACCTGGATCCAGTGGGTGGCATGTCCCACTGTCTCTGCAAACTTCAGCCACACTGTACTTGGTCTCCATGTTGGAAAGGAGTGTGTTATACTGAAAGGATAAAGGCATCAACCAAGCGTTACATTACACTGAAACCATCAATGGATTTTGTTTTTTTTTTTCATCTGCAGATATTTTCCACAGCTGCTCAGGTGGATGGACACGGGTGTGAGCATGAGAGAGAAACAGGGGCCTTTTAACAAAAGTGAGATTCACTGAAATACTGTGTCAACAATTCATATGTTGACAATCACTACATTCTTCACTGGTTTCTACTGTTTTTTGAGTGCAGCAGCCTTCAGTTGGCTGGTACCTGTTTGTCATCAACCAAACTGCTTTGTGTTATATCCAACCCTATTCCATTATGAACACCTCTTGGAGCTCCATGGCTGTCCCCTTTACGATAACACAACAGTTTGCAAAAAACTCACATGTGCAAGCAAACACATTCACAGCAGTTGGCTCTTGTTAAAGTTCAAAATAAAGTACGAAGTATTCATCCCTCTTGTGCCATCAGTATATTTGAAGCTTCCTTAAATGTGGCCTTTCCACTATATTCATACTGTGCTTCATTTGATGGAGTTTAATCTCAAAGGGCAACAGCAAATTAACCTTTTTTTAAATAATCAGAGCACGAGTTAACCAAGCTTTAGCCTAGGTTGATAACCATGGACTTTTAATCAATGTCTAAAGAAGAAAAATATACATAATAGCAGTAATGACCTTGCGAAATCTGCAGGCTAATGTTAGACTAATTAAATGCCTGTCCCCCCATTACTTCCTTATAGAGGCTTTCTGAGCAACATCTTTGTAAGGCCTGCATGTGCAATTTTGAATAAAAGGTTGCAAATTTAGCAGTTTGCATGTAATATTCGGGTTAGAGCCATGTGTTTTAATTAAGCGGCTGATAGATTTGAAAAGAAACAGGTGGAAAAAATCACCTCTTTTCTGTTCAGTGTACTTTCAATTGATACAAGTGACTGATGAGGGGCTTTTGATAAAAAATGGTATCTGGTATCTGTTATATTTTGATGGGAAACAGCAGGAATTTCACACGCACAATTGTCACTAGTATGAGGGAAGCTTAGTGCTCTTAACCTGTGCTGTCCGTTGATGGTCTGGGACACAATCAGTTCACCTGCAAGATTGCCAACATTTCTCTCTCTAGCCAGATAATGTTAGCAACCAGAAGCCAACAGAGGTCTATACGTGTGCTCAAATGCCACAAACAAATATCCATGCAATAAGAATTTGTACTGATTTCTGTAAAGTTTTTGTTCTATCTAAATACTAAAAATGTCTGTATATAAGTTATATTTCTGTCCTCAGAGCAGCTCAGTCTCAAATAAAGATTTGTAATTCTAAATCCATGTCCTCCCCACCTCTTCCAGTTTTTCTTGGGACAGTGCAGCCCGCTCAATGTCGCTGAGTTTTTTGATGATGCGTTTGACTGCAGGGTCCTGGAAGTCAGTGGTGTCGAACTGACGGGCAATCCGTCCATATTTCTGGGTGTGGGCTGACAGCTCCAGATTTTTCTTAAGCTGGAGGAGAATAATGAAAACTCTTTAATTTTTCTATTTTTACAATTATGTGTCAATGGAAGCAGAGTGATTAGATGGATGGATGGATAAATGGATAGATAGGTTAGAAGATTCATAGATATTTACATCGGGTTAGGGTCAGGGTTAGATATTTAGATAGAATCATGCATACAGACATACAATGGTGGAGTAGTGACTCATTGACTCAATCAATTATTGATTCATTGGCACATTTTTGATTAATTAATTGTTTTATTGATTTCTTGATTCAATGTAACCTAAGATGCACATATGAATGATGACAGATGATGCTCAAATATTGTTAAGGTGAGTCATTGGAGTCAGTCAGAGGGTCTCACCATCTCCTGCTTATTGATTTCATTAATGTCGGTGTTATACTTCCAGGAGGCCTCAGTGAAGGCATTAAACGCCACCTCAGCTGTACTGTTGTATTCATCCAGAAATTTCTTTGCCTCAAGCTCCTCTGTGTTCTTGGCTGGGTAAACAAGGAGAAGCAGAAATCAGCGCAAATGCAGGATGCGTACTGAAAATAAAGATCCATATAATTAAGTCTGGAAAATATTATCATCTTAGCTGTATTATAAATTATGACAAGAGAATTATGATTATATTGTGCAGACACCAGAGGTTTTTATGTTTTTAGGCGTTTGCTTAAAGAAATTTCTTCTTTTCTGTTGATATTCTTGCAGAGAAAATCTTGGAACAGACTGTGAGGAGAAGAAAAAGAAACAGACACATCTCGTCCATCCTGCAAAGCCACCATTTCAGTGTTACAGCTTAAAGAAAAAAAAAACATGATTTTTGCCTTTCTTACCAATATCCTCAGGGTAGCCCTCAGGGATGGGTGGGACCCACTGAAAGTCTGGCCATCCCAAGGTCTCGTTTTCATTTTGCTCCTGTAGCCACACAATAATGGGTTCAAAGTATTTTATCAGTGAGCTAGCATTCATCTTGCTGGTGCCGATAGACTCCTGGAGCACTTGAGGCCAAGCTTTGGAAGAGCCAGCCTGGAGAATTTTCCTGGAGGAGGAAGAGGGAAATTGTTTTACATTTGTACTGCTTCCATAAACAATTACTGTGGACAACGGATGCCTAATCGGATCACGTACTGTAAAATGGCGCCTGCTTCTGTGGAGTTGTAGATGTCACACCTATGCAAAGGGCCGGTGTGATTGGCTGCCTCACATAGTTTTTCATGAAACTGGAACTGCAGGATAAAGCTGACAAAATACCTAGAGGGGAAAGATTGTCATCTCTAGAGTGTATCATATTAAATATATTATTAATTTTCAAAATTTCCAAATATTTTGTTAAAAGGGCAAAAAAATCATAATGAGACATGAGGTAAGAAGATCTTGAAGCTACATAAGCTGCCTTTTGGTAAAGACTGTTAAAAAAAGTTCATGCTTCAATACACTGACTAGAAATACTAAAATACTGAAAATGACCCTAAAATTTAGCTCATAAGACTGGGTTTGTCTTTTAAACTAAATGTAAAAGTTTGACAAACTGTCTACTCCCACACTATTAAAGAAAAAAGGCTCAAATGCTTTTCTTATAAAGTCCTTTGCCTCTGCAACAAGCTTCCTGCTATTGTAGGGTTTTTGTATTGTTTAAATCCAACATTCCAATGCCAAGAATTCAGCCCAAATTAAAGCACATGGTGAAATAATCCCCAGCTCATCAGCCCTTCTTGCATGTTAATAAACACTCTTCAGAATGATGTAATAATAAGGCAGTAGCTCCATTTTATGGAATTTATCATTTTAAAGCCGTTATGTCTGTGTTCCTCTTCTTTAAAGCACTTTGGGAAATGTCTGGATGAGTTCAGTATTAATCAGACAGGCAGGAAAATACAAATAGATGTCATTAAAAATATCGACAGTCTGCTCTGACTGTCTTTATCACCTATATTATTCAGTGGTGTGGGTGAAAAAAGATGCTACCTAATGTATGGAGTGTTTCCAGGGATGTGGAATTTTGACCCAGGATCAAAGTGCTCCTCTGTTCGTCTGGTGGGTGGGCAGATGCCTTGATATTTTTTCCTTTAGAAAGAAATTAGAAACAAATGGATTTAGAACACAATGGCATGTGCAGACATAAATCACAAGTTCTCAAAGGTTACTCAGCCTGTAATGATTGCTTTTGTCTTGTTTGTTAAATTGTAAGAGCAGCTAATATGTTGGGGCTGGGATTCTCTCAGTCTAACAAAACTGTAAAGGGATTATGGAATATCAGTCATTCACTGACCATTCGGGATTGTTTTGTTATCAGCTAAATCTTCATCTCCCCTTGGCTTTACAGAGCTTTCTAGTGAGTTTCAAGTCATTGTTTATCTGTCAGACCCACAACTTGGCTCTTTAGTTACACTTTAGCCACCCTCAGAGCTTTGTTTTTGGCTGCAGCAGGCAGAGGCTTTCAGCAAAAACCTCTAAACAACAACCTCACACTACCCGCTCAGCAGACAGACACAGTTAGAAACTAGCCTCTTTAACATTGTGGAGCAATGTTAACATTGTGAGCTTAAGAGCCAGATATTTCTCTCAGTCTCTGGTGGAGACCAAAAATAGAGCTAAAAGAGTATGACTATTGGAATTAAATTCATAAGGTAGATGTCAACACAACTCCAAGAGAATGGTATTGTTGCTCTAGAACTGCTGAATGTGTAGTTTCATAGTTACTGGATGGACATAGGAGTGGTATTTATCTTCTCATCTAGGATTCAGCAAGAAAGTGAAGGGTATACCCAAAAAACTACAGTACGTAAACTTACGTAAAAGTATATTAAGCCTGCGCCTGAAAGCGTACCTGAGGTGCCACCAATTGGAGTTGTACTCCTCTGGGGGAGTGCGTCCACTGAACACATTCCATCTCCACTGGTCAATGAGGTAGCCAAATGGAAGGAAGGCTATCTTCTCCAGAGCCATCTTTAACAGGTAGTTGATATCATTTTCTGGAGAAAAACCATTCAACCTTGAATTTATTTATTTAGTTATTTTAAGAAAAACTGATGACAGGGTATTTCATTGGCTTGGATTTCTTTTTTCTCTTGTCTCTTGTCTCTTTACCCTTGTCAGAGGTCGCTGATTCCAGCAGTTTAATGGTTTTCAGATGTTTGGGTGTGGAAACGGACAGAGACAGAACATCGCCAATAGCCTCGTGAAAACCTGGGTTGGCCCCGCGGCGGAAGCCCACGGGCTGGTCCTTGTACTGCAGGTAATACTGGATGTGCCCCATCTCATGATGCACAGTAAAGAGCTGCTCCATCGTGACTTCTGTGCACTGCTTGATCCTTAAGAGAATGAAAGATCAGTATCACTGATAAATTACTTTATATTATCAAGTTTTATCATCTGGGTTAGTAAACTGTATAAAGGTTCAAGTTAATCCCTTAAATATTCACACTGCAATCTGTAAGTATTAGGACTGTATTTTGTTGGTTGTGCTGCACTCCCGCACAAACGAAACTCATGTCATTTAAGTTCTGTCTTTCAGATTTACTTCAAGGATGTCCATTGCCACATCTAATAAACCCCTATAAGACTGAAAGGGTTAAATATACGAGGCTCATGCTGTTCATGCTGTTCGTGATGTTAACATCTTCATGCTCAGTGTATAATATATATATATATATATATATATATATATATATATATATATATTTCTGTTTTAAACTTTTACTTTAAATGCTATGAAACTGTAACTGATGAAATAATGAATTTGCAAGTGATTTAAATTTTTTACCTGAAGTCTTTGCGGTTGTAAAAGTCCCAGGCAGAAGCATGGCACACCACTTCTCGATCATCAGGCTTCACCAGCATGGATTCATTCCAAAACGTCTCAGGCATCTCCTTTAAACCCAGAGAGGTGAAGAATTCCTCAGCCACACGAAACATGTGTGTGGCATTGTAGCCCTGTTAAAGAGGAAATAATCACAGAACATCACAATTCGCCTACAGTCAAGCCTGAAAATTGAAAAAGAGTTGGATTCATGAGATTACAGATGTGTGGTAGCATTTTTCTGTATGTGAGGTGACCCTCTGCCACAACTAAGAAATGAATTTTCCCTCTACATTTCCTTCCAGTGGCACAAAATCCCTCCAACAGACTTACTTGATTTTTCATTTCATCAGTCACATCCAAGTTGGGTTTGTCAGGAAATGGGATCATCAAACGATAAATATTGTTCCAGGTCTGGGCCCACATATTTCCTGAGGATGCGGAAGAAAACACACTTAAGCAACAATTCGATCTGTTATGGGATACTCAACGTACAGGCGCTGTAGGAAATGCCTACATGCAGCATGTTCATTCATAGTAAAGATAAGCACACAAAGCTACTTGCCATGGTGTGTCTGTATCTCAATATTCTGAACTTGTATTTTCCCCGGTATGTGAGATTACATGTTATAAAAATATTCTAGACTTTTATTAATGATGACTTTTTTATGTTGGGGACTGTATTAAAATTCCTGTATTCATTTTGAATTTTTGTTTTTTGCTTCTTTTTTTTTTATAAAGCAATCCCTTCACCAATGTTAATAACATTTAGTTTCAACCCCACTTTTGAATTGGAAAAAAATTGCCAACTCTGGATCTGTTTCCAAGTTGGTAAAATCCCTGCATTTGTTACACTCTGCAGTCAACTAATTTTTTAACAAATTTTTCATTTGCGATAATGCTCAAGAATTCTCTTTTGCTTCTTCCCAACACTACGAACATCTGGATTGAAAAAGTTAAGGAGTGCCTTCCTTAACTTAAATGTTTTAAAGAGTCGATACAATCAAAGTCAACAAAAATACAATATTTATAGCAGAGTATGAAGGGGAGAGTGCCACAGAACAGTAACCAGTTATAACTGGTAGTATGTAAACCTAATTGTAACCACACATGTAACAAGATTTTGATTGAAGTCTGGGTGATATGAAATCAACAACAGCTTAAAGTGGTGTGGTCAAATGAGAATAAAATGTTTGAAATGAAATAAAAAGCATGACTTGATGCTTTAGCCATCTGATGAAATAATTCATCTCTGTCTGCAAGCTGCTGTTTGTGACGTCATATAGCTTGCAGACATTGTAATTTACTGCTGCATGCTCAAGTGCAGTATCTGCACCTCTCTCATCTTCAGCTGACTAACAGGAGACCTATGCAGCCCTGTGTTCCCTATCAAGTTCACGATCCTGCAGCCAGCTGACACTTTATTTTGTCAATGGATAGTGCATTTTAGCTTAAAGCATAAAAATGTTCTGTTGTAGCCTACCTAGCAGGTGGGCAGGGATGGGTCCTTTAAGGTTGATGTACTTGGGACCATACTGGTTGTAGAGCTGGCGGCGCACAAAGGCATGCAGGTTCTGATAAAAGGGCTCAATGGTCCTGTAGAGTTCCTCTAAATCCTGTTCAAAGGTCTTAGACTCATACCAAGACCTCCAGTCTGCTCCAGTGTCCGCAAAACCTAAAGAAGACAACATGTTAATGTTCTTTCTCCACTTTTGTCACCCCTTCTTGTTCGTTCCCTTCCTCTGTAAGTCATGGCTAGTCCTTTATTCTCCTGATTCCCTATTCATGTTAGTATTATTAAATGAATTACATATTGGTGGCATTATTAACCTTGTGCTCTTAACAATAACGGTCAAGGGGAAGTTCTTACCATCAGCTTGTGCTGCTTTGTTGCTGAGCTCCACAAATCTGGGGTAGTACTTCTTGAGAGGTACCCCTGATTCATTGTGCCAGCCCTCCCAGGCATACAGCAGTTTCTTGTAGCTACTGGAGTTTTCCATGATCCCTGTGAGATCTGCAAATGAATTTAAAAAATGTACCACATCCTCAGTCATAAATAAAATGATGAAATATCAAGGAAGGGTTCCCAAATTCCCAAAACAATTAAGATGCATTGGTGCATTTTTGCATTTTATTTTATTGTTATGAGAATTAATTGTTTTTCTCTACATGTAATTTTGTGTGAGTTGGCAAGTATTTCTCACACTTATTTCTGGCAGTTGTTGCTGAAAAAGCACCAGGCCATTGTTCACAATGCATGTCTGTAGCGTTAAAAGCTACTGATGTAGTTTCTATAGCTTCTCTATCACCACTTTTCG
Source organism: Istiophorus platypterus (assembly GCA_016859345.1). Classification (NCBI taxonomy): domain Eukaryota; kingdom Metazoa; phylum Chordata; class Actinopteri; order Istiophoriformes; family Istiophoridae; genus Istiophorus; species Istiophorus platypterus. Next base: position 7,048,209 of record CM029119.1, read on the forward strand.
GCACATCCATAACACTTCCTTTGGAGACCTCTGAAGTCATTTTGCCCATCCTGTTACTTTTCCAAGAGCTGATAAGATCTTACAATTGTATTTGTTCCTAGACATCCCTTCCACTTTGTTTTTTGTATCAGACTCTTTAACATTGTTCTGTTCTGGTTTCTTTGAAAAACCATCAGAATAGCTGTATCATGTAAAGCATGCCGAAAACAGAGCATTTATTCTGCATTTACTCACCAGGTTCAAGGCTCCAGCTTATGTTTCCCTGTTTTACTTTGGCTGTTGAATAAATTTTTTCCATGGTGCTGAGAATGGTGTTATACTGCACACAAGAAAAAGAGATTTGAAGTCAGCTATTTTTTTCAAAGGATTTCAAAACTGATATAGCAACAAAAAGACAATTACATGAACTCACAGCAAATTTTCCCATTAGAAATGATAAATAAAACAATAAAACAGAAACAAACCTCCTCTCTTTCTTGCTTGGGCAGGTTGGCAGCTCCCAGCAACATGATCTTTTGCATCAGTTTCTTGTCGTTAGGTTCGAGATAGTCAAGAGTATTATTAGTGAAGATCTGCTTTGCCTTTAATCCCCAGGCTTCAGTGAACTCCTGCTCTTCCAGGGATGCATTTACCTGAAGGTGAGAGGAAGAGGAAACGAATGACAGTGATAAATTGGATCTCTCCAATTCCGCAACAACAAAACTAAGGAACAAAATCTAAAATTTAAAGACCTGGCATGAGGCAATAATTAATATATAGTATCTTCCATTTAGCTTTTTTTTATGTCTTCAAGCGAGGTCAGGAGTAACAATCGAGTGTTATTTTCCTGAGTAGTCAGTCATTTTTGCAATATGGATGTTTATCAAGGGCAGAAATGAGAGTATCAGACTTCCTTACAAGAATTGGATTGATTGTCATGCAGTTTGGTCATTTTGAAACTGGATGATCCTTTAATCTCAACATCTAAACATCAGAACTAAATTTAAATTTTGTAATACTTTGGTTTCCTTTTCAATAGCTTGCTTTTTTTTTTTTTTTTTTTTTTTTAGCAATGAGTCATACAGCCTCACAGATCTGTACAAGATGTGCAAAAACACATGTTCAAAACAGAACAGCAAAATAGCCCAAGCTCAAGGATGATATTTTACCAAAATGCCTTTGTCGCTCAAATACACTTGTTCATATATGGCCTCACTGAATCTTCAGAGCTTTTGTTAATGGTGCTGTGTAAGGTAATGGACATGTCATGGGTCGTTTTCATTATGTAATGACATGGCTGGAAGAATGGATTGGGTCAAGGCTGCTATTCTGCATGGATAGTATATGTACTGAACATCAATTTGCGCCTAATCAAAATAATGAACTACTGCTGTATCAGTACAGCATTATGTATACGATATACTGCACCATTTTAATTTTCCCAAGAATTTTTTTTAAATGGTGTTTCATTTTGTTGCAACCCTGCACTGTGTAAAGATGGGGGAAAGCAAATCACACTGCAAAGCCAGCAAAATGTCAAAAATCAGAAAACCCTCCGGACACACTCACAAACGATATAACCAGACCAGCGAGTTGGTGCCTCACACTCTCTAGCCATTCAAAACACATCCAGATAAAACTGACCAAACAGTAGCTTCATTCCAGCAATTTTTTCTTTGAAGCCTTTCTTGTCTGTCTTTCTACCAGCCTTCACTAGAATAACAGGCAACAGGAGGGAGAACTAGTAACAGTGAGTTGAAGCATTAACTATGACCTTTGTGCACTTCCTTTTAAATATCTGTCTTTTTCCTAATCATTTTCTCCAGCTGGCCTCCAATCCAATCAGATAGTCACATTCTCAAAAAATCTTTCTGTTGTACAAGATGCAAAATGCGTTGTAATTGATACAGTCCAACAATAACTTTTGCATTCACAGTTCTGCCAACCCAATTATCTTTCAGTACATAATCTTTCATAAGCAAAGGGCATTAAAGTTAGTAGAGCTAGACAGTTGAAATTAACAAAAACAGAATGGTATTTTGTTCTGGGATTAAAGACATCAGTGGTTGATATCCACTCTCATTGGTTTTTATTTGGCAGGAATAGCAGAGCATGAACTGATCCTCATTCTGTTTGATCGTATACACCCTCATCTCTGAAGGAGCATGAGCTGGAGAGGAAAATGTGTGTGTGTGTGTGTGTGTGTGTGTGTGTGTGTGTGTATGTTTGTGTGTGTGTGTGTGTATGTTTGTGTGTGTGTGTGTGTGCGCACGCATTTGCATGTTTACTTTATGTGAATGAGTGGAGTGTGAGGGTTTGCAGATTCCTTCCTGTCCCACACAACTACTAGTTTATTTCAGTTTCAATTCAGTTTATTTCAGTTTCAATTTTAACAAATGAACTTACAGTGCAGCATGTGGAATGCCAACATTAGAAAAAGTTTCTGTCAGGTCAAATGGTCACCCCACTGTGACAGCTGTCTAAGCATACAGAAAAAGAAAAAAATCCCAGGCTTCCCACTGAGTATGTCAATTTGGCATTTTGTTTTCATGAGTTTACATATGACTGAGTAAGCTTGTACTGTTTGCACATCTGAAAGAATTCATGAATATGAGCATGTTGACTCTTGGTCCTGAAGGCAAGTAAACACTCTTTCACACCTTTCCAGTTTCACTGAATCCTACAACCTCCTGCCTGGCTGAACTATTCCCCTTCTTTATTCACTTGTGTTCAGTGTTTATGCAAATGTTCTAAAACCATTGCAATTTCTGAATAATCTAAGCTCCATTTTGAAATTCCATGCAAAGCAGAGAAATTTAATTGACTGCAATTATTGCCACATTGGATCATAAAGACTATTAGTGAGTCTAAACCTGCATCGCATTGCGGGTGCGTCCATCTGGAGAAACTGGGTTTAGTGGAAAACATCACAAAACAGGCAGTTTAACAAATAAATAGCCTACATAATAGCACACAAGACCCCCTAGAAATTTATTCAAAACTTGTATACGTTCACACCACAGGCATTTAGATCTGTTTTATATTTCAAGTGACACACAAGCTGAGTTGGATGCTTCGGAAGGAAACTGGGCTTGTAATTCTGGAGAGTGATGAATAGGAGTGATTTTGAAATCAAGCAGGGTGCACTTCCACAAAAACCTTTGACAATGCATGCTTTTGTGGTGACAGGGGATCAGAACTGGCTAGACCCTATCTAAACAGTGCCATTTCATATCAATATGACAGAAAGGTTCAACTAACACATCCGCTAGGTTCAAGACACCAGCAGTTGTCCTACCTGCAGCATGGAGTTGTAATCTGTTATGTTGGTGTTGTAGTTCCAGCTAGCAGAGGTGCTGTGGAAGAGCGCCTCTTCAGCGGTGCTGTTGTATTTGTCGAGGAACCTCACTGCATCCTCCTTGGTATTGAGGTATTCCCCCGGCAGCCAATGTTCAGGCAGAGCCACAGAGAGTCCCAAGGCTGGAAGCAGCAGCAGCAGAGAGCACAGAGACCTGTCCACTCCAGTCCCCATGGCTGAGAGTGGAAGGGAAAACCTGAAAATGGAAGAGTTGTAAGGAGGACTATAAATACACTTTCACCAGTGAAGTGAGAGCACACCTTCCCCCCAGCGCTGTTGTCTCATCTACTCCTTACTGCTCCCTCCTTAATCTTCCAGTCTGGCTGCTGGAGAAATGCACAGAAGCCAAAGCGAGCGTCTTTTTAAGTGTCAGTTTAACCCAGCCCACAGTTCTCTGCAACCTTCCCTCTTACCACTTCACAGCACTGGCCGTATTTCCCCGAAAGTTCCCTTCCCTACTCCTATCTTCCCTTCCTCCCTTTTCTTCTGTTTACCAGCCTGTCAGGAATGAGACAGTTGGCACTATCTTTGATCAGATCTAAATTTCCCTAACTGTTGAAGATGAGAGATAAGATATGACACACCAGCTCAGTGTGTCTGCCTGCCTGCTCCTCAATTACCAGTACCAGAGTGCCTGGGGAAGGACTGCACATACTTTGCTCTCAGTTCGCTCTTTCAGCTTAGTGAGAACAGAGGGAGGGGGAGTTATAAAGACAGGGGGAATGAAAGAGAGAGAGGATAGGGGAATAAAATGGGGGGGGGGGTGAGAGGATCGAAGACTGAGGGTTGAGAAGGCTGTGAGAGATTAGCAGAAAGAGTGAGATAGCAGCACAACATTGGGAAGGGGGCTCACCTTTTATGCAGAATCTGAGCTCTATACACCACAGTTCTCTCTTCCAAATTGGAAGAAGGAAAAAATGCAGCAATAAATGACATTGTGTATTTTCTTGTGCAATTTACTGACTCACACATTTAAATTTTCCCTAGTAGTCATCAAAACTTTGCAAGAAAAAAAAACATTTTAAAGGGTTCACAGCCCAGATGTTCACAGCCCAGCAGGCAGTAGAGGGATTTTAGAACTGACTCCATTCTTGGCATCTTTATTGTAAAAATCCAAAGTGTATAGTCCCACTTTATTGTACCACATAGTAAGCCCTAATTTATTAGCTGCTCTAGTTGCTCTTAATTCAACATTGAGTTGTTAAACTCATCCCCTTGGAATCCTTGGAGAGAGCAGTTCCTAAGAGGATGTAGTGCCCAGATAATTAGGAGCATATTTAATGAAGGAATATTAAATCCTATACTGTACATGAAAGATTATATACAAAGCATATCATCATGTGCAGGTTTACACAAATTAAACACAAATGATATTTTGGGCATTTGCAAATCTGCATTAAGTGATTTTGTGGCTATTGAGGGGCAGCAGAAACAACTGCTAAAGCAAAACTGAAGTATTATGACCTTTACATTAGTATGGTGAACTTGTCAGCATGCAGTTGGTGTTGCAGATTATTTGAAATCATGTTTCAGGCTACCTGCTGAATTTAAGTCCAGTGTTCACTCTCATTTTTAGCACTGTTCTTCTCTCCACCAACCCCAGAGGGAAATTTCTGTTAAATATCTGTTAAAATGCTAAAATTAAAATATATAAAAGAAAAAAAAAAACATTGTAGAGCTGTGGGGAACTACTAATCCAAATTATAATTCACTCTGGGTTCATCCCTTTTTTCACATTATACAGTCATTAATCCATCTTTAATATGAAAATACCGATTACAACTGCTTTAAATTTCTTCTGCCTTAGCTGAGAAATATCAAGCAGACTTTGTGTCTGAGGTTGTAGTGTGAAAGATGCCTTCAGCTCCACTTTGCATTTCTTCTATTAAACTCTGCAGAGCTTCCGAGCAATGGGTAACTATGTGACCTCGTTCATTGCACCAAATCTACAGGTGCATTCATTGTAACAAATACCATTTCAGTCAGAGAGATTGAGTCTATTTCCAGATGTCACTGGCTAAGCACAAACAAAATGGTGCTTTTCAAATCTTTGGTTTCCTGTTGCATTTCCCCTGTCATCCCTTTCAACTTTATAATGTTTTGTTCCTGCACTGTTAAAATCCCCCAGCCAATTCTGTTACCGACCAGCTAATCATTCACCTGACCTGGACCCCTACTGGGAAACATTACTAGACATAACTACACTTTGAACAAGAAATAAGAAATAAACTCTTGTGAGTTCACAGAAAATAAGCACTTGGTTTCTTTCCTCTTGGCATTTGTTGTAATGTTCTGTAACATTTTCTTAAAAATAATAGAAGAGAATATAACCATATTTTATGATTGATTACTTACACAACATAGAAACTGAACAAATATGATAAAAGCATTTATATAGATAAATTTAGACATTGTGCACAGTCTGTTTCAGTTTTGCGATAGAGGATGCAAATGTATTTTATATTTGAAGACCAACCATACACACACTGATAAAAAAAAAAAAACAGGGAGCGTGTCCTTTAGCTTCTTGAAGATACCATTCAGACCAAATTGGTTACTGAACAAGGTCATAAAACATGATAATGTCTAAATGAGAGATCATTTTATCACACGAGGACGGGATCATAAATTTCACTGAAATACATATCACTGAAAAAAATAGCTGGAAAATAGTGCTCTGAAGAGTTTACCTTTCCAGAAAGAGTTTGGTTTAATCTAGAATTGTGGATGGACCATAGTCCTTTTTTTTCCAGCTCTTGAGCATCAACAATAAATGTCATTTTACAGTTGTTTGTTGTTTAGCAGTTCACATAATAATTGCTGTCCATATTTCCAAGGTTAACATTAGTCCACAGGTGTCTGGCACGTTAATTAACGGTTGTTAAAGGTAGTCATGAGTCAATCAAAGTTTGATATCTATGTGACTACAGCACATTAATTCTTACTGTTTTATAATGTCCAAAAGATCCTTATTGTTCAGCAAATGTCTCCAATTTGAAATGCAATCTAAAACAAAATGTCTTTGATGGTGAAATAAATGCTGTTTAGGCTGATAAGAAATTTCCCTCTGCACGAGATAAAACTGTAATTTTAATGATGCTGACGCTTTACTTTTAAGATAAACGAACCCTAGATAACTTAGTCAGACTTGCGTAAGTTTGAGCCTAGAGCCTTTTATGACTCATAGCAAAAAAAAAATTGTAGCTAAAGTTAACATTAGTGAAATAAGTGTATACAAACTGAAACAAGGGACTTTGATGTGATTTCTATAAAACTACTGATGGAGCTTAACCTCAGCTTGATCAGAAATTGAGATTCAATCAGTTCAACTGAGTGGTTAAGGCAGAAGGAACCGTTATCACATCACAGTGAGGATCACAATGACTTCAGCTTTTTATCAATGGATGCTGACAACCCTCTGTGCTGAGATCTGCCCCAATCAGGCCATCAGAAATCACTTTATATATCTATCAAGCCATGACAGCAGAAGATAATAACAGATAACAGATATTCCTTTAGAAGAACTTGCTGATGTCTCTGGAAACATGAGGTACATGCCAAACATGTGAACCACCTGAAATAGGCTGGCTACTTATTGATGGGATACATCCTAGCAGTGCTGACAGAGACGGATGATGAACTGCGAGGAAGTGCCAAGGCAGACGTGGCTGCTCCAGAACTGTCACACACTTATCCCTTTGACTGATGCCTGATCATGGTGGCATGAATTCAGAAAACCAACTATCTATATAGAGTGCGAGGAAAGATATATTATGCCAAAATTATATTTGTACTTTGGAAGGGAAAAGAAATGTATCATAGGGTCCAAGTTCTGCTTTTCAAAGCCAGCGACTCATGAACTGATAAAAGTTTGAGAAAAGGGCATCAGGTGCCTGAAGACTAATTGGAATTGAGTTCGCAGTTGTGTGAGACAATAAAACCGTCACCAAACAGTGTTAACTGCTGTCTTTCTGTGTGTGTCTGAGTGTGTTTGTGTGTCCTGTACAATGTGGTTTTTCTGCTGTCTCTGGCACAATAATTGAATTTAGCTCTTTCCTTTAATGGAAGTCTGCGAAGTGTGACGATACTGTGATAGCCCAGAACATCCAATCTTCCCAAACAGGCATATGTCTCACATCATTGGACATGGATGCTGCAGGGCAGAATGTGTGTTTGTGTGTATGTGGGTACTGTAGGGTATAAGATGAGATGTTAAAATGTGTAGTTTCTTCACCCATGCAATGAATAACTTCAACACCATGTACACAACTACTATTACTCCAATTTAATCTGCATTCATCCTGAGAAAAATCAGGAGAAAAAAGAGTCAGCAGATAGGCCTCTCCAGTAAGACAGTAAGAAGTGAGTATTAATCTTTTCGAGAAATTAATTTTTTCGAGAAAGACCAATGGATTTTGAGGGCTTAATAAAATGCCAACAAACCGTTGATGCAAAGAGGGATTCAAGGGAGGTGACCACTGAGAGTCAATATTAAATCTAGGTAGCTGTCAGATTTTATCCAACTGTTCACACCTGTCCTTTAACAAGAACCTTACTGTCTCGATGTGCACAATGTTGATTAAATCATTAAGCCATTAAGCCATAATTTGAATGTGGGAACTTCCTTTTTGCTGCTTCCATCAGGGTATTAAAAAGGAATGATCATTGTCAAATCTCTCCCTATGTGTTGAAATGCAAGTGGCATTTTGCTCACTCTCCTGTCTGTTTTGTTGAGCCTCTTAGGTTGTGACAACACAAACCTTTATGATTACCAGCCAAGATGGTTTGGCTAGTATTGTTTTCACCTTGTGTGTGTGTGTGTGTGTGTGTGTGTGTTTGTGTGTGTGTGTGTGTGTGTGTGTGTGTGTGTGTGTGTGTCTGTCTGTCTGTCTGTCTGTCATCATGGCAAAATGTGGTCCTGAGACACCTACTTTAGTGGCAACTACCACAGATGTGATCTTTTGCAGGTGTATATACGACTATAACTACTGAGTACTCGTGGGTCAGAACGTCAACATGTTGACAGGTGTTTGAGCTGCTGTTATCCCATCGCAAGATGGTCTCTAGTTCTTGTTTTGTTTATGAATATTGGTGAACTCACGTGATTTCCAACATAGCTCCACCCAACATCAACTTGGTCAGGCATCTACTTAATAATACCTTAGCAAGAATAACTGTGAAGGTTTGCACAGCCTATGAAATATTTCAGACTTCTATTTAAAGATGAATAGCAAAGTACTGAAACTGGTTTCACTGGAGAAAGGCAATATCTTAATATCGTAATTCTGACTTTAAATAATGAAGTCATTTTTGAAATCTGAGACATTTCAGCTGTCAGTTAGATACATCATAGAGACTGCTATATGACTTTGCTCTAGTTACAAAGATTAAAATCCTGCTTGATTGATATTTCATGTTCGTAAAAGAGAACAATTTCTTCCAAATATTCAACTAAATATAATTGAGAGAGAAGTCATGTGTCCAGCAAATCATAGCTTTAGTCATACTTGCATAGTTCATCTGCGTAAACAAGACAGTTTGATACACATGTTGGATTTGGATTTTGGTGCATTTAATCTGTAGCAGGAGGGGGCCCAGGGCTAAAACATGTTTTCAGACATTTCAAAATAAACACAATAATAATAATAATAATAATAATAATAATAATAATAATAATAATAATGATTAAGCTGTTTATTCCTGAAGACCTTTAACAAATATGACCTCTCCAATTCTGAGATTCTAGAGGATAAAAATCAAGCAAACAAGCAATCCTTAGTGGTGTAGAAATAATGAACGAACAAAACTGACGGTTGCAAGATCTTGGTTGCACATTTGAAGCTGGTAAAGAAAATGACATAATGTCTGAGGCCAATGAGAAGGCAGGAAGGTAAGTACTGAGTGTTCTTTCTTTCCTCAGCTGCAGTAGGTGTCTCTACAGTATATTATATCACCAGGCCCTGTCTGGAGTCTGGACATATTGTGTTGAATCATACTAGGTTCTGTGTGAGTATACATTACCACCACAAAAACAAGGAACAGTGACAGCCATTTGTCATTGCCAGAGACTGCTGAGAAGGCTCAGTCCTGCATAATACCACAGACCAGATACATAATATATGTACCAATGTGCATTTTGAAAAAATATCTGAATCAATTTATCCATCAATAAATTGAGGGTTTGTTCAGCTAAAGTGATAGACAGCGAAAAGGCAAAAATTAAAACAGTAATCAGCGTTTTCATTATTGTAAAAGGACAAATTCTTTCCCTCCATGAAAAAAAATTCATGGGAACTGAATTATTAATACATATGAACACATATTGACTTGAGATCAATAAAGAAATAAAATGATCTATCCCTTATTAGTAGTAAAGGATCTTATTTATTAATTGATATAAGCTATCAGTCATATCCAATCTGTCACAAAGCTAGGGCTACTTTGAAAGGCTAAGTGAACTTTTATCAGATCCTTAAAAGATAAATAACTATTATTTCTTGTTGTTTTTTAGAAAATAAGGGTATGGGGGGGGGGGGTTAGAGGGATTTAGTTTCCATAAAATTTCAATACTCTAGGAGCAAGAAAGTAAAGAATTTCACAACAAAGGGAAAAAAGGAAAAAAAGAAACATTATCTTTTAACTTTCCCCAGTGCACCATTACAAAGGGACTGTAATGAGGTCACTTTGAGGTAATGAATTGTTTACTGAGTTGATACAACAGTGTGAAACACAGTTTAACACCATCCGGATGCAGATGTTTATGATCTCGATCATGATAGTTTAGCGTCTTAGCCTGCTATGGTTCCAATTAGCACAAAGTGCAAAATGCAGCTGAATTTGATGGGAATGTCATCAGGATTTTTCAGGAATTTGATCATAAACCAATCACACAAATCAAAATTGTGACTTGATGATGTTGCAAGTGGAAATTTGAGAAATCACCAAAGTTATGCAGACTCCTCTAAAGGGAAAATAATGAATATTTTTCTTCAAAATTTCATGAAAATTCAAACAAGCTCTGTAGCTGTGGAGACATTTAATTGCATTCAGTTCATTGTTGGTGGCGTTAGCGGAAAAAAATCGAAGATCACTAAAATGATTACAATTCATCTTCTTGATACCATGAACATCTGTACCGAATTTCATGGCAATGAATAGTTGTTGAGCCCTTTCATTAAAAACATAACAAACAACTGACAAAAAAAATATGTCATCTCATGGTGGTAAAAAAGGATAAATCAGGGAATCATTTGGATACATCTCTGAATCCAAAGAGATGGGGACCATAAATGTCTGCACAAAATTGGACTAGACCATTTGGTGTGAGCACATAAGACGACGGAAGACTCTTTAAAAACTTGAATCAGGCCACTGTGAACTTTTGCATTCACACAAACACAATTGAGGATGCTGCTGAGTTCAGGCTGTTATTACAGGATATCCTGACCAACACAAAGCTTTTTGACTACGCTGGAGCATTTTGTAATTCTCTAACAATGTTCCACTTAGAAGTGAAACACCATCCAGTCCAGCTGATGTCGAGTTTATCTATTGCTTTGGTAACTTGTCAGCTTTTCATTGCTTTGGTTAAACTATCTGCAGCATGGGTTTTTCATCATCATCATCATCATCATCATAATCCACAACTGGTATTGAGAGAGGCATTTTTCTCTAGGCTGCACTGACCTCTAGTGGGTTTTATAAACAGTACAAGTACAGTCATACATTCCCCAAGTATATTATATATTTTATAATATATATATTATTGTCATTGTAAAACCCTTCAATAATATGTGAGGTAAATCACTTGTTCCTGAAGCCAGAGGGTGGAGAGATGGTACCTGTGCCACAGTCTCAGTGGACGTCTACCTTGAGCAGCCCTGACCTGGAACCAGCTGCTGCGAGACGGTGAAAATCTTTAGCCTGCGGAAATTCCGCGTTCACCGCCGAACTAACGCCTCTCAGCCTCGGCCGACGCCTGCAAAAAAAAAAAACAAAAAAACAAAAACAACCCCAAAACGACCCCAAACCAAAACAAGCGAACACCTTCTCCCCAGGTAGCTCGAAGGGAGACTTCGCCCATGGGAGAAATGTCGGAGCAAGAAAACTTTTCCGAGGTCGTTACTCAGATTTTACAGTCGGCGCCAGATGCCAGAAAACATCTCGCTGACAACCAGAGCAACCTCCTCCGAGTCGCAGATTACTGCGAGAACAATTTTCTTCAGGTGAGTCATGCTCATAAAAAAACATTATATATATATAGATCTATCTATCTATCTATCTATCTATCTATCTATCTATCTATCTATCTCTCTATATATATATATATTTATATCACAGTGTAGCTACCCGAGATCATTTCCATAAGTTAAAGTTTTTGGAGATTGTCTTTTCACAGGTAACATTTGCAGCCTGTCCCATTTCCTCGCAGGCAGAGGATCCAAGCAAGGCTGTTGAAGAAGCCAAGGCTTTGGCTGCCCAGGCTCTGGCCAGTGTGACCTACCAGATCAACAGTGTGGCCAGCACTCTGCTGAGACTGCTGGACTCTCAGGCCATGCAGGTTAAGGCTATGGAGTCCTCTGTCAACCTGCTGTCACTGGTGAGGAACACCTTTCACCCAAAACACACACCTACGCTCTAACCCTGACACAGACGCTCTGCTATCCGTGGCTGGAGAAGAATATTCAAGGCGTTAGTTCATGGAAGGTTGCAAAATTCTTTTTGTCTTATGAAATGACTAAATAATGAACAAACAAGTAAGTACAGTTTGCTTTGGTGTGATTTTTTTTTTTTTTATCCCAAAATGGTAATTACATATCATCACATAATTGTATGGCATCAAGAGAGATCAGTAGTTTAGTGCACGCAAGCCAAATGAAAATAGCTAGAAGTCTGTTTACTGTGCGTGTGGCTTTTTGACTTGTCGCACCATCCCAACATAATCCGTGGTCAGTTTGGCTGCCGTGCTCCATGCAAGCCACCCGTTTTTATTGTCGCCATGAAGCACCTTTATGAGAGAGGCACCTTGATCGGGAGCGATTGATGTGAAAACGCGTTTTGTGTGCCTTTGTAATCCTGTGCGTTGTTGACCGGGGCTGTCGGTTCCCTGCTCTCCTCCAGGCTGCAGCTATCCACTTCGAGAAGGTAGCGAGGAAGGAGATTGGTGTTTTTACCACTCCCAAAAACAGGAGTCGCTCCAAGCTTCTGACCCTGCCGCCTTCAGGCAAGGAGCCGGAGAAAGGCTACTCAAGGCTCCCGATATCTTACTCCGTCTTGGACTCCATTGGACACTGTTTTCAGGTAAATTGAACGCTGAATTGAAGGAGAACTTTGAACACAGTCCACACAACTTTCACGACTTCGTGTGGCATTTGAGAGGCATTAGCACGCTGCACTCCCTCTGTTCCATGGTTCAGTACCAGTGTCTATCATGATATTTACATTGTGGCAGTGACTGTGAAGTAGTGAGGTGTTTTTTTTTAACTTTCATTCATGTTCTCGCCACAGGTCAGTGAGGAGCAGCCTGGAAAGAGAGCAGACGGCGTACAGGGCACTGCAGACGGCCCCTCGTATGTAGACCCAGCCCTCCTCTACCCTTTTTGTAGAAAGACATTGTAATCGACCACTCTACGCTCCATTTACTGGCTGTTACACTGTGGGAGTCCTTCCTAACATTACCATCTCATTAATTCTGCAGAATTGGTGTGACGTTTTAGAAACAGGCTCATTTGCCTTCCTGACAAGAGTCAAATAAGACTGATACCTGTCGTGTCTGTCTGGTGAATCAAAGACCACAGGTTTCAGTCACTTAGCTTATCTTGGCATTAAGACTGGAAACCGAGTGAATAGCTCACCTGGCTCTGTCCAAAGGTGAATCACAACCAGTGCCTGTAAATCTCACTTATTAACATGTTATATCTTGTTTTGTTTAATCGGTACAAGAACCAAGAAATTACATGTTTGGGAGCTTGAGAGGAGCCATTAGGTGGATTTTTAATCTCTGGACAGAGCCAGGCCAGCTGTTTAGCCTGGTTCCAGTCTTTATGTTAAGTTAAGTGAGGCTAACTTTTTTCCTGGTTCTAGTTCATATTGCATAGACAGCCATGAGAGGAGCATCGATCTTCTCATCTTGTCATCATCTCAGAACGTCCTTTTTACTCATAGTAGCTGAAGGTCTATTTCCTTTTTATCTCATGCAGATCCAGTCTCGGCATCGCTGTGCCTCCGCCATCAGTCCCCACCTTGCGAACTGTCACCAACCCCACCAACGACAGCCTGCCTCCCCCTCCTCCTCCTGCTGCTGACCTGGACCCCACTTTGCCTGCTCCTCCGCCCCCACCGCCACCCCCTTCCTCCATGGACACTGGCCTCCTTCCTCCTCCCTCCTCGGCCTCACCCACATGTCTGCCGCCGCCTCCCCCTCCGCCGGCTATGAGTCTGTCAAACGGCGCCTACCTGCCTCCACCTCCTCCAGAAGCGGGAGTTGCCCCTCTTCCTCCTCCGCCCCCCCCTCCACCATTAACAGAAGCTGGTCCTCCTCCCCCTCCTGCTCCATCCCTACCAATGTCAGAAGCTATGCCTCCTCCTCCTCCACCCCAACCAGTGTCAGGAGCTGTGCCTCCCCCTCCTCCACCACCCCCTCATATCGGTACCTCTGGTACTGTACCACCACCCCCTCCACCACCACCACCACCTCCACCTCTCCTCCATTGACGAAAAATACAGTTCATGTTACTGGGTGATTTAATTTAGAGTAAGTAGAGTAAAGCAGTTAACAGCATGATTAGACCTCTTGGGTTTTAGCTATTAGATGACTGTGTAAAATGTGCAGGATGTGACTTATTTTTGGTGTAAATAAAAGCTTGAAGAGGTACGTGTAGTGTTTTGACCTTGAGCTGTTTGATCTTGAGTTGAACGGTACAGTACTGGCCTCAAATTCTATTTTTTTCAAAGAGAAAATCCTCCTCCAAAGTGAAATAACCTGCTGCCTTGAATGCTGCTCTGCAGAGCATGTTTCAACAACACCTTCACTGCATTCCTAAGAACAAGCTGGAACAGGGATTCCTGTGTTTCCTTGTTATCCCCTTTTTTTCCCGGTTATGTGATTACCCTTCCTTATTATGTCCCTGTGTTATTACAATGTTTCATAATCAGTGAACGTCCCCTTCGAAGCCAGTGGCCTTTAGCCCAGCACAGTCATCCCCGTGCTGAGATCAGTGTCAGTGAGGAAGTTCTTTACGTCACTGACTGTAATCTCAATGAGTTCTGTGACTTTAAACAGTTGGTTGAGGCTATAAAATTTCTTTTGCAAGTTAACTCTCTACTTAACCTGCATTACATGGCCATTACTTGAAGGTAAGATTTATTTTCAGCACAGAAAATATCAGATTAGTCAGGGACGGCTTATTCAAACCTATGAAATTGTTTGCTTTGCTGTGTTATGTTTAATTCTAATCAGTAAGAGCTGAAACAAAAGGACTAGTCTGATCACACAATGCCCATTATTATATATTCATCCAAAATGGAAGGGACATGTCACACTACTGTCTTTTATTACTGCCTTCTTTTACTTATTCTAATTCAAATCCAAGTCTATAGTCCTACATGTAGCAGCAGACCATAGAAGCTATAAATACTCAACAGTTTTAACTTTGAACTATAGTTTTATGTAGACTGCTGCCATTCTGTGTGAGTAGGAACAAAATCTAACGGGTTTGTCAGAGGAAAATTCTATTTGTTGTGCCACTTTCACAAAAACAGTAATTATTTCTGCCGTCCATTTATGTCGTGTCAGATAAGAATATGAAAAGACAAAGAACTACCTTTGACCTCTCCAGAGATAAATGTATTGCATAACTGAACGCTGGATCGCATGACAAGCAGTAAGAAAGGGTCACAATCATCAGGATTAAAATCAGATCGGTTCCTTCGAATGACAAGAAATCTTCTTCATCTTATTCTTTTATTTTCCTCAGTTGGGAGACCTGATAGAAGAAAATAAAACTGCCATGATCATTTATTATCTTATGATTGAGTAAGTATTTCCTTTATTCTCAGCATGTTGAGATTAATTTGATTTACTGTAGAACTCATTGAATTCACATTGTACATATATTTGAACTTCTTTATTTCAGGCTTCCCTTGTTTTTATTCGGTATTGGTCTGTGGATTTATTGTTGCTTTCTTGCAAAGAGGCGAAGAGAAACACAAGACTGGCCCCAGATGCCCAGTCACTCTCCATCTGTGTACATTATCTCCTTAAATGGGGGGGACTGGGAGGAGGAGGAAGAGGAAGTAATGGACATATATGAACCATATCGTCAACCTTATTACAGAGACCTTCCCATGTACTGTTCAAGAAATGTCAGTCCACCTCCATACAGGGTACAGCATTGGATTTGTTCACATTCATACTTTAATCACAGTTCATGATGAATGCTCATATTATTTGTACACGGTTGTGTGTTTTATTTTTAACCTAAAGATAAACCTGAAAATGTTTTCCAAGGTGTCTCAATATCATCAGCAGTGATCAAACTGCATGAAGTGTAATTAAATGTCTCCTCTTCTCCAGCTTGAACCACCATCATACACAGACCCTCCACCTTATTCGGAGCAGCCCTGATTCTCCCAACCTTCCTCCTCCTCCACTTCAAGCATCCTCTGGCCCAAACACATTTCTTTCTATTCTGACCCAGATTAAACAGAATCAGATAAGTGTCAATAGGAGTTTGAGTTTGTGAAATGAAGCTCAGAAATAAATTCAACTTGTACTTTCTTCTTTGAATCTGTACCCGGATGTTGAAAAAAGCAGTTTTCGTAGTCTTTCTAAAACCTAACTCTTACTATTATGTTTACTCAAATTTTATTTGTAGTAGACATTCTCATCTCTTTTCTACAAGTAAAAATTGTCTCTACAAATTCTTTTGCAGAGCCTCATCATATGCAACCACAAATACTGAGAGTCTTTCTGAACATTATTCACTTCTAAATCCTTTTAACTGTATTTGAGCCCATAGAGGTTATCATAACCTTTAGTGTATATAACTGTTTATATGTTTTATTTGTGATGTATGTTTGTAGAATTAATTTCGCTGGAACAGTCCACTATGTGGACATGAATATTTTTACCTGCTTGACACCACTAATGAACTGTATGTACCATATGTACAGTATATATGTTTATGAAGGGTAAAATATTGAAGTATGAGCACTAATTATTTACATGTTTTGTTAAAACTGCGGTTACTTTAAAATGTAATTCAACAAAGTCAAGAAATGTAAACTCATAAATAAAGTTAATTTAAGTGAAAGCACACTTTAAATTTTTAACAAGTGTCCATTTTTTTTTTTTTTTCATCTGGAAAGCAAATTGGAAGATGGGCTTTTAGTCCACATAGTGCTAAGAATACAGCCATCACTGTTCAGGCGGAATGTGAAATTTGTTGGCTATCAAAACAAAGTTTGTAGAAGTAGAAACAGAGCAACAGTGCACTTAAAGCTGACGTCTGAGGAACAGCACTGTTGATGGTTTGTGACAGTAAATAGTGAGTGATTTCATTCAACACGCAGAAGAAATATGCGAGAAGCAAAGCCAACCTCTAAGTCGTGTGTCTTTAAAGGAGACAATAATGCTGTAAAAGCTCTTCTCGTTATGTACTTCCCTAAGTGACACATTATCCTTTGATAACGACCCAAAGATTGGCACCGTTTTTTAGGTTTTGGATTCTCTAAGGTAAGGACTCATCGCACTATTTAAAAAAAAGAAGAAAAGGGTCTGCCAGTTATCGCATGATGTTGTGTCATCAGTCTGATTTATTTCTAAATATGTGAATTCACTGATTTTTGCTTAAAGTTGTCATGAGCGACAGATTTATAGGTTTAAGGTCCACCGTCAGTTCAGCTCTAACAGTAAAATATCAAACATTATGCCGATCAGTCACGCTCCCTCACATGCTGCTAACAGACAGATTTTTTCCTCTCTTGTCCTACACCGCTGAGCAGTTTTCAGTAGTTTTCATTATTGTTAGTGAAAGACTGCAGGGTGTCAGAACTCAGGATCTTATATAATTGTTCTAGTTAGCTTCCATAAACTAAGATTTAAAGGCTGACATCATATCGTCACATCCACCATCAAATCACACCCACTCAGTGATTTTGCCAGTTACACGCTCGAAGACTTTGTTTCTTATCAAAAGTCTTCTAACTTGTTTTTGTATTTTGTAGATGTTTGCTGGTTTGTTTATAACTGGAAAACTTATTTAATAAAAATTTAAACTTATTTCAAATATATGTCTCACTGTCAATGATAATCCATAAATCACAAAATTGAATTGATTTCAAGGAAGAAAACTCATCCGCTTTATCATATATCTTAATTTTTTTTTCCACAGTGATGTCAGCAGGTTGACTTAATCCCAGCTATGACTCTGGTAATGAGGATCTTTCAATATATGTAAGTAATTGAAGAAAGTGGAGAATGAATCTCTCCATGCAGGACAGTAATTACTGACCTGAGACGTAAAATAAGCATGTGATGAAATGATTGAAATGTGCCCCTAGATTCCCCGTCTTGGTGGTGTCCATAGCTGTGGTGCTCCTCTGCTTCTACATTCATGCAAGAAAGAAAAGAGCAGCATATGATGTCACCACACCGGTGATGCAAGATGACAACTCTTCCTCAGTGCTCCACACAATTTCATTGGAGGAAGATCAAGTGGGAGGGAGCAGACATTTCGACAGTTTCCCCCCTCGCTACAGCACTGTGGATCACCCACCTCCATACGCACTGGTGCGTGCGCCCTCCCTACAGTCAGCCGTTGTCATCGGGTCACAGCAGACTTATATATTGCTGATACGCAGGAGCAGCTTCTACATCTGTCTGTATATAGCCAGTCTGCTGTTTTGACCTTTGCCATTCTTTGTATAATGTCGCACATAAATCAAAAGTTGCATTCTGAGTGTCACAAAATCTACATACTTTTGAAAGACTCATATTATGGCTCTGTAAATGAACAATTCTCCACTTTTCTCCACTTTACTATGAACTTCCCTTTGATGCAGTTTGACCCCAAATTGACAAGTGCTTGGCCAGGGGGTCCACCGCCGGCGTACGAGATGTTTCCAATAACGCTGCCTCTGGCGCCTCACCACTGGATGACACCCACAGGACCTCTGTATCTGACCCCATCCCCCTCCCCCGCCTCCCACGGCCACCCACAGCCTCTGAGGTTACTGCAGACCTCCCCTAACTGAACTCCATTTTAACTGTCAAGAAACGCTGAGGTCGCACCTTATGTTGTTTTAGTGTATTTGGAAAACATTTATTTAACTTAATGTTATTTCAATTTGATAAATAATTTGCATTAATATCAATTGTAGACATGGAGAAAGTTTTGGAACAGTTCAAACTTTAATTTTTATATGAACATCAAAACTACAGTGTATGTAGTTGTCCAACTGCATCTACTTCACCAGCAGAATCATCAAAGCACCAAGTGTTTTTCTATTATCCTATGTAGACTTTATTACAATACAGTACTTACAAGTTTTAGGGAAAATAAAATAAATAATAAATAAGTTGCCAGTATTATTTTTTTCTATTTTCTAACAAGTAACGTGTATAGTGACAGAAGTGAAATGTTCCATGATGAAAAAATAGAGTGTTTCCTTGGCTTTTGAACCATGTTAAGGCAAAAGTAAGTATGAAGAAGCCACTGATAAATATTTTTTTACTGTTTGTAATTCAAAAATAACTAAAAATGTGATAATCTCCATCAGCTGTCCGAAATGTAATGTTAAGTAATATGATTGCCTTCATTATATAATGTGCATACCATAGGCTACTACTTCAGCTTTTTACTCTTTTTTTTTAAACTAGGGTTTATTGTTTTCAGTGCTACAAATACAACTCTAACAGAATCAAGCAGGCAGCAGTCAGACACTGTGATCCATTTGCTGGATCCTCTCACTGTCAGAAAAAACTGAAAGCTTCACCATCATAGGACAGTGTAACCAACATTAAAAAGGGAAAAAAAAACCCAAAAAACAAATTGAGACTGAAACATTAATCCTAAATGCCTCAACAGAAGACAGTTTTCAACTGTTCTCACTTTGCTTCATGTGTACATACATCAGTGTGTGTGAGTAGATGTATTGCATGTATATGTTTTTGTTTATAATTATCTATTGCTGTTCATTTTTCAAATGAGTGGGACATACAAGATAAAGCACATTTCTGAACACATACAATCATACTGTGTGATCAAATGATAAAATATAGAGAATATTATACAAATATGACATTTGGTATCTTTCCTTAACCAATTTGTACTACCGATCCAATGTAAACATTACACTACAAAGTAAAGTATTTAAGATTCGGAAAGGCAAAAAAAGTTCAGTATCCTTCAACAAAAAACCTCCAATAGAACTCTGTTATCTGCAAAACCTATGCATTACTATTTCCACTACTATTTCCACGTTTATGATAACATACACACACTCACTCACACTATTGCACTAAACCTCATCATCAACTCTAAATCCTTCTGAACAAATATCAATAGAATTATTCCAATTCTGACAAATAAAATACAACTTGACATTAGGGCCAACAGAGGAACAATAAGTTTGTACAAAAACGCTCTACATGAGGCTGGTCGTTTGTACTGAAACATGACGCTCGGCCCATCGCAGCAGATCTCTATCACCCCTATGACCACATGGACACAGCCCCTCTGGAGCTGCTAAAGTTAAATCGTCCCTCAACCTTTGACCTGTGGCTCTGGCACCATGCTGGTGAGCTCTTGGTGACTTTCAGAAAACCCAATTGACAGGCACCCACTGCTGCTCCGTTAACAATTTCTCCAGTGCTGACCGTAGGCTGCGGAAAGCCGCATCCAGGCCGTCGTTTATGATGCAGAGGTCAAAGTAATGTCCGTAGGCTCTCTTAATGCGCTCACTCTCATCCACGGTCCTCTTTAGTTCAGAGTCCTGTAGGCAGCATGTCAGGGGGAGGTGCAGGACAGTGAGATCATTAGGTAAAAATAAAGGTAATGTGCACGCACTGATATAGAAGAACAGAGTAAAAAGTGAAATTGGTGGCGCAACTGAAATCAAATCACTTTGAATGTAACTACATGATGTAACTTTCTCGTTAGCATTCGTCCATACTGAGTAAATCAAACACTGAGTAGCCCAGTTATTAATACAATTAGCTTTCTTGTGAAGAATTTCAATGTCACTTCTTGAGGATAAGACATGTAGATGGGATGGGACCATTAGCTTTTAGAGAAATAGTGCAACAGTTTGGAAAATACACCTATTCACTTTCTAGCCCAGAGATACATGACAAGATTGACACCACTCTCATGTCTGTACAATAAATACGTCACAGTGTAACACTGTAACAACTTCAGAAGAAACTCCGCTGGGCCAACAAATAGCCCCACACACCTAAAACCCCATTAAACACTGAACTAGCATTTTGTATTGTAATGACGTTTGTACAGATTGAACAAACAAGATATATTCTTTTAATTCCTAAAGTGTCAAGCTATTCATTCAATAGAACACACACTCACCGTTAACTGTTTTGTTACCACTCCTGACTCAATTGCTGATCGATTCATGGCCTTGAGAACCTCAAAGTCTGGGGCTTCAATGAACACAACATATGGCAGGAACTCTGATGTCCGCAGGACTTTGAGAGCCTTTGTAAAAAAAACAAACAAACCACAATTGTGTTGAAGTGGTATTATAATCATTACATCACTGCTACATCACTGCTCACCAAGCAATGGAAATAGCTGTAACTCATGCACATTTATAAAGCTGAGAAAGTGATTAAAATGCAACTGCAGGGTCTTTATTTAACAAATTTATCAAGCTAATGTGTGTAAATAAGATTAGCTGGGTGTTTCGAGCGAGTAATGCTGATCATTAAGAGATCCTTTTTGATGAATATGGATGATGTGCTTCGCCTGAAAATACTTCAGGAGCCATGAGCTGTACATAATTATACTTCAGTCATTTACAGTGGAAAAAGTGACAGTTGATAGATAGGTGAAGAACAGAAGCAGAAGGGAAGGGAAGTGAGAGAGACGAGCGTATATGTGAGCTTCCTCTACCTGTGGGTTGACATCCAGGATGCAGATTTTTCCTATTTCTATCACCTCATGTATGGAGTTTATCTTCGTTCCATACAAGTTCCCATCGTACTCGCCATGCTCCAAGAAACGGGCATTTTTAATATCACACTCCATTTCGCTGCGGGTCATGAAAGAGTACATTTGGCCATCCCTCTCATCCATCTTTGGTTTTCTGGAGGTGACTGAGGGATAAAGATATTTCCAAACACAGAAATTTATTGGTATCTATTTTGAAGTAATCCCAAAATATAACACTAAAGCATAAAGTTCTCTGAGGAAATTTAAACAAAAATGTAATTTGTAATATGTAATATTAATATGTAATATGATAAAATGCAAGGATGAAATGACAAAAAAAGGGTGAAAAGCATTTGAAATAAAAGAAAAAGATTTCAACTTCAACAGTGAGACACTAAAAACCAAGATGACAAAGAAAGACATTAACTTCTGAAAAAAAGGACACAAAATGACAACATTAACACAGTGTGCAAAAAAGGCTACAAGTGCTGTAATGATAAAAAAATAAAAGACAACCACCGCATGATACTGAATGATGGATTTTGTATGTGGTTTAGTGTTATGATGAATGACTGCACTCACAAGGGATCGTGGTGCCGTACCGCTGGGGATCCGACACCAGCAGCTTGTTCTTCAGACTGCGACGGCCAACCCCCTGTGCACCAATCAGAACCAGTGTCTTCCTCCTGAAGGGTGGGACCTTGGCAACCTCTTCATAGATCCTCAACTCATGGCGATCAAATTCTAATAAATCAGGGAGATCAACACAATAAACTGGAATGCCCTGAGTCATTCTGTCCAAGTGAGTTAAGCTCATACAGACAGTGATGTTATGGATTTTTATACCTGCGTTCTTGGTGGTCAAGTACATCATCTTTTTTTTCTTCTTGCCACCCATCCCAGCACACAGAGGACCTGAGACAGACAGCAACACACAAAAGACAATAAAATCTCAACATAGTCCCTGTTAAAAGCTCTAGGGAGTTAAGAGGAGACAATACCACTAGGTGGCACTGTGCACTGAATGCGTGGCCTGTGCAACCAGTCTGCTGCCATAGAACACCTGTGACTAGGCGATCTGCTGACCGTCTGTTCAATATGGCAGATTATTTGGCCGCTGAGGTGGAATCTCTCATGTACAAAGATGTATACAGAAACAAATATGAGCTCCGTTTTTCATTATCATGATGAAACCCAACTCATCAAGCTGTGGCAAGTAACAATTGTGACTGTGCAACTTAAAGCCAGAATGCTGATTATGAAATATTTTTCTCAGTTTATGAACTGGATCAACACTCTCTCGTCCTCACCATCGAAAAAAGTACTTTGTTCAGATGATTATTCAAATCATATTCACAGTTGGTATAATATGTGGAACACGTGCTAGCAGACAGATGTGCCCCTCCCAGCTCCAAGGGCAGTACAGTCGGGCTGTCATCTTCCTCTCCCTAACAAGTGAAGGGCATGCGGATGGCTGTGACTCACCACCTGTTTTGTTCCTGCTGAGGAAAAATCTAAAGGAATGGGGCCCCTTTTCACTCCACATCTTATGAGAGTTGATTATTGATCAGGTTTGTATTTACCAGGGTCTTATCACAACCCCTCAATCGACGCTCCTTCTCAGGGAGGGCTGTTGGTGAATGTCAGACCCTGCAGCTTAATAACCAGCAGATTGGATCAGGCTGCCTGAGTCCCACCGATGCTCATTACCAGCTCTCCAGTGCACACTGACAGAGTAACAGACTGGAGAGGTGAGAGGATGAGAGGCTGGCGCTAGATGAAATGCTTGTATGATATGGAGAGGAACAGATGTTGTCTTTGTTGCTGGTATGTTTGTGCAGCGAGGAGTCTGTGTCGAATCTGCATAATGAGAAATGCTTCCCTGCTCTTCTGCATGCTGCTGAGCGGTGTACCTGTGGTAGTGAGCTCCAGATCTCTCTTCACAAACGCTTTCCTCTTCTCCTCGAGGAGCTGGCTTGGAATTAGGCCTGCACTGCCTCCCTCTATGTGACAGGCCTATGAGAGAAACACACATGCACACAAAAAGATGAGTGATCAAGTTAACAAGCTAGTGAATAAAAACAGAAATGTGCAAAATGCTTTATTAAAACAACTCTGTATCAGGCTGGAAAGACTAGGGGCCATACTGACCTGCCACCAGTTGAGGTCCTCCTGGTTAAAGATCTGCAGAATGTCTCCACTGCTGAAGCCTAGCCCTGCCTCCTTACAGGGAATCAGGTTATCATGAGATGGGTCGTAGTCAAAGTGACACTTTACAAAAGCCTAAAAAAATCAACACAGGTCGTAGGAAACATGTCAGTAAAATGTCCACGAAAGACTAAATTAATAAACACCTAACTGGGAAAATTGGCTTTGTAACATGGCAGAATTGTACACATTTGCTACTTCTGCTGTGGTGTATGTGACTTGTGGTAGATGGACTGGGTGAATAAGTGTCCATCACTTTGAAACAGCCTTGCCCATTTAAAAACCAAATGCATTCCCAGCTTAGTTTCCTGACATCTCAGGGCAGGAGGATGCAGCTCATAAACCAAACCCTGTATCCCAACCCCCACTGACAGGACAAGGAGAGAGACCGACAGTGAGAGAGAGTGAGATAGACGGAGGGAGAGACACAGAAAAAAAGAGAGAGAGAGCACAAAAATCTGTAGCCATGGTAACCATCCCTTCCCCCCCGCCACTTGACGCCTTTTCTCGTACTGAACTGGTGCATGAACATAAAAAGACCGTCAGCCCTCACTGTACTGTTTGTGTGTGTGTGTGTCTCATTCACGTGCAAGGACATAATGGACAGACAGACAGACACACACACAGACACACAATCAAAGTCTCCATTGCCCAATGGGGGCTGTCCCTTGAGTTTAGTCACCATCCTATGGCCAAGCTCCAGGCGTGAAAGGCAGACAGCTGGATTACATTCAGAGAGAACTTTTGGGAATGACTCTAATCATCACAAGTCCTCACAAAGTACAACATCCACCTACACAGCTTCACTGTGTGATCACTGATGAAGACAACCTCCTTTAAGTGTTCAAGTAGGCGCTTTGATATCCAGAGCTGACATATATATATATATATATATATATATATATTCATTTTTTTACATTTTTTAAAATCTTAACACTTGTACACCCTTTTTTCACAAAACCTTTGCTTTGTGCCTTTTGAATTGTATCAAGAGGCCATGACTCAGAGGAGAATCTTTTCAGTGACTAAGCCAAAGAAATGGGAGGGTATTAAGAGTTCTTACATGAAGGCAATTTTAGAGTATTTCTGCAAGACTAGCTGCTGCCCTTAGTTTCCACAGGTCTGCCCACAGGTGGAAATGCTACTATTACAAAAGCTACTTTACTATTGTCAAATGCAATCATCCCACCTCCAGTGTTGCATGCTTTTATTTCATTTCATGGATTACACTGTTCTGCTACATGCTGAAGGGATTGCCTCATCTCCGGGGCTAATTTCGACTCAAAAAGAATAACTTAACTAGAGCAGTGCTAGTGGCTCTGTGAAACTGTACTTAAGCACAGTGGTGCTTTTAGCTAAATTATGATGCTTGAATTTTCATGGCAGTCTTCTATCCAATAGTTATGGAGACATTTAACTCAAACCCACAAATGTCAATGTTGCTGGCACTGGAGAAAAAGTCAGGTGATCACCAGTAGGAGTCCTCTGGACATCCCAGATGCATGTACCGCATTTCATGTTAACCCATCCTACAGTGGCTGGTATATTTCAGTATGGAAATAGTGGTTGACTGACAGTGCTAGCTGACGTTATGGCTGCATATAAATTTCTATCATTTATCTCTTCCTTGAATTTTGGAGATGAAAATTTTTTCACCCAATAGCAAAATATGCTTAAAATACATGTGTAAAACTCTGCTAATAATCCTGGCACACAAACTCTCTCTACATCATCTCTTGTAGATAATATTCTAGTATATTTTGTTTTGTCTGTCTGTAAGGAATTAATTTATTACAGCTTCTTGCAGTTTGACTGTTCCTCTTCTGTTTGACTCAGACCAATCAGTCACAGAGCCTTGTGCCGAACACTTTTCTAGCTGTATATCCCGCTCCCTCTGATGTGCTCTATCCTTCCATCCTATTGGCAATGCATCACCTGGCAAGATAACCCCTCTCTTTCCCTTCATTATAAACTGGGTCACATTTTCAGTGTGACTAGCCTCCTCTGGCTCTTAGAAAGCTAGGTTCCATTAGCTAGCATAAACCAAAAGAATGAGAGCAAGAACAGCAAGTACTATTCCCTGTGTTTTTCAGCTGCTAAAACACACCTTATTCAGTCATTTCCTACAAAGGTTTGATAATGCAAAACGTTTTCTGTTGTGAAATTTAAAAAAAAATCAAAAAGAACATATTGAGCTGTCTATAGGATCCTTCTTTTCCCCTTGTTCATGGAGGCTTCAATTTCCGATCCATTATGCATTAGCAGAAAATTACTTTGCATTTGGATAAGTGACAAAACTGAAATGTGGGTATTATAGCCAAAGAGCCAATGTCATCTACAAAGTCCTGCTGTAGAATTAGATATATGAATCTTGGCACAACATTCAAGGTTACAGACTGCAGGGAAGATGCCAGGGAGGACAGTCAGTGGTACTTGTTGTGATGAAAATGACAGTACCCTTCAAACTAACCATAACCTTCTGTACAATCGTTATTTCTGGATTGGTGTTCAAATATGTATTGTACTTTGATAGAGAATGAGATTCAATGTGGAAAATCACTGAAAATTTTCAAGCACAAGGAGTGTTTACAAATTTAAGTCTGTGGGGCTCTTGCTCATAAATTCAGGTAAGATATAGTGTGAGACTAATGGGTGATAGGTATGATATAAGTAGTAGTGTTTGCAGTGCATACTATATTGAATTACTCATTAAATAGTTGTAATAATAATATGAGAGAGTCATGATAGGTGGGCGAGAGCTTTCAAAACTCACTATATAATTACATTTTATTATATTGTTTTTTCTCCTCTTTTATTGCATTTGGTCTTTTTTACAGGATACATTTTACTTATATTTAATTTAATATATATCATTTTGCATTACATTTCTTGTTTATTTGTCTTTTGTAAAGCACTTTATATCTTGTATATATATATATAAAATATTTTTTATCTTTAAAAAAATACAATACAAATAAATAAAGTCGTTCCGCTTATTACTAGCTGGGTGGTTGGCATGAGTTTTGACGGTCACTGTAACTATGTAGATATGAGGCACGGTATGTTGGTTTGAGTCGTGTATCCCCCTAGCTGACCTGTCTCGGTGTGTGTGGTTCCTGGTAGCTGGGCAGGATCTTCAGCACCACACTGCCGCTGGCCTCCTTCAGCATCTCCTGGAGTACTTTGGGGTCGTTGCCCACCTCCTTGCCATTCACCTCCTTGATAATGTCACCCACGTGAAGCAGGCCTTGCTGGTCAATCATGCCACCATGGAGGATCCTGGCAATCACCAGCTCGCCACTCTCCACTCGAAACGTGACTCCCTGTCCGCAAAGATGTTTGAAATGTAGTAATCATTTGGTAAGTGAGCTAACTAGACCGGGTGAGTAAGGGTGAGTTTCAGTGTTGTGAACAACCAGCAACTGCCATGGCTGAGTGGTGAAGCTTATCCAGACATGTTTTAAGCTAATTACTGTAATAGCCACTAGATGCTGGCAGTAAAAATATCAGGGCGTCAGGGTGTATCTGCTTCTTTGACAGCTATCCAAGGCTATTATATCAGTTGGTGTTGCTTCTCCCTATTTTTGGCATTTAGAGACAACTTATACTCCCTCACCGTTGATAAAATTTAGATTGTATGGCACCCCTGACTTGGTTGACATGGTGACAGCAACCTCAAGTTACGTGTCTAATGACCCCTAAGAAACCTATGAGTGACTCCACAGACAGGTGGTAGAGGGTGAGAAAGTGAGACAGTAGAGCTGAAAAAGTTGAAGGCTATGCTTTAAATTAACAACGTGTAAACCTACTGCAAATAAATCACTGTTATACTGTACTAAAAAGCAATAAGAAACTGACTTATTTCTCTTTTAAAAGATGGAACAAATTTATCTAATTATACCGAGTGCATTTTGCTTCTCCCCAGTCACAAATCATACCATTCACTGTAACATTCACAGTATACAGGAAGGGCTTTATCCTATTTATAGGATTACAATGTGCAGCTCCTTAATTGAGCAGACTTACCAGATGCTCACCAGACACCTTACGAATCCCCACCATCCGGACTGCGTCGGGGGGCACGGGCTGGTTGTTTAGAGCTGCGTCCATGAAGGAACACGGGCTTGGAGGAGGGGTCTCATAGTTTTTGGAAGCCACAGAATCATGAGTCTCCAGGAGGGACTGTGAGCAAAACAACAGTTGACAAAAACATAGATAATGAGGAAGACTGTAACATGATATGGTTCACAGATCAGGTGGCCTCACTCTGGTCTGTGCAGAGCTACTATCAGACAGTGAATGGACTGAAATACAGAAAGTACTGTGGCTCCAAATCAATAAAATCCCTGCTAGCACAGCATGCATCATTAAGCACGAACATCACTTTGAAAAGTAATCAAAGGTTTAGCCTGAATGCCTGTTAATTAAAGCCACAGTCTGCTGCTAGATGTAAGCCCTGTTCTCACCACCTGGAAATGGGGTTCCTTCAGGATGCGGACCAGTTCGTCGGCTGCCTGGCTCCTCTGCGTGAGCGGGCTGAGCTCCTTGAGGATGTCCTGGACCAGCTCCACATTGTTCTCCCTCACAGCCTCAAGCTTGGGTTCCTCAAATCGCTCATGGGCCTAGGATTTAATAAATACAAAACGGATGTTACTTTGGGTTACGTCTTCCATCATAAATACCATCCGATAACTTTGTCTGAGCTTATGGCTTATAAATTCCGTTATCTTTGAAAAGGAGCTTTTAGTTCCATTAGTGCCCTTTCTCAGTGAGCAGTTGCTGCACCTAACTGAGTTATAAGAAAATGTTTTCTGACTTCTGCAGGTCTGTTTGCTTTGAATCACTAACACAGTAAAGGGCACAGCAACACCAAACAAAAACAACAATATAAAACCAAGCCCCTGCAGAGAACACACAGCCAGCACTCATAAATCCTGACTCAAAGATACTAAATCCAAGAAAACTAAGCACAAGCTTGAGTCAAATCTTTGCCCCGTAGGTTTTTTGGTGTGTACTCTGAAGATCAATATTTCAAAAAACATTTATTACTATCCTCTGTTGCCAAGGACAGAAGAGCCTCTGTTTATTGGACATGGCTTTCAAACCTCTGGTCCAGCATCAGATACAAATCACAGACCTGGATTTATTCCAAACCACAATCAAATGAAATTATTTACAACAGCACTATTTGCAACTGCACACCAGTGATCTTGTACGGTATTTGAAGGTTTACGTTGTCAGGCAAATTCCACAGAGGATTTGTCTGGTGGGACTGACTTCAACTCTGGCAGCCACAGTGTTTGTTTGTTGAGGAAGAGAGGAAGAATCCCTGCTGAGAGACAGGATATGGTGCTCACACACAAACACAAATAGAGAAACAGGTACTCATAAATGCCTGCGTGTACACACTTCCACACACAAATTCTCATATGTACTTTAGTATACACATACTGCACACACAGGGACACAAGCACAGCACACAATCCCGCACAGACAAAGTTATTTACACATGGATTGAATACACATAAAGGGAGCTCTTCAGCCCCATTCAGTGATACGGCAGCAGGACTACGCTCATTTGGTGTTTTGGCAGAATTGTTTGTAACCTGATGGAGCGAGCTGTCAGTGTCTGGACCTTGGGCGACAGGCAAGCGTGGACACTTCGGTTTGAGAGCCATTGACATGACCTACAAAATTTCTGAGGCACGTGTCTGTTTTAACACCATATCAAATTTGTTGGTAATATTTGAAGAGATACAATTACTATGTAAAAATGATGAGACTGTTTTGTATAGTGTCGTTATGCAGTACATAGTATATCCACAAGCAGTTTCAGGTTGTTGATATGCAGTCTATCAATGATACCAACTATTCAACAACTCTTCTGCCATGTACTGATTTTTTTGTCTTTCAAAATTCCCTATCAACTTTAGTTACAAGACATTACTAATCTCCCTCCTCTCCGCCTAGGCATTGAACACTGAAGGCTAATGAGAACTTCTGTTATCAAGGCAAAGAATTACTAAAAAAAAAGTGTTGTAATCGGATTTTGCTTCTTCATTAGACATTTCTGATGTACTTTTCTGGTTTAGTAATCTAGTCTGAAGCCCAAAGAAAATTCCGTAGACTTTTATGATAAACTTGAGGAGACCCATAGATCAGGGCGACGGCATAAAACCATTTTTAAAGCTTTCAATGTTCCCAGGGGCACAGTGGATTCAATAGTTGGGAAATGGAAGAACTTTGGAAACCCCAGGACTCTTCCTTGAGTTGGCCGTTCGCCAAAACTGAACATCTCAGCTGGAGTCCATCAAACATTCCATGGGTAGATGGAAGAAACTAGAAAAAGGCATAGGACTACTCGCTTGGAGTTTCCCAAAGAGCATTTAAAGAACTCTAAGAGCATGAGGAAATTATTCTCTGGTCTGATGAGACAAAAACTGAACCCTTTGGGCAGAACTTGACCAGTCACTGCTCATCACCTGGCCAACAACATCCCAATGGTGCAGCATGGTGGTAGCAGCATCAGGTTAAGGGGCTGTTTCTCAGTGGCAGGGACAGGAAGACTGGTCAGAACTAATGGATGGATGAGTGCAGCCAAATACAGAGAGGTCCTTGAAGAAAACCTGCTCCAGAGTGCACACAACCTGACACAGGGTAAGTGTATAACCTCCCATGAAGACAAGGACACGAAGCACACAGCTGATACAGCGCTGAAGTGGCTTCAGGACAAGTCTCTGACTGTTCTCGGGGGCCCAGCCAAAGCCTAGACTTACACCTGGTAAAACATCTGTGGAGAAAACTGAGGATGACTGTTCTCTTCCCGTCCAATTTGACAGAGCTTCCTTTCTGCCAGGAAGAATGGGATAAACTGCCCAAATCTATGTTTACAAAGCTTGTAGGGACGTGTCCAAGAAGACTCAAAGCTGGAAATGCCACAAAAGGGGCTTTTATAAAGTAGTGAATTAAGGTCTGAGTACTTTTGTAAATGAGATATGTCAGTTTTTAATTTTTAATAAATTAGTAAAAAAAAGTTATGAACATGTTTTCATTTTGTCATCCTGAGTTGTGGTCCTGCTTCCCCTACCCACTCACCTGCTCACCTGTTCCCCATGACCTCATTAGCTCCATTTTATATAAACCAATCTGTGTCCACTTGCTCTCTGTCATGTGACAAATTTGTGCCATGTGACTTAGCTCTCCAGTACTCTGTTCTTCGCCTGCCTGTATTAATCCTGATCATGTTTTTGACCTTGCCTGTTTTTTGTTGTTTTTTTTTTTTTTTTGTATTTTGCCTCTGCTTGACCCTTTGTACTTTGGTTCCCTACTTAGATTTATCATTGTTTCTTTTTTCTAAGACTCTTTACTTTTAAATCTGCCTCCTGAGTCATGTTCTTCTGTCCCATTTATGAAAACCATGGAAAATTTGAATAAAAAGTACTACAGAGAGTAAGGACACAAGATTTCTGCACAATTTCTATTTCTGCACATTCAGCCAAACATCCATAGCAGGCAGGAAATGGGATAATAATTGTCAGGATTTGACCACTTGTCACATGAAACTACATTGTTCTTGCACAGGCTGTTTTGTAAAACACCAGAATTTATTGTTTTAGGGCCCACTTTTTTACAAAGACCTTGGAGTTTCATTTAAAGTCTGAAAAGGGAAAATGCGATGGCTTGGAAGCTAGAATCAAAAGCACAGGGTGCATAACTCCTGCAAGTGTCAGGTCATTTAGTTGTCCTAATGCCTCTGTAGTCCTGATTGCTCAGTTAGTAATAAGGCCAATCACTGAATCCGTGCCACAGTCATAACTGAGAACTGCCAACACTGTTTTGCATGATGATGGCTCTGTTTTCAATATCCGCACATTGTGGGCCTAGTCATTATTCAGATTCATTAAAGAATTGAGGGTAGTGCTGATTACATCATTCTGTAGTGATTGTGGTGCAATCAGGACAATTCACTGAAGTCACAATGCCATATGCACACATCTACAGACCCTAACTCTGTCTCCCTATCCCTCTGTTAGCATGTCCTGTCCTCTCTGAACACACAAAGCAACAGCTTGTTAAGTATTTATAGATCCACGAGTCAAGAGAAAATACCGTCTTGGAGATCTTTTTCTCATCCTTCAGCGAAGCATCTCTATTCCCAGCTTGCATCAGCACACATTAATCTTTTATGAGAATGCTCATCAATACACTGGTACCTCCATGAACTCCCTCAGACATACAGTACAAAAAAAACACCAATGTCATGCTCTTGCACACTAGGATGCACACATACATATGCAATTTTCTGCAGAGGAAGAATCCATCAGTCCCTTGTGAAAAAGAAACCAAAAAACAAAGAACGAGACACAAGGAAAAAATAAGAAATAAGGATAAAAAGGAACAGAAGAGGCCATTTTTTCAGAGATATGGGAGGCTTCTGATGCAGTACTCCTTACTATTCCCTGTGGATAGTCCATTTCCAAATTTCTTGAACAGAACGGCCCCTGAATTACTGAATGATCCTGCAAAGCCTTTTTACTTCTGGCTCTGTCCAAGCCTGAGAAGTAGCCCACAGACCAATGCATCTCCCTGGACAGAGGAACCTCACGGCCACAAACAGCTTCCAACTCAGTGCAACTCAGCTAGCACTGAATGTGTGATGTTAAAAAGATAAATGTGCTTCTAGAATTTCTGGGATGACATTTTTCATTTGTACAGCAACACTCACAGTACACAGCTAATCCCTGATAGTCTCTCTGGAATAGCAGGTGACATCCAACCAATCTCTGACTCTTTCCATTGAATTACAACAAGCTCCCATATTTGCTATGGTTATAGCAGAAATGGATATCCTGAGAGAGTGGAATCAGTTTCCTTCTTTAAAGAATGGTCCTCAGTCCACTTGTAGACATTTCATTCATTGTATGGACCGACATGCATATGTGCACTTTTTCTGTGGAGCTTGCAGTTTGTCTCTGTACTGATGACTGTTGTCAGCATAAAGGAGAAGCCAAAGAATGACTTCCAGCATATGAGGTGAGCTGCACCTACACTTTTTTCCTTGCACACTTTTGCAGTAAAAAGTGTACTTTTTCCCTCTCTTCCTGATGCTTTTGAAGAAGTCCACATTTTTAAAAGGCATGTGAAACTGTGCTCTTGGCAAGAAGTGAAGGGGGAAGACTTTGACAGGAGAGAAAGAACTTGAGATGTAGTGGGATGTTACTGAAAAGACTCTCTGCCACTGCCAAGCTCTTTTACTCTTTTCCCTTTACTTCAAAAAGCTGTACACTGTAACAACGACAGCACTCTCCTCCGTGTAAATATGAAAAATGAGTTGGGATTGGTTTCATAAAAGGGAATTTACATCAGGAGTAGTGAGGAATTTCATTTAAATGTTGGCTTCTGTGCAGAAAAAATATTTTTGAAGTGGTTCTGCAAATCAGCTGGAGGCTTATAGAGTCTTTGGTGTAAGAAAAAAATTCCCCATCTGAGTGCTGATGGTTGGGGTTAAGGTTATCCAGCAAAGTAATCTGATACACAGATTAGCCTTGTCTGCATTGCAATGGTTGAAAGTTTTCACAGATTAAAGGTCAAAGTCAAGACACAAGCTCCACTGAGAAGTTGTGGTGAGACTAGAAACAAACAGCTAATTGTCCCTGACTTGAGTCAGCTCTATTAAGAGTATTTAAGCACTGGTTTCACATGTTTTTGGTTAACGTTTTTGGGGCAAAACAACAAAAGATGACTACCAGTCTTCCAAGTCTGAGTTTTCTTAGATAAAGGTAAAATATCCTTGGAATAACTTCACTCACTTGTTTCCGATTTTTATCCTAAATCTGGGAAACTGCCTCTGTTCAAATGCAACATGGATTTGAAAATTGTATCTTGTTCATTCTCACGAATACACAGGCCATGGCAAACAAAGAACAATACATGTAAAGTATTTCAACTACATCTTGCTAGTGTGGCAATGGTTTTTAATCTTAATAATAATACCAGAGTGCTGTAATACATGCTTTAATGGCGTGGAATTGAGTATTACCATATTGAACTACAAAGTGCAGCTTGTCCAATATAGTTTCCTCTGTTACATTAAATGCCACTTTTGTAAAGCTCTCAGTACTCAGTTCTTTGGAGATTGTTGCCACATAGGCCTTGATTAAAATCTGTGGTCACTTCAGTCAGTAGCTTGTACTTCTGAAGTTTGTTCAAGTGATGTTTCCCCTTGGAACTTGTTTTAAATATTCACAAGAAATTATTTTACTGTATTTATACTACTGTATACAGCATATTGATTTGTCTCTTGGAGCAGGGCAGCTGTAGTAATCTTAAATTCATGTCGGTTTAAATAATTTCCAATAATGAAAACAGTTTGTAGTGGAAAAATGTATTAAATGTGAGTTGTTTTCAATTCAGTATTATTTTAAAACAAATAGATATGTTCATTTAAAGCATTCAAATAGGTTTTTTGGAATAATGATACTAGTGTAAAACCTAATGACTGCCAATCATGTCTGTACTCTCCACTGAGCACAATAGCTGCTGCTCTACCTGCACTTGTCAACTCGACAACCTTGTCCAGGATAACAGTGTAGCTTACTGACTGCTACTTCAGTCTTTTGCTTTGATTGGCTAAAATGTTATATTGCCCTGTTAAAATGACTGAAAGATAGACAACAGTCAAAATGCAAGCAAACCGATAAAAAAGACATCCTTACATTATTGCTCCATTTAACATTGTTATATGCCAATCACATGCAAAAAAATGCATTTTCTTAAATGCTTGTATCAAAATGACAACCCTTTTCAATATTTTGAGTGACATATTTAACAGATTTTGAGGCAATCCATCCAACCTGTGCCATCATAGAAACCCTGTGGGTTCCCCAAGCTACAAGTACCAGCAGCAGTTATAAGAGCAGGGAGTATATTATCTGGGTTTAATTTTGTACAGCACTGTTAACAAAATCAGCAGCTCTCTGCTGTTCCTGCTGGTAAAAATACATCCATTCTCCCCGTCCACAACCTTGTCCACCTTATCTGCAACTGGGAGAGATGAGGAGGTGAGCGTCATATCATGGCTGCTATTTTGCCTCGTGTCACAGCTAAGTTTGAACTTAAAAATAAAAAACCCTCATGATGTTAACTTCTATCCAGACATCCTGTTTCAAAAACATCAAACTGCTAAGAAAAATTATGAAATTATGCAAAACCTTTGAGATGAACATTGCCAGGTAAAAATTATGCCCATTAGAGGATGGAGCAGGACGTGAGGCAGGGCACTGTTCACTGTGGAGTTTCATCTGATTTTTCCTGCCTTTGCAGCCTGACACTGAGTGAAAATAAAACATCCAAGGCCTCTTAAATTTTAATTTTGAACTTATGAAAAAACAATGTTGCCAGACCTTTAAAATGGTAATGTGTTTGCATTGATTAATTTTAGCTGTTTTTTGAGGATAATTGGTTCAAGCAGAAATTTTAATTTAAATTATAATGATGGCTGTGAGTTTCCATTTTGGAATATCATTTGTTAAAGCTTTTCATATTGCATGCAAATCTCTACTAAGATTCCATGTTTTGTTCTGCGTTACACGTCACTGTTAAACAAATGTTAATGTTAAGGTATATGGACAAAATGGAGGACTGCATTGCCAATTTTAAAAAAATGTCTATAATTTTGTAGCAGATGTATTAATAGGCATCAAGTGAATATAACTAGCCAGTGTTCTTGCAGTGTATTGTAATTTATTTACAGTAAAGCTGAAGTCTTCTCTCACTGACTCATCCATTAGTTTGCCCTTCCCTAGACACAGTTCATTAAAAAGCTCTGAATGTTCTTTATTGAATGGCACC
The DNA here is from genome assembly GCA_016859345.1 of Istiophorus platypterus. Taxonomy (NCBI): domain Eukaryota; kingdom Metazoa; phylum Chordata; class Actinopteri; order Istiophoriformes; family Istiophoridae; genus Istiophorus; species Istiophorus platypterus. The sequence continues at coordinate 7,083,774 of CM029119.1, forward strand.
CGAGTATATTTCATCATACACTTAGCATAAAGTTGTTCTCACCACTGGACTCTCCATGATGCCTTTGAGGAAGATGAGGTCCAAGTCATTGGCAGTTGTAGAGCTTGTGCTGTCGCTCAGTGTGTCCAGGGCCTGGTGCATGGCTACACATACACAAACACAAACACAAACACAAAAAAAGTGAAAGAACAGCGTTTTATTTCTCTCCTCACTTCTCCCTTTTCAACAGTAACCCATGGGAAACCGACTTTATAAGAATGAGAGAGGGAGAAGGAGAGAGCACATTTTGCAGTAGTTTACACTACATGGATAAAAGAGAGGAGGTCGAAGGAGAAGTGAGCAGGAGGAATAAAGGATCGGAGCTGCCTCCTATTTTTCCCAAGCAGTTTCACCTCTGTCCATCGCCCTTCTACTAAGTCTGTTTTATTTTTTATTTTTTTGTTTGTTATATGTCTGTCAATGATGCAATTTTTTCCTTCTTTTTCTGGTTCATGAAGCAGCCATGACGATAAACCCATAAAAGAAGTAAATGCACATGCACTTGCCTTTATCTCAAAGATGTAAAATCAAACTCCTAAATCTAACACATCACTCAATTAGATGACGAATCAATCAGTAGATGCAAGGCAACATCAACAATTTACTGCAGATCAGGGAAGGTTCAGTCTAGCTTCAAACCATCTTCAATGACATAAAATATGTCGCATTAAGGCACCAAACACACCGACATCACCTAGCAGCGAGCATTAATTACACTAGTGACTGTCAGAGGATTGTGCTTTTTTATTCACAGGGACATCTGTCTGTTGGAATTTTCTCAAGGGACACCGAGGTCTTTGTTTCAAGAGCTAAAAATACAACACTGGCTTTTACTCTTCACAAAAGAAGCAGATTGGTGGTCCACCACACTTCCTGCACAGCCCACTTAATAGGTCTTGCGCCCTAATAAAGTCATGACAGAGCATTAAGAGGTGATCCAATTAGAGTACTGCTAGTTAATTTTGTCTTAGAAGACTCTGTGAAATAATACTGTCCCAAATGCAACCAGCAACAAAGATGGAAGAACTATTCATAGCTATAAACGAAAAAAAGAAAACATTGTTGATGTTGATATGACAGCTCATGCAAAGTAATAATTCCCTAAAAAATATTTACTAGAACTTGCTTTTTTTTAAATTGGCAGTAATGTTTATAGTTGCAGTTTAACTGTTTTTCAGCATCAGCGCCAGCAGCACTCTTTATCGTTTTCTGTTCGTGGATTTAAGTACATTATTTTCCCTTATTGTATAATAATGGCCAAAATATTAAAATCTGAGCAATAACTTGTATATACTTTAAAATATTATTTTATATTATCTAAGTCTGAATTATGGGAGTGTGCAAGCTAGCTAGCATTTTTAAAAATTAAACCCGTATGCACAAGTAAAGGAAAAATGAGATCAACGGTCAGGTCCCGGTACATTCAGATACATTTAAACTGAGCAATGGCACAAAAGCCAAATCTGAACAAGATGTCTACGGCCATGCTAGCAGGTCTGTGAGGTGATTCTTAGGTACAGTGGTGCCTCTAGCTAAATGTAGGAAGACATGCTCACAGTGATAACGCTGCTGATGTTTAGCAAGTGTAAGGTTCACCACATTTACCATCCTATTTTAGCCGATTAACATGCTAACATTTACTAATCAGCACTGAACCTATTGTAGGTAATTGTAGGTAATTGAGGCCGATGGGAAAGTTATTAGTTTCTGCAGGGACAGATGATTATAATATTGACCCGATGACGATGCTACAGGAAAAGCTGAGGAATCACCAAATCAATTACCATTCATCCTTAGCATGAATCAAAGGAATAAATTTCAACAGTTTTAAGGACATGTCACTAAAAGTGTCAAGCTGCTGGTAGCACTATAGCAAATGTCAGACAATCACCAACGTCAATAGGATTCTTCCGCTTGGTATTATGAATGTCTGTACCATTCAGTCTATGGGCAGTACAAAACTGCAATCAACCCAACAGCTGTTGAGATATTTCAGTCTGGACCAAAGCGTTGGATCAGCTGACAAAAACAATGAACTAATATTAAATAGCGGTAAATAGCGGTTTCGGTGCTCTACAAAATATCAGTTACTACAAATATTTACAAAAAAAAAACGAAAAAAAGGTAAATGTTACTATTGGCATAATGAATATGTCTCTCAAAGGATTGTGAGTTTTCTATTCAGTGGTTTTGTTGATATGCAGCCTGAAGCTGTGTTGCTGATAATACAGAACACAATTACTTTGTAGACTCAAATGATATCAGCTAAAATTGAAAATGTTCTCTAATCCCCTTACAACCATCCATGTTTTATCACCAAACTCACTGTTCTTTATTCTATAGGCGGGAGTGAAAGCACAGGTTAGGAAATGTGTGTGCATTTATGCTGTGTGTTTGCACAATATCGAGTGCAAGTTTCAGTAGCGGCCATGGTTAACAAACAACACAAGGTGTCCATTTCTGTGTGCACTTCAGGTCTGTCCAGAACCTAGCAAATAATACTATTCTATTCCTCAGCAAAGTGCTGTGGGAGATTTTTTTCAAGGTGCATAAAGAGGAATGATGAGGTAATAGATACTGAAAATAAGTGGAGAATTTATTTGGTCTACCTCTGTGATGTTTTGAAAGTATTTCTATATGTACACGAACTGTCCAGCCACGTACAAAAAGTCATAAACACAGGACACATATCCGCTTTCACTCAGGAAAAAGATTAAAAGACAAAGCTACAAAGGCAATAAGGCCAGAGGAAGATGACCTCAATGATTACAGTCCATCCGCCCTCTTTCTGAATAATTTGATAATTAAATTGAAGAAATAATTACATGAGTCTTCCGCAGGGGAGTCTTGTTTTTCTTCTATTTTCCCTCTAACACTCTGCTCCTTCTGGGGAGTTGCCAGATTTGCACCTGGCAGAGAATATTTGACCAGCAGGCTCGGCTTACAGGTCCTGCATAATTCTGTTTAATCACTGCAACTGTATCCTGGGTTGTTGCCACATCAGCACTTTTCCTAATGTTAGCTTGTCTCTTCTTCAACATGTGTAGAGTTTGATTTTTTTTTTCTTTTTTCACTGTTTCCCTCCTTTTCATGTTTTTTTTCCTTTCTGGGTTCCTTCTCACATGCTCATACTGTCTTCATATATTTACACACCATATATAGTCACTAATCATCTGCTCTTTTCTCCTTGCTCACCAGCCCAAGTCTGACTTAACAATCCTAATGAAATCGACACCTTTTTCTCCACAGTATATCAAGAAGAAAAAAATCTGCTTGACTTGCATTTAGATAGTCTTTGATATTGCCATTCTTTTGAAGTCACAGAGGGATCAAGAGAAGGTGTGAAAAGAACTGGGGAATAATACCCTATTTTCCTTTGCTGAGTATGTTTGGGGTCATTCTATTATTCAGAGAGATTAATAATAATCCAACTTGTCCTCTTCTCAGGTCTTGCTGCCCTTTAATTCAATTTCCATCCAAAAGAATGGGAAAGCGGTCCCAGATTTTTGGACCCCATTTTATATCGATAAACAGGATTGCTTCCCTAATTTTCCTTGTTATGCATTAAAATAAAGACAACAGAAGAAAGGTCAAAAGTTCACACAGAAAGAGGCCTGAATGTTGGCCTAAGCTACATTATTTAATGTCTTTCTTTCCAAACTGCAACTTTCTTTTGAAAATAACTTCCTCTTTAGCATTCAAGTGGGGTATTTCATCTTGTATAGTGCCACTGTCAAAGCCATCCTTCCTTGCATAAACTTCCAATAAAACTGCAAAGCTTGGACTAAACAGCTATTTTAATCACTAACAGTATTTATCTTTTTTCTGCTCATGTTGCATATCAGCTCCAAAGTTGCATTTAGACATTTGCGTAATAATATACGCAGGGGTTTTTTCTCTTCTTCTGAGCCTTTACAGGTGAGAACTCAGGTGGAAGTAATTTTGCGCTTCAGTGACTCCAAATTCCCCACACTATACACTGCAACTTGATACCATTAGAGAACTCCATTTAGCAGGTGAGGGACAAAGAGCACAAACAAGGACCCAGGTGTGTAGACAGACTGATCGAGCTACATGTACATCGTGTACTCTACAAAACCTACTCTCCCAGGGAAATTTTGTAAACTTAAAGCTCTTTTCATACTCAAATAGGTCTTGTTTTTACAGCATTTCCCTGCCGCGTGTCTCCTGGATTTAAGGAGAAAGAGGAGTCCCAGTAGAGCAGATGACAAAAAGTAATCATGACAAAAATCAAAAGTTCCCAAGAGACTAAGAGGGTGAATGCAAAAGTTAACAACTAAGAAAACTGAAATTTAAGCTAAGCTAAAATATTTTAAAAAGTGGAACAATAAACAAGGTACTCATTCATTTAATCTTAATACCACTTTAGTGAAAAGCTTTAGGTGACAAACTATTTCATCAGCAATGTGTCATTTACCTGAAATTTACGGTAACAACAAATCACGGTGGCCCTCAGCATCACCCTTCAACAAACATTACCACAATTACAGCTTCTTTGCCATGGCCACAGGAGAGGACATGTAATCATGAAGAAACCAAATTAAAGGTGTTTTTGTCTGTTAGTCTCATCTGAGCGCCAATTCACCTCCAAGGAGAGTTACAATTAAACCCAATGTCATGGAGGCAGCCAAACAATCTGGACTGTTATTGTTTGTGGTTAGAACTCAGCAGGGGAACACCAACCTCTTAGCCAGCACTTAGTGAAGGTTGTTCTGTTGCTATGGAGAGGCGGTTTCTGAAACAGAGAGAGGACGGAGGGGGAGCTGAAGGAGGGTGGAAAATGGAGGAAGAGACGTGGGAGGTGCAGTTGTGTTGGTCTTTCTCCTCATTGGGTCTTATACACAGGGGATTGCAGTGTGCAGCTGACTCTTTCCCCTTCCAGTTTCTAGCTAATAAAAGAGTCTAGTCTGCTGATATTTACTGATTTAAACAAATTCCCTTAAAATGCAGATACATTACATGGTCCATCATGGAAGAATCATACTATCTGAAAGAGCCACAATCAGCAACAGGTAATGGACAGACCGTGTAGTAGCACAGTGGATGTTGGTTAAGATATGACCTTACTTCAAAATACATTAGCTCTATTTCCAGACTGTTACCCATAATCTCCCTGCTATGAGTTCCTTTTTACCTTTATCTTAACTGTGTCGGCTGCTCTTTGTCATTTCATGGTTTGGTGAGCACAGTAAACAACTTAATTCAACTTAATTATTATCCACTGAACAATTCATATTAACATTTGTAAGGTAATGTTAAGCACTAATGCATTATGATATGTAATATATACAGTAAAGTAATAAATCTTTTATCCTTTATGACTGTATGTGTAATATTTGCTAACTGATGAACCCTCTTTCCCCAAGTAGAAGATTATTTGCCCTGTGTGTGTTTGACATGTCTCATGCACTAATGAAGGTAAATAAATTGGGAATATGCAATTTTAAACATATGCAGACACTTTTCTTTGATATTATTTTGCATCCTGCACCATTTTTCTCCTGGAAGTCTGCCTTGGCTCTAAATGTGCATGAGTCAAAGACAAATTTGACCCTAGTTAATTTATATTCTCTTTAACAGAATCATAACCTCTATCAATTTGGCACCTAATCTTAAATAAACAATTCTAAACTACAGTTTTAGTCTCTAGGTCTAAATGAAAAAAGCAAACAAACAGATTTTTAAATGCCTAGGGGAATTGATAAACAGTACAAGTTTGGTATGTCTATCATATTCTACAGATGAAAGATGATGTAATAACCCTAAACCTAATTTTGAAAAACAACAGCTTAATCTATTAGCAGCAATTCCTGCTAGAACAATTTAAGAAAAAACAAATTTATAGTAGTGTTAATTTTAATAAAACTTCCCGAACAAGATCACCTTGGCTATCTTCATCACAAAAATATATTTTTTATTTTTGTATTAAAAAGGAACCCCTCAACTTGTCAAAATAAACAACTTCATAAATTTTTCTGATTCATTTTATCTTGTTTCTACCACCAATCAGATTTCAGTCTAAAAATAGACTTAAAATCAATTGCATAGTGAGAATTACACTTTAAAAGTACACCCACCGTGGTGATTATCAGAGAACATTTAATGGATAAGGTCAATGTTAAGCTTTTTTAGTGTGTACAGTGATTCTGCAGTACCTGAACAGATTTGTCCTCAACCATATTTTTTAAAAATTCTGTCTTGGAAACTCTGGTGGAAGTTACCGTGGTCTCTTTTCCCTGTAACTCTATTGACATGACTGAAAACAGCTTGTTAAGAAAGACACTGAAACTATTTCAAATTGCCAAAGTCACCTCTATATAACACTATACTCAAGGGTGTTGAAAGACATATTAAATACTAAAGAGAGGTTTCTCTTAGATTTGATTCTGCTTCCTGCTCTCTAAGAAAATATGATTACTATCAATCCCTCAGGTAGTGAAAGACGAATTTCTAAGACAGTGGTGGTGGAATATACTGGGCTATATTTCATATCGGTGTATACCAGAACTGTTAAATCATTTATGACTGAAGTATGTGATTAATTTGTCCTCATACTATGGGAGTCCTGATTCTCTTCATCTTAATGGCCTTGCAGAATACAATCAGTTCCTCATATTCTCTTCTCCTATTCAACAACAACTCTGAGAATACATAACCCCAGTGTAACAACTAAAATGTGAATACTGCTCTGGACAACAAGTTCTTAACTCAGGACAATTAAGTCAACATCCTCCCCATGGAATGTCACTGAAAAGCCAAGCTGGCTCATGACAAGGTACTAGTCTTTTGTGAAGCATGTGTGAGCACACCCATTGTATAATGTACTTCTGCGGTCAATTTGTGTGCTTGCATGTACAAGCTCGTCTTCAAAAAACAGCTCTCCACATCTGGTTAGCATACAGTAATTATAGACATACTACACTCCTGCACACCTCCAATGTTTGCAGCTGTGGCTGATTAGGCCTCTGCTCAGGTTGAAGCGAGGTGCATCTATGCTAGGAATCATATGAGGCCATCCAATTCTTTGTACTGATAAAAAATGACAAGGATGTAATTTTCTGGGATATTAGGTTGAACACAGTTAATGGATGAGTGAAGGTGATGTCTGTCAGCTACAGTCTGTACTCCCCCCCCCCCGTCCTGAGAGGATATCTAAAGTAATCAGCCAAGATAACTGAAATCACTTGTGTGGGTGTACCATGAGGCCTACCATGAGGCCTAAGGACATAAGTTTAGCCTCAGAAGTGGGTAGGACACAATAGGCATTTTTCACTGACAACATGCTGACATGCCACAGTAGAAACAATCTAATGAAATTAATGTTGGCTAAATTCCATTTGGCTACCTGAGGATTCTGGTTTTGTCACACTGCCATTAGCACTTGTGAACACAACAGGCACTTTCTTCATTTTATTAATATTTCTTATACAAATTCAAAATATCTGCTGTGAAACAGGAACTGATGTCAGACGGCCTTCAACAAAAATGAATGTTATTTAATACAGTTACATCAATCTATCCAACTACAAAGTAAAGTATTCTGAAATCATGTTTTCCATAATGTTAGTGTAAAAAATAGAAATGCTACAAAAATTCTGCAATATTAATTCACTAACCCTATAGATATGCTCAGTTTCTGATACCTTATACTAATTAGTGCCGTTTTTCCAATTTTACTACAAAGTGTTCTGGCTTTTCCTATCTTCTCTTTTAAGTGGAGGTCAGTTCTACCTTCTTTTTATGAAAGTATAAACTGTAAATAAAAACTGATTAATAAAATGCAGAGGAGCTGTAAAGACTCTTCTTTGCCCTGAGTAGTGTCTACACTCTTCCTCTCAGCTACAGCAACCTACTCTAGGATGTTTTGGTATCCTGCATATTGCCTGATAGGCAAAACTAGGGACATAAAAGGGCCACAAAGCAGCAGGTAAAGCTCAACCGCTAAACCCTCACCAGGTTAAATGAAGGTCTTACTGAGTTTTCATTCCTAGAAATTTGTTATAACAAGTTAATGATGTAGAAAAACATTTTTTAAGGTTTTTATTTGTCAAAATCACTGAAATAAAGCCATGTAGCAGGAAGTTTCCTAGATGTTATATTAAAGTACAGTGTGTATCTTTTTGTGATTAGGTTTATAATGATCATAATTTATCCTTTTGTTTCTATATGTTTTCCTAGAGCAAATCTATTATATTCTGATTTTATCTACTACAGCAGTGTACTTGACTATCCCATGACAGCTCAAAATTTCTGAGGGAAATATTGTATAACTGACCTCCTCAATCATTAGGACAAGGGACTTTAGGTTTGCCATTTGAGCCACCCCATTGTCATGGTAACGCTTGCTCCAAGCTGGCATGGTATGGGTGCAAGCTGGATCACCTTGTTAGCTAGCTGAAGGTCATCACTGGAGAAAAAAACACTTGTGATATTTGTTGACATTTTGCAAATGGACAGCAGGTCCCATTACACCTCAGACCATGGCCACAGAGAGCCTGGCCGAGAGATAATTTTAAGTGAACCTTTGTGGGAAAGAACATGAACAAGCTTATTGACTGAACTTGCTTTTAGGGGGCATAACATTCTGACTTTGACTGTACATCTACATGTGTTTTCCATGAAGCAATTAATAAGATAGAAAACAGATTTTCAGGGTGTGATATGGATGAAATAATTGCTAGTGTCGGTGCACTATTGAATTCCTTCAGCAAAAACAGAACTAAACTGTCCCATTCTCTTGAAACCCAGCGATTATCTTTGACAGCATAATCCAACCAACACACTGTACTCAATGATCCATCATCTATGTTTGAACACTGCTTCATTAGTCCAGTAGGCACACAGAATATTCCCCTGATAGTGTGGGAGTCCAGTGGGATGAGTCTCTGTGAATTGTTCAGCGCACTGTGTACGATGTGTGTATAGAGGGGGTAAAAGTGAGAAAGCTGTAGAATAATTTGAAGGTTGTGAGTCTGACACTTTCAAGCGTGCCGTCTCTGATCAGAACACTGCTGCATATGAATGACCCCACCACCACCTACTCACCATGAATGTACAATGCACTGGAGGTCTCTCTTTATCCTTCTCTGTCTCTCCCTCTCTCAGACACACACATGCAAAGACAATCTGAACTTATAGACAGGATGCAAATGCTTTGTTTTGACAGAAAATGAAATTCATTATGGCTGTCGCTGCTGTCTTGTCAAACTACATTACAGCAGAGGATATCCTGCAACATGGTATACTGTGTCACGGAATAGACTTGGCAATGATGAAATGGCACCTCCAAACTTGACTAATTAAACACGACACCATCAAATAGTTGCTTTAATTCTTCTTAGAATCCTAGAATCCAAACATATTTTTATATGTGTAATTAACTGGGCACACCACCGATGGGTCGAAGCACTCATGCGAAATGATGTAAGCAAATAACTGTACACAAATAGATATGGGCACACTCAGAACATATTACTGTTTAGTATGCAACTCTATGCAATATTAATGAACTCCATCAATTATGAATTGGATGTATGGTACGTCCCACTCTCTGCTATTTGAGCAAACATTCTCTGTTCACTATCATTCAGTGTAACAAAGTCATACTTGCTTTTAAACATGCTCTTGCTCTTTTACTCACTTCTCCTGCATTCTCCTGTCTCTTACAATCTATTGCTCACAATTTGACAATCATGCTTCTCATTGTGAACAAAATAAAGGAAATCTGGCATGATTTCACTGTGGATATAACATCCTTTAGTGAATATTTAGAAGCACTTTGTTGTCTTTTTATGTTTTTGTAGTCTGCTGCTTCTGATTCCTCTGCATGCTGCCCTGGGTCCTAATCTGTCTCTGCCCATCTTGATCAGACACTGGAGGTTGGAAAAAGCCCATCAGGAGCAGGTGCGATGCAAATTTAAAAAACAAGCTAGCCCTCAACTGCCAAACATGTGCATAAGCATATTTGTTGCCAGCCAGGTTGTATTTTGAATGAGTCAACCTTAAATTTCAGCTTCTGTCTGGTATATCTTCTCTAACCTGTAACAAAACACATAGCCAAAGAACTCATCTGTTTTATAAACCATCCTGCATCCCTCACACACCCAGCAGGCGGAGACCTGTGTTCTTACCTTCTCCCCCCAGCTTGATTTCCAGGCCCTCCAGGGAGTTGGCTGAGTCCCCCTCCTCCAGGGAGAGCCTTCCAAACACACTGCCAGCCATGGTGAACAATACCTCACTACAGTGCACACACTCACAGTAACACACCCAATACAGTATCTGAGGCAGACTGAGAGATCTCCCACTCTCTCTCTCTCTCTCTCTCTCCCTATGTATCCCTGACTCTCTCCCCTTTCTGCCAAACAGCTCCTCGCTCTTTCCCCCCTCTCCACCTGCTCTTGACGTGAATGTGTATAAGCTATGCCTGGCTGAGCGTCTTCTCCTCCGCATGAATGAATGGAGACGAGAGAGGGTTGTGTGCATGAGCAAAGGAGGGTGGGGGGTGGAAAGAGGGAGCGAAGTATGATGCTTTATCTAGGAGGAGAGAGAGAAGGAAGCAGGAAGATTTTCCCTACTAGGCTTCCCTGTGGGGGTAAATGGGGGAAAGAGCAACAGAAGGCTGGCTTATAGGAAGGAGGATCGGTCATGGAGGCAGTCCGGAGGGAGCCGACATGTCTTTTACTGAGAGATTCTGCCTTGCACGTACCTTTTTGCACATTTACATTTGTACATTTTCCAACTCACTTATTGTGTCATCACAGACACAGGTACAAACACAGCAAGCCTTGCAGACGTACTGTGAGTCAAGGGGGCTTATTGGGAAATTTATATCTGTGGTTTCTGCTCACGACATGAGGAAACGTACATGAGATACTTTGGAGATAAAAAATATCTTATTGACCCTTCTCTGACCCATCTTCCAGCCTGCCCAGAAGAATAGCTTTGCTGAAAACGCTGCTTTTAAGTTTGAATCGGTATGGAGAAACAATTTACTGTGTGTTACTAAAAATGCCAGTCATTCAGACTCTGCCCTGGGCTAGTGTAAAAATCAAAACTGACTGACAGCCCATTACTAAAAAGATACACACACATATTAACTCTCAATGGACTTGCTTTCCCCCCACTATCCGACAGCTGACTGTTGCAATTTGTAAGAGCACATAAAAAATACTATAAAGCTTTTAGTTTTAGATTTGGCCCTCTGTAAACCAATACACTGAGATTCTCCGGCCATGGCCTTTCAGTCTTCTTTGTCTCTGGATCGTGTGCCCTTAGTGAGTGAAGAAGAAATGCATAGAGGTATGTTTATGTGCCAGGTTACAATTTAATGCATGCACTCAGGAAAATGTAATTATATCAATTCACTTCAATATGATGTCAACCTGAGACCCTCTCGTTGAGGTCATCTCACACTGGTGACAATGTGATGCCAAATTTGACTTGGATTTCAGCAACTCCATGGAAATTTTTGCACATGGGTTTAATACAATTTTTGTTATTTCAGACAAAAATAGTTACATATTTTCAGCCTGGGATCAGTTTATTCAACCTATTTAGATAGCCTGGGATTTACTGCAAGACACAGAGCACTGTTTGGAGAGTTCTCCATGTTTTCAGTATTTGGAGTTCTGACTGATTTGGAGAGCTGACTGAGGTGCCAGAGAGAATGCCTTTACATGTTTACTTTAAATTTCCTCTTTCCTAGCAGCCTTGAAATAGTGCATGAATGTTGTAGTGCATGGAAAACACCACCCTTGTTAAAAAAAATCCACCATATATTTCAAAAAGGTTTAATTGTGTAAAAAAGGTTTTATAAGAATTGACAAGGTAACTGTGACTTATGCAAGACGATCAAACAACCCTGATCACTCATCAACCCATGAAAAAGTCTCACTAAATGCCCTCAAAGAAAAAATGTGTTTGTGTGTGCTTGTACTCACAAGCTTTTTTTTTACTACAGGCCACTAGTGCAGATCTGACATTTATCTGTGCGTGAGTGGAGGACTGCAAAGAATGCAAAGGCAAATCCTTTGAGGCATGACTGATCTGAGACTGGAGTTTTAGCACTCTATTAGCCAGCTCATTAAGTCACATTAGAACTTGGAAGATGAGATACATGTCCTGAGTGCTGGAATAACCACAAATCGTTCAGTATCTCCTCCCTCTTCTCACTCTCAATATCTCTCTTTCTCGCTAACACACACTCACACGCGCGTACGTGCGCGTGCGCATGCACGCGCACACACACACACACACACACACACACACACACAGATGATCACAGCGAAACCAAGCTACTTACCAGAGTCAGAGCTGGATGTTGCCACAGGCATTTTAAAAATTGGTTCCTCCCAGTGTCCTCCACAAAACTTGTTAGGTCAGCTGCAATGAAAGAGAGCGCAAAAAGAGTGAAGGGAGTTGCACTGAAAACTTTTATGAAGTACTGACTGTGAATATAAATGCAAAATCCCTTGGTTGTCCGACCGCTGAGGCAGAAATGAGGCTGAACCAAGGGAAGGAGGGTAGGCTTGTGTTGTTAGGTTGAGGCCTTTCCAGTTCAACACACAGGGATCAGTGGTCTTAATGCAGTGATGACAAAGAAAACAAATCCTTTTCTGTCATAATCAGTCAGTAGATTTGTGCTTGCTGCTCATTCCTAATTTGTCTAAACAAGCTCCTATACATGACAACTGTTATCTTACTTTATTTATTCCTACAGATAAAAAAAAATGGTTGTTCAGGTTACAGCCAAACAGTTTTACCCACCATGTCCACTGAGAATACTATTGGCAACAGTTGGAAAGACAGAGCGAGACGGAGTGTGAGCAGGCAGGCCAGCTAACATTAGCTTAGTGACGTACTTAGTGAGTTCTAATTAATCCATTTAACGTGATGCAGCAAGAAAAACACCAAGCATCATATATGAAACAGTGGGAGACTAAGCATCTGTTGTCCTGAGATCCAAAAGTGGCTTATCATGTGAAGTGGAATATGTGAAATTTACACAGTAAATAGCAATTAGGAGCCAAACATAAACAGAACAGACAATCAATGGCCATGATGGTGAACAGAGACAGACAGAAAAAACATAAGATGAATTAGGAGAAAACTGTCAGGAAGGAAGGCTCTAGCTATGTGGAAACATAAGAGGTGTGTGGGGGGGGGGCAGAGAGAGAGAGAGACAGACAGAAAGAGATCAGATGAGAACAATGGTGAAGAAAAAATAGTGCAGCTGATTAGGAAGAGACTGTGGTATCCAAGGATGCTAATTCCTGGTTGCTATGACAATGCCTATCCATGATGGAACTGGGGCTGTGGCGGCCAAAAACCCCTGCAATGTCACCACAGGGTCACTGTGCGTGAGTGTGTGCATATGTCAACACATAAATCCCATTTCTGCCTCAGCATCAATGATCAGATTCGTAGAGATGAAGAGTCCTCACACAGTGCTCCTGCGTATTATCAATTACGCTGAACAGCCAAACGGGGCACTATCAGTATTGTTAAAAATGACTGACACATTATAAATGCTTCCTGTCTGCCTTCAATTGTTATTTATTTAATAAAACGAATGAATACAAGTATTCTGAAATATGCATTTCATCAGCACATCCCGGAGCACCAGTTCAAGATTCCTCTTATAAACAGACCCACTAGAGAAGAGCATATTTCAGTTATAATCAAAAGATACTGATCCACCAAACTGAGGGATGCCCAGGATGCACTGGGACTTGAGTTCTTGAAGAGATCTTGTACAACTGGACTACTGCATTTCATGCCATCTCAATATGGGATGTAATAATTTGTTTCAAGATGTTTAATAGAAGGCTTCATTGCTCTAATGACTGTTTAGCTTTAAAATTATCCCTCTGTAAATATAATTTCCATCATCCAAAATCCTTGCAATAACCTGGTTTATTCTGCCATGTGTTTTGATCCTGCCCATGATTTTTTGGTTTTCTATATTTAACTCCCTCTCCTTGCGTTATGTAATACATTTATTTCTCCTAACCCACAGACACGTCATATCCCATTTGTAATAGTACCACCTGAACTCAATATAACTGACTCAGAGAAAAGCCATCACAGGTTTTTTTGTGTTTTAATTTTGGTTAAGTGTTTGCAACTTTACTCTGTTTTTGAGTTCAGTGAAAGTGCATTTTGTCTTATTTCTTTCATGGTTTTATTTCACTATCCATGATGGACTGACATACTTACTTGACCTACTGCCGTAACTGTTGCTACCATTGTGACACTGAAGCATAAATTCATAGATGCTGAAAGACCAAGCTCTTTTTCTTTCTTTCTTTTTTTTTTGGGGGGGGGGGGACTCTGATCTATAAAAACCAGGTCCATAATACCACATGCCCGTCCCCCAGACTGAATTGTGGCATCCCGTGTTTGCACTGTGAAATGAGCTTGTTAAAAGAATGCAGAGACCACACAGCAGCTAAGAAGTCAAAGCCGATTGCAGCACAGGACTTGGCTGGGCTGACACACTTGAGATGGGTGGGGCGTGGGTCTCTGCTCTCTATTATGTGTTTAACTGCATAGACATGCAGTTACATATACTCACCTAAATCTCAGTCTTCCTCAGTGTATTGCAAGAAGAGAGCAGCCCAATAACACAGCTGCCATGACATCACATTTACAGACCTGCTATCAACTCTACACTGTCAATCTATTAAAACAATAGCCAGCTGGGTGTGTGTCTTTGGTGTGGGGGGAACTGTGTGCATGCACACTGATCTACAAATACATTTTTAAATATTTTGGATGCCAAACCCTTTCCAATGTAACAACAAAGCTAATTTTAAAGTCCTGCATCATCCAAATCTTACATAACCAATACTGTGGGCAAAAGTCAAGGTTTTGGTGCCTTAAAATATCCCTGAAATTGGAGACAATGAGTGCTACAACTACCTTTTTTCCAATTAAATTTGGATAGTCACCTTCTGCTATTCATTGAGGTTTTTGTCCTACCAACTCCAATGACTTTTACTTTGATCTTGAAGAATTTTGTCTGCAAACACTACAAGCAGACTCTCCTGTGAGACCAATGTACTGTGGTTTTATCAAACACACTGCACTATCAGGAAGGATCCCCAGCTCAGTTGAGGGAAGTATCTGTTTCTACGTGGTATTGTTTTCTTTCATATCCAAAATACAACTGCAAATAAAGCCTGCATCCAAAGATGCAAGATTTTGAAATTGCATCTTCCAATAAATTTTCGCTTGCAGCAATGACTCAAGCGGTGGCCCACTTGTTTGTGTGGCAAGTGAAAATGCCTTGAGCTGTTCCCACAGTGAGGCTGCATTAAAGCCTGTAAACATGCTTATACGCGTGCGCGCGTGCACACACACACACACACACACACACACACAAAAACACACACACACACACACAAACACTCACTCACACACACACACACACACACACACACAGGTGCACACACACACACACACACACACACACACACACACACACACACACACACACACACACACACACACACCAGCGACCAAACAAGTCTTAATCCACATATGCAGCCTGGCGTCAGGCCTAAAAATAACCCTGTGCTCCCACAGGTTCGGCACTTCTCATTACTTTACAAGGGAAAACTGTCGTATCCAAGACAACCATGAGCAACTCTTTGCCTTTTCCCCGGCGCTTTGCCATGGCAACAAGGGAAAATGCGTAAAATAATAATAAGTTGGAGCTAAAATTGGATCTATTAAAAGGCTTGAGCAACACATCAATACAGAGTTGCTCTTTATCTGAGGAAATGATTTTCTATCAGCATCACAGTTGAAAAAAGGACTGTAGCATTCACACAACAGACAGGGAATCAATCTGTACAGAGCTCACAGGCCAAAACTAATGCTTTCACTGCACTTTCGGAGTTGAGATCTGTAATGACTGTGATTTCAAACCTGTTGTGTTTATATATATACTACACTTCACAGCTGAACCCAATAACACTATTTCTACAGGTCTAGAAATGCAAAAAAACAATTTCACCAGAGTTGAAGACAGTGTGCTTATTCACAGTAGCTTATTAAAGAAAATTAAGTTTCCAGTGGTTTCCATAGAAAGAAAGGCACTCCTGTCAGAGTTTATACTCTATACTACAGCGTTGAAGCAATTCATTCAATCTTGCTTCCTGGGGCTCACGATAACACCCTACAAATTACTCTAAAAATCCAAACACCATGTTGAGGTCTTTTGAAGGAGAGAATAAATCCAAAAGCAGTTTAAAGCAGTCAGTGCTGCAAGGTTGAATGATTTCAGAAATTGAGGTGTACATGCATATTAATACACAAAATGTGCTACTCCTTGGCAGCAGGAGGAAACAGCATGGAAAAAGGTGATGCATCATTCCTTGGTACAGACTGAGCATAAAGTTACAATAAAACTTCATCTTGATGTGCCTTGAAAAATCTAATCATAAATGAGCTTTGGGACTCATTAGTCACCTGAGACACATGAATTACTCAGAGATTCTCAAACAGTACGAAGTCAAGAGTCAATTTCATTATCCCCTGTGTAATTATAACTGTTGGGCAACATATTTTTTCCCTATTCTACATTACTAAAGAACAGACAATTTTATTAATGACACAATGGCATGAGATTGACCACCATCAGTAGATATCACTTGAATGTGAGACATATAATAA
The DNA here is from genome assembly GCA_016859345.1 of Istiophorus platypterus. NCBI lineage: Eukaryota > Metazoa > Chordata > Actinopteri > Istiophoriformes > Istiophoridae > Istiophorus > Istiophorus platypterus. The sequence continues at coordinate 7,100,514 of CM029119.1, forward strand.
ATCCTAGATAATCTTAGTCTTGTGATTCTTCCTTTTCCCTCAGCCATTACAGTGTGTAAGTGGTATGATGAGAATTAAATGCCATGCACATATCACAGTGAGGCTAAAGGACGCAGGCAAAGTGCTGAGAATCTGCCAAGGGGGAGCATTTAACAACCTGCCAGGATTTCATTAAAAGGTCTCCACTCCTTCCATTTTTGAGGAAGCGTCCATGATAGTATAAACAAAATGCATGTCATTATTTCAATATAACTCAACTCTCTCTTGACAGAAATTATAGGGGTTATAGCCCAAATATTACAGCATAATCCCAACTTTTAGTACAAAACTGAAAAACTACCTTGCCCTTGTATTTAGATGATATTGGCATGTAATATGTATATGATTTTAAGTCAGTCTGGTGTAAAGATATTAAATGTCAGCACAAGAGAATTGCTTTCAGCATTGACACATACGAGACTAATAGTTTACAGCCATGGTAGCAGTTCTGTTAGGCTATAGTTTGGCACAGTGGAGCATTGAGCTAAATGAATTGAAAAGTCAGGGAACCACCAAAGTCAGGGGGCATTGTCCACTGGGGAGCATGAACACCTGTGCAACATTCTGTGCCAATCCATCTAGTAGATGTTATGATATTTCACTTGAAAAATACTTTGACTCTTTCTCAATAATCATATAGTGGCAATATTTTGATTCTAAATAAAAGTCAAGAGAATCACCAAAGCAAATTGGATTAATCCTCTCTTGACCATGAATGTCTGTACCAAATGTCATAGCAATTCATCCAGTATGTATCAACATATTTCAATCTGGAATGACTGACACCGTCATCCCTAAAGCCACATCACTAGGCTAAAGTACCTTTGTTTTCCCTATTGAAAATCCATATTCATGAGCACAGTAATTAAAATGATATTTTGCATTTTTCACTTTAATGGCACAGCCTCTGTATATGGAGATCTGTGCCCCTGGTGGGTGCAGGGGCAGGTTTAGGAATAAGTGAGCAGGTAATTTTTATGAATGACATCACAGAGGTTGGGGAAAAGATGGTGAGGCCACATGAACCACTGCTGAATAATCTCCCTGTGGAGTGTGTATGAGCTCTACGTTTGGAGCCTTTCTCTCTGCCAGCTATGGTTTATTAGAATTCATATTTGATGCAGTAATTAATCAGGTCAGTCCATCAAAGCGGTAAAACTAAACAGTGCCATGGTCTGCACCACTGAAGGTTTTCTTTTGAACAGTATTCTATATGTGACATCAAAATAAACAGGATGCGCTCTGACTTCTTCTGTATAATAAGACCTGGACTAGGGTCAGGGTTCATACTCAGGTTAATCTGGGAATTTTTCTGAATGAATGACCACGGATGAAGGATTTATATTAAAGTCATGAATTAATTACTTTGAGGCTCAGACATGTCATGGTCACATTGTCTATACCACTATGCTGCCATTTTTTCTGATTTGATCCAGTTCGAACCAAAATCAAATATTAAAATCCTCCTGAAAGAATCTGGATGGATGGATATATTTTTCAAAGTCATAGGAGTCTGGCGTAGAGTTCTTAAATCGTTAAAGAAGCGCTTGAACGATGTTTCTGTCGAGGTACAAACAGGCCCGCAGATCTTGTAGCCAGTCCCTAAAGCTGTCAAAAGCATGTAAATATATAAAACTCACACTTTCAAAACAGAAACTGATAAGAACACTGAAGTTTCTTTAATCCCAGTCAAAAAATGAGACCTTTCTGAGTGTGGTTTGATGAAAAAAAATCAAGCAGAGGGATTTTCATTTTGTTCAGAGTAACTATAAATTATGCATACTTTAGGGAAACTGTACTAAATGCTCATTATAATATGGGCTTTGATTGCAAAATAAGGACATAAGTCTCTGGACTATATCAGTTTATTAGTGTAACAGATGCTATACAGACTATTTCATATAGATCCATAAAGACTAGATAAACTCTTTATAGAGATCACTTTGTCTTTGAAAATGTTTAAGAAGCATCTTCATTTATGGTTCCATTATTATTCCTAGCTGTTCTCCTCTATGGCACAGAAGAACAGCTGCTGGACTTGATAAAATCCTTATTTTCACAGAATGCAAAACATAAATCCCCACTCAAGTACACATACATTTTGTGCTTGAAAAAGCTATGGTCTAAGGTAGTAAGTTATTAAATAAATTTCCATGTAAACTGAAGTTCTGTTACAGTAATGACCCTCAAATCTTCCCTTACATGCGTGAGTGGTTGCAACTGGATAGTACACGTCTGTTATCACTGAAAATACAATTCTCTCTGGCTGGTGGAGTTCATTTGAATACTTCCCCCATGGTGATGAAATGTCCTCATGGTGCGACAGCTAAACATAAAGACATTAAAATGCCATAGAACCAGAACTGGCAGAACCAGTTCAGAACACTCATGTTTTAGTGAACGCAACTTTACCTATTTCTAAGATAAAAACATACTACAAAATAAAAATCAGGTGAAAGAGATGGACATCCAGTTAAATCAATATCAACTTAAATCCACAGTCTTTGATATTTCTGTCCCGGAAGGCACAAATCGCCAGGGAACGAAACTGAAGTTAGCCTTGATCTTGGCAAGATCTGAAAAACACTCTCACCTTAAGACCTTTTTAAGATATGACGCTGTCTGGTATCAGTGGCCGAATAAGAACTGGAGAAAAAACATGCGTTCGGATTGTTCATGAAGAAATGTGAAAGCCATAATAAGCAAATGAATGAATCCTTCCTCTCAAGTTAATGCTCGTCTACTTTACCTTTCCACTGTACCACATGTGCTCGAACATCTGTGCAAGCTCTCAAATGACTGAGCATGCGCAATGGCGACGAAACAGGTGCATCCACCGTTTGTTGTCAGCATCGTTCTCTCGTTTTATTTCCCGCCGCCGGGCTACGGACGCGGATGCGTGATTTACCTGTGGCCCCCCAATGGCCCTTGGCCCGTTAGGGTGCTACCTCACCAAAAAAAAACGAAATTTGACCTCCGATTGAGGCACAAAATAAGGTGCATGGTTCTCTCTCCCCAGTGTTTCTATTTTAAAAGATAAGAAAATGGTCCAGGAGGTTTAGAAATAAGTGGATTTTCAACGTCAAACATGCGAACGATGACACTTCATCTCTTCTTACTTTTTTCCCCTCAGGACGCACGAAACAATGACTGACTGCGCGTAGCCCCGCCGGCGGCCACCTGGCGAGCGAGGAAGGTGGGCTGCGTCGCCGTGAGGGGCTTTGTTTAAGAAACGAACGAAATAAGAAAACAACAACAACGACAACAACGACAGCAACAGCAAAGGAAAGGCTGAGGCGCTCACCTGGCCGCGTATCCTGGTCTGAGGTGTCTCCAACGCTCGGCTGGCGGCGGCTGCGGCTCGGCAGGTCTCCTCGTTGCTACGCAGTCACTTTGGCAACAGCGGAGCAAACGGCAGCCCACACACGACCTGCTGTCCTCAACCTACAGGGGCTCGGCTGCGCTCTCAAACGGCTCCATCGGCTGAAAGCCCCTATACGCGGGCTTTATATATATATATGCGTATATATATCTATCTATTTATGCATAGATATGTATCGTCCGCATCCGTGCGCGCCGGCCCGGTTTTTCCCAGGAAGGTTTCTGCGATAGCAGACGCGTCTTGCGCCGCGGTGCCCCCTGCGCCAAGTCCCGTCCGTCGACGCGGATCCACGCCGGAGCAGAGACGGGAGAGACGAGCCTGCGGATGGAGGTTCCCCGGTGTTACAGTGACACCCAGCGGCCAACGAGGCGGCCGGAGTTTTACGACGAGGGGGGGGAAAAAAAAAAGGAGGAAAACCAAAGAAGGTGTCTGTTTTTGATCATAATTTTTTTTTTTTATTCCACTCGATATTGTAAAGTAGTTGATTTTGGTACAAATTATTTACATTTTTGGCCCAAGGAGCAAACAGACGCGTGGAGAGGAGGAGATAAAACAGAGAGAAGGAGAGAAGGAGAGAGAGAGAGAGAGAGAGAGAGAGAGAGAGAGAGAGAGAGAGAGAAGGAGAGAGAGAGAGAGAGAGAGAGAGAGAGAGAGAGAGAGAGAGGGAGAGAGAGAGAGAGAGAGAGAGAGAGTTGCATGCACATTAAATAATTAAATATGCAGTCACATAGTCCAGTGCAGGTTGTCTCTTGAGAATCTCATTGTTTCAGATTGTTGGTTAATTGAAGGATCGAGGGGGAGGGTTGACATCGGAGGCCTTTACCACTGGCTGCCGTAGTCCGAGCTGTAAGAGAAGACAAGATGCTGCTCAGCAATTGATTGAAATTTACACTTGCGGCATGTTGATGTACCAACCGTGACAGATCACCAGCCCAACCGTCAAAACGTGTGACCCTGACGACTACGTGGCCAATAAGCTTTTGTAATGAGGTGAGGTGCTGTTCATCGGCCTTTTGAAGAGCAAAGAACATTAACAAGGAGCTAAACTACAGCAACTGTTTGCTAATGGGAGAAATATTAGTCCATTTCATGTAGATTTGTCACTAAATTGCATGCTCTCCCTTAATAGATAATGACTCACGGGGAGTGTGGCTGGTCAGACCCTTCTTTTTTATTGCTTTTTTTGATAATGGATTTGTCTTTCAGAGGCCAATTGTACTGGAGGAATAGATGACAGACCCTCCATTAAGGGGGCTGCTAACCCACATTAAATCTCTCTGTGAATTTTAATGTCACATCCTCTTAATATTATTTCAGTGGCTTGTCTGGATTGAATGATTTGTTTTTAATTTTTGGCTCAAAATTATGTCATTTGTCAGCTCCAGTATAAAATCAGTGTCCTAAAATCAAGATCCTAAAAAAACCCACTGTGATTAATCAGAGATGCATTCTCATCTGTTTCTCTTACCGTGGTTCAAAGTCTTGGCTTGAATCAGCCCCAAACAGCAGGAATGCCACTGCCTGCTCAGGGATTGACCTCTTCCCATACCTGGAGGAAACCAAACACCAGCATGCAGTGACTGCAGCTCAGCATTATTTAGAGGTTCTCATTCATGTGAATTCCCTTTTCTGCTCTATACTAGCAGTCAGTCAGCATTTCACTGGTTGCTCCAAAAGCCCTGTCATGAATTTCAACTACTAGACATCTTTTTTTCAAGACTCATCCGGTTGTGAACAAGGCAAGTTAGCTGCATACACCCCGCTGAGTATTAATCAGTACTACTTCTCTACTCAAGCTCTGTATTCCAGTCAAAAAAGAAGAAAAAAAAATCGCCTGTGCATTTATCTGGGAGGGAAAGAGAATGTTTGAGTTGTATGCCCAGTGTCTAGCAAAGCATCAAGGAGTATACCCTCCTTTGTTTGAGATATGAGGGGCTGCACCGTGTGGCACACAGCACTTTGAATTTAATGACAGATCCAGCCTCATTGGTTACAGAGGAGGAGGGTTAATGACAAGACTATACTCAGCATCCATCACAGGAAAACTGTACACTCACTAGATTCTCCAAATGGAAAAAACAGAATTTAACAGAAGACATGTGCCACACTGGAGGGATTGTGTATGTGATAACAGTTATTTGATACTTAAAAGGAATTTCCCTACAGGATTACAGTAAACAATCTTTCCTACATTTCAAAGTGCAACAGGTGTGGAAAATGTACAACCATGTATGTAACAAATACTGTGTTATGATCCAGTCTTGATTCACCTGCTAAGAAAGAAAAGGAAATGACAATGATGCCTGGTGTTCCCATAGATCTATTACAAAAAAATCAGTGTCTTAAAAGAGCTATTACGGGCTCCCCTCTGGTTTGAACTTAATATGCCCATCAGTGGAAGACAAGGCTCCAGTCCTCTACCTCCTTATTCCCCATAACAAGAACAGCGACACCTTGTAACTTAAGCAGAATGACCTAAGAGTGTTGTTTGGCTTGCTGGAGAAGTAATAAACACTTGGCCAGCATCTGTAAAGTCTTGATTTAGGGTGGAAAAAAACCAGGCCTAATATGAGTTCATTCGTGCCACAACAGGAGGGCTCGATCCCTCTTGTTGCTCTCCTTGCCAACTTGTCCCTTAGCCAGAGACTTAATCCCTCACATCATGGGGAGGTGGACTACATGTCTGATCAGAGGATCAACAGTTACCAAAGCAATGACTGTTTTTTTCAAGATTTTTTTAGTCCTTCTATTTTTTTGCTTTTTGTTGTTTTTTTTTGGTGTGTTGATTCAAGAGTTAAGTACATTCACAAGCTCGGCATTGCTCTGAGGATGCTTGTTCAGAACTTTAACCTTAAACAAACTGTTGCTCTCCAACGCTGGAGAAATTCCTGTTTGACACAACAACAATACATAAAGAAGGACAGGAAGATGTTTGGGGTTTCAAAAATAAAAGTGCAGATTTGAAATATGTCCCTGTAAACCTGACTCACCTCTGTCTGGTGATGAGGTTGACGTAATGCCTGACGGCTGCGTGGTACTTGGCCCAGTCCTCCCGTGAGGCGTCGCTCCCCGGGCTCTCCGGTTTGGGCGGGTAGGCATCGGCGAAGCTGCTCAAACAAACCAGCAGGCAAAGCAGGGAAGCTACGATCATCATCCACGATGACCTGTTGGCCATCTGAGGAGAAAGACAAATAACATGGTAAGATTTCCCCTTGAAGAATCCCAGTTTCTTTCTCGAAATAAACTAAAAAACAAAACAAAACAAAACAAACCAAAAATTTACTTTTGTCGAAGTCACAATATTATTCTTGTGATGTTCCCCCATCCCATCATCACCAAATACTTTAACGCACAAACTCCATTTCAAAACACATTAACTGACGTGAATTTCATCATAAATTACACGCAAAAAAAAAAAACCCCAAAACCTCTCAAGGATGCGGTGGGAAATTTAAGTGGGCTCACTGTGACAGCTGGTCTCCTGGTGCGCTCCCACCGGTGGTGCCCCCGTCTCGCCGCTCTGCTCTCGGTTCACGGGATTATATAGCGTGGGATGGATACCTGATGCGCACCGAGGGGACACTTAACCACACCCCTCGCTCCTTCCTCCAGCTCCATCGTTCAGAGGGTCATCTAATCGCTGCAAAAAGCTGGCGGGACACACTCAGACCTGAACTTCACTCTCTGGTTCGCTCAAGGTCATTTTGTTTCCGAAAAAAAAACAAAAAACCCCATAACGAACATGCAAACTTCTCCTAGCCTTTAAATATTAACTCTGGATTTTTATGGCCATTCTTGTGGCGTTGATATGTTTGATTTGAAGCTTTAATTATAAAGAGTTTTCATTTTTACTCTCTTATATAAGGGTGGTATTTGCACCGCATCACCCAGCTGTGATTGGAAAATGAATGGACAGACTAAATCTGAGGGGTTTTCTAGCAAGAACAGTGCAAGAATATGAGTCCACTGTCCACTGGTCACTCATCCTCTCTGCAGACATTTTCGTATGATTTCTAGATATTAATAATATCTAAATGTGGCAGGATGTCTGATTTTACTGTAACTTGCCTGGCGCATACCTTCAGGTAGGGGTTTATTGAAAATATACAGACTCACTCTCACTTTGTGTGTGTCACTTGAATATCAACTTCAAAACATTTTTATAAGTCTATGAAATGTAAGGCTGTTGAAGCTGGAGCTGCTGATTCACTGAGATACAACAGGGTTTCCAAACAAAATGAGCTCTCATCTCCAATTTTACTAAAATAATCTGCCAAATGCAAATTAGATGTATTTACTATTTGATTTATTCACATGACAGTGATGCATGAATACTAGGCAGGATCATTTTTTTAAAAATTAATTAGTTAGGTGGAGTTTCTTGCAGCACATAGAGAATTGTAATCAGAGTCATCTAATTGTTTTATTGACTCCGATGTAATCTGTGCATGGGTAGTTAATGAAAAAAAAAATTCCTCTTCTGGTAGATATCAGGATACAGGATGGGAAATAATAACTACAATTCAAAATATAGACATGGATTCAATTAAGAAAAAGTTTTCCAAATTTCTTTTGAGATTGAAAAAAAAATGTGATGGATTTTGTGAAGCACTGGACAAATGTACATTAATTACTGTTGATTCATTAATATGACATGTATGTCCTCCAGGAATGATGTGGCCTAATTGGTCTGATCATTAGCCTGGACACCTTTGCCCTTCTATGTGCTCATCACTCCTGCATGCATTATTCAGATGGTGATAAAACCGTTAATATGGTCTGCAGGTAGAGGTCAAAGGCTACAAAGATCAATAATGCTACCGTGTTTTGCACAATCAAATGGAAATAGCTGCAGCAGCATGCTTAAGGGTGAGTCATTTGCAGAACTGTAATTCTTTTATGATTGAATTGAGGGATTTATGGAGGCATTGGTGGATCAAATATCACTTCTTTAACCCTTACATGCTGCTTTTCTAAATTTCCATCGCAACACAAAGTTGAGGGAGGCTGTTGACAGATGACACTGATATGACACAAGGACTTGCTTGCACAAAGACACTGTGTACTCAAATACCTTTCAGGTCTAAAGGGCTGAGACTGAGTCTAATGTAATTGGCCGCATTTGTGACCACACTGCGGCAGCTCCCGTTTATCTTGGATCTTCATTCTCTACAGTTTGGTTTATGAGGCCTGAAGTCATCCTTGATCCTACAGCGCAAGTGCAGTCATCTCTTTGGTACTGTGTGCCGCAGTGCATAACCCTGCCATTCAGAACTCCTTGTCTTGGTTTTGAAATTGAGTCATCTGTTGCTTCAGTCAGACCCTATGTACCCTATTTAGATGAGACTAGGGTCCGGTTAATATAGCTGTAGTTTTATTCTGCAGCTGATACAATTACAGCAAAGAACTGTTGCACCCACTGTTTTTTTTTTTTGCAAAAAATTAAGATGTTTAGTTCAGTAATTATGTCTGCAGAAGTACTGGGAAAGTCAATAAGGCATTAGTTATCTGCGTTTGCTTTCCTTTTATTTCATTTGTGGGGATTTTAGCATTTATAGATAGAACTCTGGTGCAGACATGAGAGTAAGAAACATGACAGGGATATGCAACAAATGTCACTTGAGAAAATCAGAGGAAGCTGAAATTAAAGTGTTAGTCTATGGTATGCATCATAGCCCCTGGGCTAAATGGACACTTCAATAGCTCATTTACAAGAGAATGCATTATTTTCTTGAAGGAATATGATAAGCAGCATATTGTAAACTAAAAAGGAAGCTATTATGATAATATTCTATAGGCTTGCTATTAGATAATGCATAAATCAAAGTAACTTATCATGTTGCCATACAACATAACAGCACACTACATGTTTTCCTGCTGGACTCCGAGGGGAAGCCAAGACAGCTCCTCTCATGTGCTGTTTATAGTCATAAAAAAGTGTGTTTTTCCTTTGTCTGTCCTTAAACCCTTGTCAAAAACTTGATTTGGGCATAAATCCCAACTGACAGCCTCAGTAGAGCTACTCCTGCTCACAATAAACACGCAGTTAAAGTCTATATGACCATGCCATAAAGGCTCTAGGTGGATTGTGGGATTGTGGTATTACACATTGATTGCACTGACCATTTCTGAGCAATTATTGTACCATAACTCAAACTGATATTGTGGGACAGTTATTGCGTAGTTGTTTTTATATCCAATGACATCCAAACTGATGTGAAATAACAAAAGACAACCTAATTTGGAAAATCATGGCCTCTAATGATTGGTTGAGCTGAAAAAAGGGGGACATCGCTTAAAGTGATTAAATAATTAATGAATCATCTCTCATTCAGCAGTCGTCTCTATTTCCAACACCTAACGGTGGATACCCTGAACATTTAGTTAATTCTACTCCAGTAATCAGCCTCTGCATTCACTCAACTGGCTATAAAAGTCAATGGCAAGAAACAACAATATGCACAAGACAAACTCATTAGCTTGTACCAATGTTTGCAGGTAAACACTGAGAAAGTAACAACCCCCAGATAAGGGGATGAGCAGACGCTTTAAGTTTTCACAGTCAAATAAGCTAATGCTATCCAGAAGAGCAGATTATGACCCTACAAAGGAGAAATTGACTTGTCTTCAAGGCCAAGATAATAGGACCAGTAGGAGGCAACTGATTTTCAAAACTCTTTCTCTTGTCTTACTTGGTTTTACCAACTTTTCCAATTGATGCAGGTGCTAATGATGTCTGCGACTTTGTTAGGTAAGACATGGACAATTTACAGAGCTTTTGTGGCTTGGAGTCAGAACTTGAACACATCATGATGTTGTAATCTACTTACTGTAGGCATTTACCTTGTCCCCTCAAATGTAGCCTCTAAAAGCTTTTCTCCTGAACCTCTGCCTCCACTTTAGATGGTAAAATCAACTGTTTCCATTTGCATGCTGCCTTGCCCAAATATGAAAGGAAGATTACACACATGCGTGCTCAAAAGTCCATTCTGGTGTAAGAGCAATCTCCCTGGAGAATGTCTGTCTCCTTCCTGCCATCGCAGACAGAAAGGGGGAAATGATTATGCATTTTTATTTAGTCTTATCTCCAGAGTGGGGGAGCTACTAATATGAACAGAGTGCTTTTCAGGCAGCCAGGTCTGTTTGCACAACTAAGGAGACAAAATGGGGCGTTGATGGCTGCCCACCACTGCAGTGTGATAAGTCATGTGCATATAAATGGCTCTAAAAGGGGCCACTGAGTGTCAGTCAGAGGCACTATACATGACTAATAGCAAACAATAACATATTTCTTTTCACTTTAGACTTTTTGGTAGGCACAAACACAAACAGAGACACACACACACACACACGCAATACATGCCTCTTCATAACAGCAGTGTCATATCAGTCCTAAATGACTGGTGTACGAGTCAGGGCTTCTCGTTTGCTCATTTGGCTTCCAACACAGCGATGCCTCGTGTGATTCTCTTACCCCTAGAGGACTAAAGCTATACTCTGCCAACAGCAGCATCACTTAGGCCATTTGTCTTTTTTGGAAAGCAGAGCTGACCAATTACAGCAATATCGCACCAACTGATGTGGTCATTAGTGAGCTGGCAATGGCAGCTTTAGGTAACTCAGATGGATGACAAGACAGGTTCTAGAGGGCTTGAAAAACGGTCAGTGAGTTGATGCAGAGCATGTTCTCAAAGTCACAAAAACATTAGGGAATTCAGTGTGCTGTTTATATATTAAAATGATCCTCTTAAAATCTGTAATGGCAAGATGAAGTCAGTATCTTACCCACTTGCCCTCCATATTCCAGGCATTAGACTATGCAGAAGGGTTATGACTAGAAGGAAGGGCTGTAAGCTTGAAGCATGAAACTACAAAACAAGATAACGCCATACTAGATGTGATTCAACGTATCTTTGTCATAGTGGACTGTGCAGCAGCTACAAAAGCTGGTTTTGCCTACAGGCTGTGGAAATTTCCGGTCTCTGGGGGGTTGACTGAGGATCTCTTCCCAATGGATGTCAATTACAAGGAACAGGAGATTGGCTTTTTTTATTTATATATATATCTTATTTCTGGGGATCTCTAAATGAAGAATAGGTTCCATGTTCTTAAAGACACATACAAATGCCCACCAGAATCAATTCTGTTGGTAATTACAGCAAATGAGTTACATGTAATTGAACAGGTTGGTGATCAATACCTAATGAGACCACATCCCATGTGTCGCTGTGATTCTTCACAAAGATTTTACACTAGATTGGGTTTCTTGATGAGGGGAAAGGATTTATTTTCTTGTTTTTGGCTGACGACAAACACATCCCCGGATTTGATATCAATCACTTTGACTCTCTGGCCTAAAGGTGTGTGTGAAAGGCCATATATCAGGAGCACCTATGAAAAACAACTGATGGTGATATAGGAGTGATATGCCATCAAAACCGCAGAAAAAGAAACAAACAAAAGAGAATAATCGGTATTTCAACCAAGAAAAAAAAAAATAAAAACAAAAACTTAGGAGTGTACAGCCTTTTCAATAGCACAGCTAACACTTAATTTTGTTAATATTCAAGTAGTTCAAGGAGATAAATACTGCAATACTTGCTTTTCTGATAATAGTCAAACTAAAATGAACCACTAATTATATTTTTGGCCAAAGTATACTTTTTAAAATCTCAACAAAGACAGTGGCTCATTTGATTTGGCAGTAAACTTTGGAGCAAATACTTATGTTTTGCTATTTTCTAATCATCACCAAAGAGTATGATTTCTGCTGGACCACAAATGTATCGAGTCCTTGGGACATATGCCACAGTTTTATCCTAAATTTCACTGCCACAACAAACATCCTATCGTTAATGTGAACCAGCATCAAATTAACATGTAGTAATCTGTCTCCACTGTCTTCATCATCACAGCAATCTCCATCTTCCGTATCCCCGTCTAACCTCCCGGCTGTCTATATCGCCCTTTAAAAGTGAGATGAATGATGTTAATCTGCACATGGGAGCTCTGTGCATCCCTCAGCTCCTGCTTGTCCTGCTGTAATAAAGCAGTCTGCCTGCCTGAGTAATTATTCCCATCTGTCTCAGTTCTATGAGAGAAGACCTGACTGGATAAAGGCTCTGCTCCATGGCCCCTCCCTTTCAGCGCACGACACAAGCTGAACCAAAGGAAGTGTTCTTTTTGCAAAAATGACCTAATACAGAAAGGTCAAATACATTTACATATGGTCCCAACTAATCACGATATTTTATATAGAATGAGGCAGTGTTTTATAAAGAATTTTTTTTTATTTATTTGAAATAAGATGCCGTGTAGACCAGATGTCTGCCACTGTATTTTCCCTTGAGAGGTTCAACATTTAAGAGCACTAGTTTAAACAAAAACTTTACTAAAGCCAAGCCACATCTCAAACATAAAAGTAGGCCTAATCACAAAATCTTACGATGAAACAAACTCATAAGTATAAAACGTACAGTATGCATGAAAATTCTGACAAAGCCCATATGTACATATTATAATGGGTGGCTGGTGTGTGTGTGTGTATATATATATATATATACATATATATATATACACACACATACATACAATACAATAATGCTCTTTCATGTCCCACTCTCAAAGGGTCATTCAAGTAGCCGTAATAGCATCTTTTTTTTATGGAAAACAAAGAAAACTAAATATTCTTAAATTTAACTGCAATATAACTGAAAGAGGTCCTGTTTAAACACTACCCATTTCTTTCTCTAGCAGTGTCTCTACCATCTTAGGTAGGAAGGCTTCCAGGAAATGAAAGAAATCATGGAAAACTCCAGCCTTGTCACTGGTTGGCTCCAACTTGAGCACGGCCCTTGTGCTTTCTGTCCCACCTACCAACAGCGGCTGCACCTTGAACTCCAGGGGCTCCTTGAGCTCAGGCTCTTTTTCAATGATGTGAGCTGTGACCTGGGACTCCATCTCCATACTGCTGCCTTCTGGCCTCGAGTCTATATCTTTGATCAGCTCTCTTCTCACTTTCCTCCTGCCAGCCCACACTAAGTGCTTTTGCACACAGATCAAGTGGGGGACATCGGGCTTGCCCCTTCTCGCCAGTCTTGGCTTTTTGCCTTGAGGTGAGACAAAATCATCACTGCTGGAAGACAGCGCCCGCTTGGCACCAACCACGGCCGTACCCAGAGGGCTGGCTTCGTTTTTGGATTCAATACTGTCACAGCTGTCATTCGCTGATGTGTTGAGGGAAGCTGAGGTAGTTTCCATTTCCTCTTCACCATGGACAGCTGTATCTTCACCAAAGTGGACATCTGTGGGGGGAGCAAGGTGACAACTGAGAACAGTTTTGAGTACTTCCTCCACAGCAGCGCAAACCTTCTGAAACCACAGCAGCCGGAAACCATCTCCCGCCATCTGCAGCTGACTACGCAGCCCTTGAGGGAGCGACGCTGACTTGAAAGGGATGCTAATGGTTAGCTGCTCTGTTTTGGTTTGTAGGACTTCCCCATGGGGGGTGAATAAGCGCACAAGCCCCCATGACTTCCCCTTGGAGGATTTGCGCTGGTACTGCAGGCTGCGGCAATACTTCTCAGCCTCCTGGCACTCCCTCTGGAAACAGCGCTGCGAGCGTTCATTCAGGTTTCCGGCTACGTTGTGGGAGAGTTCAAAGGGGTCCAGAAGATTTAGGGGGCCCAGTTTGGGACTGTGATGAGGGGTCTTGGTAGGTTGATCCTCTTGCATGGCCTCCTCCTCTTTATTTTGAGAGAGGAAATCGGTGATTGGGAGTGCACGCCCCTCCCTGACAGATATGACACTACTGGCAAAATCAAAGTTAGCATAGAAGGAGAAGAAGCCAGACAGCAAGGTACCTAGACAGAGAAAACACACATGTACAGAAAGAGTGATACTTAAGGTCTGCAGTGGTGGCAGCAGCAATGCAGAGTATTTAAGATGATATATTAATTGCAAACTTTGAAAAGCCAGGTTATGTCCAGGAAATCTGAATAGATTTTCTGTGATATAATGGTAAAAATATATGAAGAAAAACCTCAACATCATCATGATTAATAATTTAATAATAATTTCCTGAATAACAATATGCATCACTCAGGAAATCTGAATTTGTTATTCAGATTTCCCGAATAAACACATTTTTCTTTATTAATTACTCTCACTTACAGAGGTCCTGTGTATTCTTGCTGGGGGGCACAGCAATTGGCTGACTGGGGAAGGTGCAGTTCCAGCCCTCAATCACACACTCTTCCTCCTCACCTGCGAAGACGTTCACAAATAATGGTTAACAAACTAGAGGTAAAGAAATGGATTCTAATTTACATGCAAGAGAGATAGACAAATTAACTTGCTTAAACTGTTTTCTTGTCCAGCACTTCCTGAATTGTCAATGATATGTAATTTGGACCAATCCTAAAAACCCCTATGTTAAACAATGAGATATTAGGAACTATAGAATACAGATCATTGAAATCTCTGACTAGTCCTATTCAAATGTTCCCATAGAAAAGCATACATAGAGATGCATGCACACTGAATCCTCTGCAGCCTAAATTACACTTCTGCTTTCATCTATTTTTACAGTAAAAAAACAACAACAACAACCTTTATTGTTCATAAAGACTGTATAGCAATCCTCTCATTTCAAAGTAGCTTAACTATACAGTAAATTGGAGCAGCAGGGAGCAGACATTTATAATGAGTGTCAGAGCGATGCAGCACTTACAGGCCATTTCCTTAAGTTGATCCACTGTGGGGAGAACAGGAGGATCACAGTTTTGCAGGAAGAAGAGGATCAGCAGTGTCAGGGCATAGTTGTTGAGAAGGGGGCCGGCACCACTGGGATTACCTACACGTCACAACACAGAATGTGCGTGTGACCGGATGATACCATACTTACAGCAAGACCATGGACAAATATATGCTGTAGTCAACATATAAAAGCATTAACATCATTTAAGGGCTTTTGTGACATGAGTTTGGTTCTCTTGTTGCTTAAAGGGACATATCAATGCTAAGTTAAACTTCAAAACAAACAAACAAAAACAAAAGTAGGTCTGTTACATTGGTGTAAAGGGGCTCTACAGTATGCCAGTAGTAGAAAGTCTCAACTAATTGCTGAATTTAGACAGTAATTTCACTCTTTATGCCATTTACGTGTAGTAATCCTAAAGCCCCTAAATGTATGATCATATTTTCAACATGTAACCATTTTTTTTTCCCATAATCCTGAAATGGCATTGCGCTATTTGGAACTAGCTTGGTTATTCACTATAAGTGGAACAAGTCCAGTAATGTAATATGAAGAACTGGCCCTGGAGCTGCCACAAATTATCCAAACACATTTCTGTTGAGATCTCATGCAACAGTAATTGTTGCCATTTCCAACCTCTTATACGCTCTTTGCAATTGTGTTAAAACGTTTTTGCTTAGTTTAAGAGTTAAACAGTGTTTGGTTTAGTGATTCTCAAGTTTTGTTGGGTTTAAATGGTACAAAAATGGTTTTCCCTGCAACCTGTTTGCCTCCACCATTTCTGTGGTCTGTAGCCGGAATGGTAAATGCTTGCTTGTAGTTGAAGGTCACTGCAGTCAAACATGACCATGAAAGTCTATTTGCCCGATCCTTTGATAATTAGGGATCACTTACTGCCTTTATTTAAAGCTGCACTGGCAGCATGAAGGCTACTGCTCATTAAAGGGAAGAGAGGACATATGCCCAGGGAGTAAAGATAATTAGAGTGCTCCCCAGTGAAGATCACTCTAATTAAGATTTGATTTTGTATCATGAGAGACACCCTGTGCCTTTACAACACAAAAGGGAGCTGTGCTTGTGACGTCCTTTTTTTTTTTTTCACCCTCTCCAGTGCCGGTTTGATAACAAGACACTACTGGCATTGTAAATCAGTGTGTCCCTGCAGATCCCAACAAGAGCATAACTGAAGTTCTAGGGACATCTGTTGACCAAAAACTGAAATAACTACCGTTTTCACGTGGACAAATTTGTCATCTAGCTAAAAAGGTCTACTGTCAAAGTAGGAATGCTCTGTGTAGGTATTACTATTGGTTCGTGGATGGGTGGTGGAGAGGTGTACAGGCTAATTTGGAAGTAAATCAATTTTACCTGCCAACTGTTTCTGTTTAGCCCAGTAGCGGATGGTGTACACCAGAGGTCTCAGCCTGTCCTCCATTCCTGAACACAGCTGAAGGAAGCGGGTGTTCCTTACTGCTAGTCTAGTAAGGGATTCAGATTGAAGAAAAAGAAAACTGAACAATAATTTCTGCTCACAGTACAAGATAAAACATTTCTAACCACACCTGAAGACTTTCTGTGCTACACAGCATTGAGGTATGAGTGACCAACCTGTTGTTAATGGTGATATCCCCTTGCAGGTTAAGCTCACGGTGGTGGAACTTGACCACAGGGAGACGAGCACTACTGACCACGTGGACTTTGTGCACACTGGGGACACAGCGCTTGAGGATCGCTGCCACGAGTTCCAGGACCTCTGCCGAAGAGGCTGTGGACAGGTCAATGTCAGACAGGATGGAGTCCTCCGAGCAGCCATCATCTGACTTGCCCTCCCCTGCCTGGAGAGGGGTAGGATAAAAAGAAAAAAGTTGATTCAATGCACAGAAGGCTCCCTATAAAGCCTGAGATGAGAAAAATAAAAGCACTTTATAGGCAGCAATTACCGTAAACTTAAAAATAACAGACCTGTTCTGTGTTGGACTTGGAACGGGCCTGGAACACCTTGGTGTTTTCCAGGTCCAGGAACAGATCCAAGTCACAAGAGTGGATGCCAAAAGAGTTGACAGAAGAACCAAATGGCAGAATCTGGCTGTCTGCATCCATCCAAACATAATATTAAAGCCAGAGAACAAATCTATCAAAATCTTTTGCACTATTATCATTATGAACAAAGATTTCAGAAAACTGGCTCTCCGAGTGTGTGTTTATAAAGGTCACCTGGAAAAAACTCAACGAAAACCTCTTGCATGAGTTGGACTAGGAGGCCTCGGGCCTTTTTTTCGTTTTCTCCCAGTTGAAAGCGCTCGACAATATACTGCATCTGTGCATTTACCTGGAGAAGAACAAAGGAAAACACCACAGTACTTTCGTTAACAAGATACCTTAATAAAATAAATACATGTAATAATCAGCTGGTCTATTCTCACCGACACCGTTCAAATATATACCAACTAACATTGTTTGGTTGATATTTTTCTGTGTTTAGTACGTAGTGCATAAATTACAGGCAGTATGGCATAAACTGCATATTGATTTTATACTAAACTACACAACTCATTGTTAATATAAGATATACTGTAGTATGGAGCTAAATTAAGACTCAAGAGTCTAAAAGACTCCACTAGCAGCCCCTAGAGGTTTTTATTCTCATTAAAATCGAAAGCATTCACCATTCTTACAGACCCACACTCTAACTGGCATGAGTCACACTTTCTATTTCCCAGTTTGGGATAAACACAGTACATCTATCTATCTATCTATCTATCTTTGACAACAGGGTCCTTACAGACAACAACTGACACAGCTCAGGTTTGAGGCGGTCGAGAACTAGTTGGAGGTTTCGGGAGTCACTCTTCTTCTTGGGAATCATCTTGAACTCCTTCTTTTCCCGGGGTCTGACACGCAGCATCAGGCCCTTCATCCGATGCTCAACACAGGACAGGGCTGCCTGTAAACTGTCCGTCTCATCGAACTGCACGATGGCGTACACACCCTGTGAGTGCAGAGCGACAAGTCACAGGACAGACTACACATCGGTCATTTTCCACATGCTGTGGACATTATCTAAAAATGATCTGTATCTCGCTGTGAACATCTGTCCGACCTTGTCTTTATCCATGATAACATCTGTGACTGGCCCGAACTGCTGAAAGTACTCAGCTAAGTCGGTCTGACACACGTCGGGCTTGATGCCACTGACAAACACGCTGTGCTCCTCCTGGCTTTTCCTGGTGGCCCGCACAGTGCTCAGTGTCTGATGTTTCCGCCCTTTGACATGCTGATCCAGACTTGGCACTGTAGGGAATTAAATCACAACATAAAGTTTCGCAATTACAAGTTATAAAACCGGTTGTTTTGCACAATGACATCATTTTGTACATTTATACTGTAAAACATGAAAAATTTATCAAATATATTAAAAAGTCTTCTGCTACTACAATTAATCATTAGCCAATAGTTCTAACAACGAATAGCTTTAACCTTGTGCTGCGGTGTTAATGTACAAAAAAGGAACAGGAGTTTGAATTTCACAATTTATTGGCGAGGTCGTTGTATTTCTACGTGGCTTTGAGTTTGCAGTTAACCGGCCTAGAAAAAGTCAGGTCGAAAGTTACTGGGACTGACTCGCATGCGGCTGAACTAGCTTGAGGCTACTCACGGTTGGGTAAATTGACGTTGCACAGGGAGCAGAGAAACCCCCTCGGCGTCGTCTTTATGTCGCCGTCCGATTCCATGGTGGCGCTCGGTGAAATACGGCGACAACTCGGGATGTGTATCCACCGCCAACGTGCGCGGAAGAGTTTGAAGCAACAGTATTTCTTGCGCTTCTCAAATCTCCCTCCAGCGTCGAGCCTGCGTTTGTTTCCAGTCCGTCTCCAAAATGTGTCCGGGTTGTCGCTCGCTTTCTCACAGCGTTCCTGATTTACCCCCCCCCCCCTCCAATTGATTTAAACGTCTAGTGGTAAACAGTTCACTGCAGTAACCATTTTGTAGTACCCAATGATGGATACTGCAAACTCAAAGATGAATTTTGGCTTTATATCATGATCATACATGTAGAATACATACGTCCAATTTAAATAAGTTTGTTCCCCATTACAGTCTATGGAGGCAGAGGTCCGACTGCAGTGTTCCTCATCTCCTGGCTCAACTTTTGTTTAAAGATCAGTGGCGCTATCTTCACCCCCCCACCCAAAAAAAAATAAATCAATTTCTCAATTTACACGTTCATGCCAGGCTGCACCCAACAAGAAAGTAGATGTGTGCTGGGAATATGAAACCCCCCCCCCTCTGCTTATGAAATGAGACCTGCACCAACACCAACCTGCACGATGACATTTCCCCTCATTGTTCTCACCTCATAACTGACAAAAACATGGAAAAGACTGAGCCAGGTCCCCAGAAAACTATCTGTACCTACAACAGGCAACAGATAAGCTTCAGGTGTTGACATCCCTATGACGCCTTTGAAGCCATTTTAACTTCAGGCATGAATAACAGAAAAATAATAGAAAAAAATAAATCAAACAAATTCAGACCAGTTTTTCCATTGTACAAAAAAAATTTAATAACCAATTTTTTCAGCCATAAAAATTTGTAAAATCAGTACTGAATAACATACAACTTGTCACAAAATAATTTTAAAACCAAGATTCCCTGCTGTCTTGAAAATAAAGAAAAAGAAAAGCAGTGCTTCATTTTCAGTTTATAAAACTACTTTCTAAAATGCATTACAAGCGAAAACATGACAAGTACAAAAAGTTTAAAAGGAAAGAAGTCATGGCGATTAAGAATATATATAAAAATGCTTTTATTTCTTTGCTGATCTTCCCCTTCGGGTTTTCGGCTGTGTCTCAGCTTCAGCACCTTTCTTAGGTTCTACTTTGCTTGAGTCCTCCACTTCAGTGACCTTTGCCCCCCGCCTGGCTCTCTTGATGGGCTGAGCTTTGACAGCTTCGTCTGAGAGATCCTTCTCTTCAGTTTTGTTGGCATCCTTTGACACATTTTTGCCGTCAGCTCCTACTTGGTCTCCAAGTTTTGACCTCCTGCCTCGGACGGTCTTTACAGGTGTTACTTTCGGAATGGGAAAGACTTCTAAGTCTGCTTTCCACTTGATAGATCTTTTGGGCATTTTTGTCTCTACTACAACAGCTTTGCTTAAATCTTCAGAGGGGTTTGCCTGGTCTTTGCTCACTGTGGATTCATCTGTTGTGGGCTTTGCTGCTGCCCGCCTCCCCCTTTTAGGTGGCTCGACTGGGGTCTGAACAGACTCTGAAACCAGGACTGTGGATTCTGCGTTAGTCTCAAGGGAAAAAGAGACACCTCGACGTGCCCTCTTGGCTGGAATTGCTTGTGAAACCTCATTTTTTGCAGAAGTTTTCGACCCCCTTGCCCTGTTAGGTTTAACGGCTGGAGCATTTGGGTCTGCATTTTTCTTCTCCTCAGCCTCCAGCTCATGGTCATCTTTTCCCTCTGGTACTTTGGCAGGGACTTCATCCTCTTCAATAACTTGTTTTCCTCTCCTACCTCGTTTGGGCTTGTCTTTGGAGCTGACAACAGGGACCTCTTGGACCTCAGTGGACTCAACAGGGATTTCACTCTCAGTGTCTTGTTTTGCTTTTCGTCCTCTTTTCCTGGGTTTTGCAGCCACAGTAACCTGTTCATTCATATCCAGTGGTTCAGTAACAGGTAAAGCTTCAGTCTTCTCTGGGGCAACAATTTCAATGGTCTGGATTTCCTCTTCTCTTGGTTCTACATCTTGCTCAGCCTTCCTGGTTCCCCTCACTTTTTTAACTGGCTCCTGGGATTTAGGAGTCTCAGCTGAAGTAGTTTTGCAATCATTCTCTTGCTTTTCTACTTCCTGGTTGGCATTTCTTCCCCTCTTTGCCCTGACTGGAGGCTGCTTGGTCCCCACAGTGACAACTGCGTCTTCTGCAACCTCATTTTGTTCAGTGGTATCGGGTTTCGTCTTTCTCCCTCTTCTAGATTTACCAAAAACGGGAACTGGCTGTTCAACTTGAGGATCCGCCATAAGAAGCTCGTCACTCACAACTTCATTTTTCTCTGGCTCTGGTTGAGGTGGCTCCACAGGTGTTTGTTTTGTTTTTCTCCCACGAGTGGGCTTCACGACAGCTTTCTCTGCACAGGATGCAGAATAAATTTCTTCTTGACTGGTGTCTATCAGAGAAGTATGGTCACTCACAGCTTCAGTGGAAAACTCAGTCATTGGTTGGGTTTCCACAGGTTTCTCTGGCACCATTTCAGGTTTATCATCGGAGGGGTTTCCTTTAGACTTTGCATTTCTGGTTCTGGTTTGTCTAGTGGGTGGTTCAGTAGCTTCAGTTCTCTTTCCTCTTCTTGCTCTGGCTGGAGCAGGGACGACAGGATCTTCAAAATGGTCTGCTGCCTCCTGTTCATCTTCAGCTGCTTTAGATTTCACAAGTTTTGTCCTTCTGCCTCGAACACCTTTTTTCTGTACGATAGCTGCATCCATTTCTGTGACTTTGCAAGTGTCTGTGTGCACTTCGGGTAAACTCTCATCATTTCCAGTGGGCATCACCTCCAGCTGGTCAGTGCAGACTTCAGTTGTATCTAAAATCACAGGGAAAAAAGTAACGGAAAACTGTCAGCATTTATAGTGTGAGTATACATTTAAAAAAATAAAATAAAAAACACAAGTACAGATACAGTGAAAGAAGAAAAACAAACAAGAAGATGACGTACCTTTTGCCATATTGGTGTTGGGAACATTGCCAGTGTTCTGCTCTGGAACTGATTCAGACTGTTCAGATTGCTGTCTAATGTTTCTCCTTTGCTTGGGCTTCAAAACAGCCTTCTCATGGGGTACTGCATGGTCAATAGCTTTGCGGTTGACCTCAAGTTGGGGGATCTGTTCCCTCTCAGCTTCTGGCACCATTTCTGTTTCATTAGCCACCTCTTGCACCATATCAGCTTGATCACCACAGGCTTTTCTGGTATTTCTTCCTCTTTTAGGATTAAGGGCAACTTTAGAAGGCTGAGGGACTATTTCTTCCATTGTGAGCTCAACACCCTTGCGTTCAGTGGTCTTGGAATTTCTGTTTCTTGTCGTTTGTCTGACAGCGGATTCAGCTGTACCTTCAGTTTTCTTCCCCCTTCTTCCTCTCACTGGAGCCACGGCGAGAGGATCTTCAGAATGTTCTGTTGCTTCCTGTTTATTGTTTGCTGCTTTAGATACCACTGTTTTTGCCTTTCGGCCTCGAACAGATTTCTCCTCAAGGTCAGGATCAGCAGCAGTTGTGTCCATTTCTGTGACTTTGCCAGTAGCAGTCTCCACTTCTGGTTGATCTTCAGAGAAATTCTGATCTGCTGCACCCACTTTTGGTTGTTCCACAGGCAAATTCTCAGCTACAGCTGCCTGAGAGAGAGTTTCCATGGCAACTGGTGATTCATCATCATGTCCATTGGGCATCTCATCCATGTGGTTATGAAGAAAAACTTCATTTGCATCTGCTTCTAAAATAAGACCACATAGAAACACAGGAAACAAGTTGGGGTTGAGTTTTTTTAAACTGCTGAAATATTTGCTTTAGGCTTCAAGCATGTTTTGACGTTATAATTCTATATCAAGGAACATACACAATGGTCAAAACATTCCTTAATCCTTTGAGTGCTTTCTGAAGTATTTTTTTGTGTCCACATGTGAAATTCAATGTGGATAACTTTAATTTCCTATATATTTTTTGTACTATGATTCCGTCAGACAGTTCAGAAACTTCTGCTCTGACACAAATAACTTGAAACATCCTTTTAAGGAGGAGACTCTCTACTTCTTTAGGTACACCAATACAGAGAATTTCCAAAACCCACAGCTTCTGAAAACACCTTTCAAAGCCCATGTTTTCAGGTGGTTTATAGCATAGTCTCATAAATTGTTTTTAAATTACAAACCAGTTAACAAGGGCAAATATTAGTAAATTTACCTTTTTCCATCTCAACTTGGGGATTATTATTGATCAAATCTAATGGTGTATCGTCTTGTGGTTCCTCTTGGGCAAAGTCTAGTTCTATATAAGAAACAGGACAACAAAGCAACAAAAATAATCAGCTAATTAGTGTAATAAAGTTTATATAACCACTCTGTCATTTGATTATTATTATGATTATGATAAGTATTTGTTGTAGTAGTAGTAGTGGTAGTAGTAGTAGTAGTAGTAGTAGTAGTAGTAGTACAATCTTAAACAACTAACCTTTTGCTATGTCTACGCCACAATCCAGAGGGGTATGACCTTTAACCTGTTAAAAATAAATTCAAAAACATTTTTAGGCAATGGGAACTCAATGTGAATAAAGAAAGTACAAAATGCAGACAAGAAAAGTTTAGTTTTAGTGAATTTATACTGTCAGTCTTTGTTGTACTATTGTCCTAGAAAATAGTTAATTTTGGTCTCTACAGAAGGTTTGCGAAGAAGAAGAAGAAGAAGAAGAAGTAGTTGTTCTATATTCTGTAAGTATTCTATAAATAAGATGATAAATTGCTAAATTTAGTTCAGTCCACTGTGTGATTACCTGGCACTCATGTTTAACTGTTGACAATCCTAATAAGAAGCCTTTTACCGTGTTCAGTTTATTGTTTTCATTTCAAGCAAATCCTTCCAGTGAAATAAAAAAGGTTGATGCAAGTGATTCCATTATTACCTCATTTGTTTCCAGTTGTCCTGAGGGATCAGTCAGTGGCTCCTCCATGAGCTCTTGAAGCCCCTCAAAGTCTTCCACTGGAGCATTACCCCTCAGCCTTGGAGATTTCATGAGTTTCTTGATGCCAAAGTTCTTTTCAACAGGTACAGCTTTCTCTCTTGGAGTTTTCATGAGCCTCTTCACACCAACCATATCTTCAACTGGAGCACTTTTCTCCCTGGGTGTCTTCATTATCCTCTTGACACCAGTGAGACACACCAGCGGGGAGCTCTTCGTGTTCGGAGTTTTCATGTCTGTCAATTTAGACAGGTCTTCAGATTCTTGAATGCGTGCTGGTGTCTCCTCAGGTTCCTTGACACCATCCAGACTCACATCACTAGCCTCTAGAGCTTTGGGAGTCATCAGAAGTTTTCCTTGAAGGTCTTCAAGAGGGTCAGCCTCCTGTTGTGGGGTCTCAAGAATTCTCTTAACTCCAGTGAGGCACTCTTGTTGTTCCAGTCTCTGTTTGGGAGTTATCAGAAGCTGTCCTCTGATGTCCTCTACAGGTTCAGCCTTCTGTCTGGGAGTCTTCATGATCTTCTTAACTCCAGTGAGGCACTCTTGCTGTTCGAGACTCTTCTTGGGAGTTTTCAAAATCTTCCCTCTCAGGTCCTCTACAGGTTCAGCTTTTTGTTTTGGGGTCCTCATGATCCTCTTCACTCCAGTCAGACACTCATGTCGTTCAGGCTTCTGTACAGGCGTTTTCAGAAGTTTCCCTCTAAGGTCCTCGAGAGGTTCAGTCTTCTGTCTTGGCGTCCTCATGACCCTCTTCACTCCAGTGAGAAACTCCGGTTGTTCTGGCTTCTGTTTGGGAGTTGTTACAGGAGCTGTCATCACATCTATGCACCGCTCTTCACCAGATTCATCGGAGTAAATCTCAGAGGCAGGGATCTCATTGACAAAACTAGATTCTTGATCTCCGTTTAGGAGTCGTTGTACTGCTTCACTATTGTATCTTCTGCCTTTCACTGTAGAGGTCACACTCAGTGGCGACACCATCATTTCCCCTGTAAAATACATCCCATTCATTAGTTCATGCTTGTTTAAAAAACAACCTGGTCTAACGCAACACCCCTCTTGGTCCTAGTTATTGTGTGAGCCACAATAACCCACAAAGAATTACAAGACAAAGACATTTTACAAGACAGTGCAGCCCTTAAATCCTAATGAGTATTAAAATATAAAATAGATTTTGTCTTCAGTCTTTAAATTTTAGTTAAATTCTGCTTGACATATTGACTTATGTTTTTTTCAACATACAGTAAGTTCATTATTTAGGTTTTTAAAATACAAATTGCATGGCCTCTTAAAAACCTTATCACACACTTTACCTGGCTCCTCTGGTGTGTTTAAAACAGATGGTTCTATCGCAGATGTGCCCTGAACCCCCTTTGGTGTCTCAGTGGAACCATCTTCATCAACGACAGATCTCCTCTTCCTTTCATTTAATGGGGTTTTAAACATTTCAGAAATTCCTGAAAATCACAAGGCACAACATAAGAATGTTCAGTAAAGGACAAAGTTTGAATGTTTCCATTTGTTGGGATAGAAAAGGGTAAATACCAGTCAAGTCCTCATCCATTTTCATGTTCTTTTTGAAGAGTGCAGTATTGGTGACCACTCTTGGCGCTGCACCAGTTGGATGTACAACCTTTTGTTTGTGCGCTCTGCCCACAACAATAGTAACAGGTGAATCCGCATGTCCAGTGCTGACATGGCCCTCAAATTTTTTTGCAGGTGTCTGAGAGATTGAGAAAGACATGGTCAGTGCAGTTTCCCCCCATGAGAACCATGGAAACATCACAACAAGATATAAACCCATTACTATGATAGTTGACACGCAGTAAGAGTTAACACTTTAGCAAATACATGATTAACTTAGCTGAAAAGGTCCTGTATTAAGGAGCAATATCATTTTTTTTTTAACAAATTAGTTAATAAAAAGGAACATGTAGAAAAACACAAAATATGGTAGAAGTCCTTCATTTATAATGAGCCCAAAAAGTTAATGTTCTTGCAAGACTAGACAAAACACGATGATTTAAGTGAATTATGTATTGTTTCAGTATCTTTACCTGGGGTTTGGAAATGGCTTTCTTTGCAGTCTTTTTGGTGACCATTTTTTTAGCTGGAGCAGCCACTTGAGCCTTAGTTTTGCCTAATTTCACAATTTCTGCCCAGGAATTTTTGACTGAAAGGAGAAAGAATAAAAAACTGTACTTTTTTGTCATCAGTCAAACATTGGTGGGATTATAGTTTATGGTTTTCATTTCAATAATTATAAAATTTCCCTGATAGATGAAATAAGAAAACCGATGTGATAAATCCTGAGTTGTAAAAGTAAGAGTAGAATTGCTTTCATGTTTGCTCCTCACACCTCATCCAACACATGTACACAGAAACACAGGCATATTTCAATGACAAACATTTCTATTGCTGATAAGATGCTAACAAACACAAGATTTAAAATGTAAAGTTATATTACAAATTACAGGTTCCAACATACCTTTCACAGATGCCCGTGAAATGCCACTTCTGCGCATTACCTTCACAGCACTCTTGACCGTACTTGGAGTCTTTCGTGAGGTGCTCTTCATGCTCTTCCTTCTCAAAGGTATTTTAGGGGTGTCAGAGACCACAGGCATCTGGTCAGAAATGGCATCTTCTGCAACTGGGGATGGAGTGCTGATGCGTGACACAGAAAAGCGCCCTTGCACTGTGGGGTTTAAGCCTCCTGAATTCAAAGGGGTTTTAGCTGGTGTTACATCAACAGTGGTGGTTTCTTTGTTTCTTTGCTGTTTACTGCTCTTAGGGGTTTCAATTTTGTTTGAGGGGGATTTTCCCCTTGCAGGAGATGCCTTGGGAGATGGGGTCCTTGATTTTGGTGTTGTCTTTCCAGAAGATGCTGCCTTGGGAGACGGGGACCTAGATTTTGGGGATTTCTTTTCAGGTGCCGAGGTCTTAGGAGAAGCTTTTTTGGCACTTGGTGACTTTTTAGGCGACGGAGTCCTCTTTTTTGCTGGGCTTTTTACTTCTGAGCTATCTTGATCAAACTCCTATGGAAAACAAAATATATTTTAAATGACATATGATACATAGCAATTATATGGTTATATCTTGATATTTGAATCCTGACCTACGTTAAAGTCTTACCTTTAGGAGGCCAATGACTGATGCTCGTCTAAGGAGTGACTGTTTGGGTCTAGACAGACACAAACTTCGCCGAGGAGTGGCCCCCTTACATAGTGGAGAGTCAGGAGGCAGTCGTTTGTCAAAAAACTCTGGGCTCAGGTAACCTCCGAAGGAAACACGTTTCTTCTTCATTTGTGATGTGACTGAGTCGGTTCCAAGTTCTCCGCTTTTGCGTTTTTTGGAGCGCTCTTTCATTAAAAATAAATAAAATTTCATTAAATTATTCATTTCATTAAACCACCTAAATTCAAAAGAGCAATGATAAACAGTGTTTATTACCTTTTTCAGCTTTTCCTGAGTTCCTTGGTGATGCCTTTTGAAGATGCTCTGTTTGGAGAGCGGTCATTGCTTGCTCTTCTCCTTCCTTTGTCGCAGGTTTGGCTGGTGTGGCCTCCTTGCTCCTTCTTCTCAATGGTGACTTTGGTATTTGAGCAGAAACTTGCTCAATTACCTCACGCGCAGTAAACTTTTGGGGGGTTGGATGGTTTCTCTTTTGAGGGGAAGTGGCTTCAGACTTGATTTCTTGTTCAGCCATCACGGAGGGAACCTGGAATGACTTACGCTGTTTTTTAACAGACTTTGGGGTCCCATTACTAAGACTTTCAATTTCCTCCATGGTTTTGTCAGCTCCAGGAGGGACTTTAGCTTCATCCTTCTTAGGAGTGCTTTTGTCATCTGTGGAAATGACAGATTTTCCATCATTTTTCTTAACTGGACCAGGTTTTGGAGTGCAAAACTTAGATGAAGGTGTCTGGAGCAGACTGGTAGAAGATTTTCGAGGGGTCTTGATGGCCAGAGAGTTTTTGATCATTTGATATAGATCACTGAAGGGGCTGTTGGTCTGGTTTTGAAGTAGGCTATCGTCCTCCTTCGATTCCACCTCCACAGTTTTCTCCAGGGATCGCTGGATGTTGTCATGATTAGTTCCATCTTTCAAAAAAATACACACAAACTTTGCGTAAAAGGCCTGTACACCTGACAGTCTAGATAAAACAAAACTAACAAGTATTAGGTAGAGAGAAAACTAAAAAGGCATTAAATATCCATTGATTGGACATTTAATGTTAAAAAAAAAAAAAGCTTTTATAAGGCTGCTTGATCTTAAATGCGTTAATGTGCAACTTTAGCTTCACAGACAAAGATCTCCAGTATTTTGTCCATTTTAAAAGTGATTTAATCAATCAAGAGAAGCCCAGTTCAAATGTATCTCAAATTACTAATTCATAATACCTACAACTACTATCATACAATCTCACCCGTGAACACTTCAGAGACCCTCTTTTCTCCTGCTTCAACAGTGACAGTGTCCACCACTTGCTGATCTTGAAGAACCTAGTCATAAGACACTTTCATGAACACATTTATAAAATAATAAAAATTCATCAGGGGTGTAGGCAAATTCAAGGTGTTGTGGTGGATGCAAAGTTGTAGTGCTAAAAACCGGATAAAAGGTGAATTACTTTGAGGGTTTCAGTTTTGCCTGCAGCTGAAAATCTCTTCGTTGGTTTGGGTGCTGGGGGGTATTCAAACCTGAAATGAAAAAGTGCAGCAAAATGTAAGTACAAACTTGCTTGCAAAGGTCATTAAAAATGGTTAACAACATAGGCAATGGGACTGTGCATTTTCAATTCCCACTGCCTCCAGTTTACTTGTTCTTTAAATACAACCTGTCTACTCTTAAGTCTTAATGTCCCTGTTGATGTGCACCTGACAGCAGTGATGATGTGAAGAGAAGAAACAATCAACAAATACACACATGGTATGTGTGGAACCTTAAGACATAACATTATAACTTATATTTGCTGCATATTTAGGAAGGAATGTTGTCTCATGGCACATCAAGACACAGAGAAGTCAGAGGAGACACAGAATTTGCAGCTGTTGAGCCGCATAAAAGGCCAACAATCCATACAGTTGAGTGTCATGTTACTTAACGGCAAATGCTGTACTATGCAAGTAACAATAGCAATAGCAAGGACTGTAAAATGTCTCTTCATACCAGCAGTACACACCACCCAAAAACTTTGCAAGACACACCTGAAAGAGCGGTCAAGAATTGTTATCACATCTCCATGCTTCAAACGCTCAGTGTGCTGCAGAGCCTCTCCATTGACATGGGTTGGATTCACTGAGCTCAAATTTGTCAAAATGACCTGGGAGAGACCAACAGAAAACAATCACCTTAAAAACAGTCTACAAAGTATCCAAAGGGCTGAATGTGTCAGCTAAGTTTCCTTGTGTCTATCAACAAATGATTTAAGTAATAGGGAAAAAAAATATCTACACAATTAACATTGTGATGATGAATATTATGAAGACACTGACGTTACCACTAAATCACAATTTCTCATTATCCCAGTTATCCTTCTAGGTTGGAAAAACTGATACGCTAATGTGGTCATGTTCAGCATATGTTGTGTTACCTCTTTATTTTCATTCAAGTCAATTCTGCAATGCTCCTTGGAGACTTGAGGAAGTTGTATACGAATATCACAGTCGGGCGTCCTGCAAGATCAAAGAAACGTGCCAATAAAGACGTTTAGCAGCACGTTAAGAGAAATGTCACCAAGTTTCCATATAAACGAGTAAGTAAGGTGAACTTGTGAAGCAGTGGTTCAAATTTACAGTAAGGAGTCTGTACTTAAATGCATGTATGCTTCTGTTTTTACATTAAGACTCTGACGTGAGCAGCTGATGGGCCCGCCTCCAAACCAAAGGGGTCTTTACAGTGAACCCAGCATGAGGCCACATACGGCAGATGCTGATCTGACATCAAGTGCGCTCGTAGTGTTCGTTAAGCTTGACAAATGTCTCGAGGTACATACCAGTGCAATTTCTAAAATCCGAAAACATGAATGCATTTGTCTTAGACTCACCTTCCAAACAAGCATGTTGCAGTAAGGGGAAATTCAGTCCCATCTCCTCCGCTCCTCTTAATCACAACTATTTTCCCATGCAATGGCATTTTCGTAACGTTACCTAGAAAACGCCAGCAAAAGCAGAGCACATGCCAGACAAAAACAACAACAAAATTAAAAGGAAATCGCTTTGGATTTCAAGAGATTATAGTATTTTAATGTCGGAAGACTTAAAGAGACATGCTACACGCTGAGGGCAAGATGTGTGCTTAAGGATGTTTCACTAAACAGGTAAACTAACAACAAACCCGATGATTTGAGCTACAAAAAACAAGGTCGATTTACGTGAATTCACGTGTAAACAGTGTTAGCAAAAGATATCACTAGCTACTAGGTCGGCTAAAGTTAAAACGCACCACGTGTGATGTCGCCTCGGCAGTAACGTTACTACCTTATTAGATGTAAATGTCAACGTAGAAATGACCAAAACTAACAGCAGCGGCTAAAGAGTGAAACAAAACACGTCCATCGGTGAAACATAACGCTGCTAGCTGCTAAAACGTCTGTCGTCGAGGACACAGACCAGAAAGACACACACTTTAAAGAGTCGTAGCTTTACCTTCGAGTCCGTTTAAAGAGACGTCTCCTTCTTGCGATCCATAAACGTCGACCGGGGGCGCGGCGAAGTGGAATTTGACTATAATATCATAACAGACTAAAAGTATAATAGAGATCTAGCCATTCCTACACGGACGGCGACCATCGGTTAACGTGAGCTCCGTCGAACAGCCGTCTATTGCCTCCTCTCTCCTCCTTCATGCGGATACCGTGGTGTCACTCCGCCGAGCTACACCTACACGCTGCCCCCCCCAGTAAATACTCGGATTAACGGATGTTTTGCGATATAACATATGTACAATATCGTGATGACGTATTTTTTAAAGATGTAATTAACTGTCCGAATAAAATTTGACTTTCGTCTACGTACGATGGACTATTTTGTTTACAAATTTGGCGGAGCGATATCACTCCGGTAAAAGGATAGTGATTTGAAAATGTTTGAAATTCCGCGCGAAGGATTGTGATTGGTCGACACGTCACGATCCCACCCCCCCCCGTCGAGAGGGCGGGGCTTGACGCTGAGGTTCTTTTCCGGGGCCTGGACGGATCATACATCGGTTTTCTTTATGAAAATCACCTCATCGATCCGTCCAAAGATTACAAATGTAATAAATATGTATTAGAATAATAATTATAAGAGCAATTCATGTTTTATTTGCAACTTCAATACGTTTTCTTAAAGATGTTTATTCAAAAATCTCGACAAACTGCAGGTGGAGTGGACCTCGAGAAACAGCCACATCCAGATTATCAACTGGTTCATGGATTCATCAGCTTAATGAAGTATTTAGTAGCCATTATTTATGCTAATTATAATAGACCCTTTCTACTCATGACATCTTAACATATAACATTTCATTTGCAATTGTGCTATTAATAAAATTAATAGGGCTGTATTCCATTTAGGATTTTTTTAAATTTTTTATTTCTATGCCCTTATGTCTAGAGTCAATTATAGATTTGTCTGCCTGAGTCTTGTGCACAGCATTAAGTAACAATTACAGGTGTTATCTTAGCCTAGACACCAACCGGTGCAGTGGGCATTACATACTGATCAAAATGATCAATGTACTGTGCACTAAACATACAGTAGAACCGTATACAACAATCAACAATGTAAATTTATCCCAAACCTTTTTCCGTAGTGTGGGATATGATATTCACTTTGTGTTGTGATTTGCTTATGTAGTTACACTGTAGAATAGAATAGGGATCACTCAGTATATTCTGTTCCCTGTGCAAGTGCCCGCCTGTGCTCAACCGAAGGTCACATACGAACAGGGTCACTGTGCCCTGATGTGAAAACACCTGCCAACAGAAGATAACATCTGTAAGAAGGGACTGACTTAACCCCGTCTGAATGTAAAATTACTGAGCATAGGGTGGCGCAAGAAAAATATATAGACTGTTGCATGCTGTGTGAAACTCAGACATAACTTAGTACGCGAGCGAGTTATGTCTCCAGATATATCTGTAAACTCTTGAATAAACAGAGTTGGTTTTATATAAGGAAAGTCTCTGAGTGATCTCTCTCAACAGTAGGTAGACACTTTCTGTTTGATGTCATTTCCTCCAATACATTTTGTTTCGTCTTATCTTTAATGTGTCAGTTTTGCTTAAGAGCGGTATAAAACCCAACCTTATTGCTGATTTATTTATTTATTTATTATTTTTAAAGGTCGTTGTCATGGAGGTCTTAGTCCTCTATTTATCCGGTGGGTGATGGAAAATATGAAACACTGAATTTAGATATCCAGTGATCTTTGGAGCTGGGAGCCCTTGTTCTTAGTCTCTTCAAAGCTATGCTATTGCTATACATGAGAAAAGAGGTTCCAAGGCTTCCAGAAAGCGTCGAGAAAGTTAGCCACTACCTTCTGATTGGATTTTCCACAAACCTCTTCTTTCTATGGATACAACATGTGAAAACCTACTGAGGACACCCCTGTAGCAGAGAATGAAAGGAAGGAGACATGTGAACAACACAAACACATTTAATAATTATTAAATGTTGGTTTTATTTTTTTAATCTTTTTTTTTTCTTTTTTTCCAAAGTCGCTTGATAATCTTGACAAAATTGCAACATATTCCATACTTCTCAAACTGACGGTGTGTCTGTTGCTATTCCAGATTAGCTGTGGAGGGAAAAGTTGTGCGCTGTTCTGGACAGGTTAAGTCCTAAATGATGAAAGCAGCTTTGACCGTACAAATAAAAAGAACACATGAACGACTCAAGAGAGACTCCACACTGGCATCCTATGTTGTAATGTTCTGGGGGTCAGTGTCTCTCTGCACAAGTCCCTGGTTTGCCAGGCCTAACAAAAGTGAGTGATTGAAGAAAAATTCAGGGGCTCAGTAGCAGAAGTGTGTGTATGTGTGCATCTGTGATTGAAGGGTTAGGGTGTGCAGCACAGAACATATACAAAGAACAGGCCAAGCACAAAAAAAATGATTCCTTCCTGAGACATTGGCGTGTGTACAGTAATGATGGTCTAGATGACGCGTGTTAACGGTGAAGGCGTTTTGGCGTAAAGTGAGTCACAGGGTGCGAGGTTGCTCTGGATCCGGCAAAAAAGTCACATATTGGTTTCTACCACAGGGAGAATTGTGAGGACTTAGTTGACAAACATCACATTTGGGACCTTCACTTGCCTGACCACTGACAGAGTAGAGGGATTACTACAATCTAGTCGCTTCCCATCCACTACAGGTTATTGATCCATTCAGAGACTACTGAAAAATACTTGTGTTTAATACAGTGCGTATGTACACCATTCTTCACATTATAACTCTCTTTGAATCTGGGCTGCTGTAGCTGACTTGAATCAGGCAGGCTACGGATGGCATCTAGCGCACCATTTTTCAGAAGCACCATCTCTTTCTGCTACATGGCCAAAAAAGCTATGCCCCGACTGGAGTGCTACTTTGTTATCTACTGTACGTAAAAACATGTTTTAAAAGTAAAGGGGGGCAAAGGTTGAAAACAGTTTGTGAAAGCCACATTCTGAACAGCCAGTGATTGGTTAAAGGTCTGTCCAGTATTTAGTAAGACACAAAACATGAAAGAACTTCCTTCAGTAAAATGTGCTCAAAATGTCTTTTCTTGAATCACAAACCTATGAACAAACACATAAAAGGTATTCTTAAAAAAAAAAAAAAAAAAAAAAATCAGGTGAAGCCTAAAACTCTTCATAGTTTTAAAGAAATGAATACAGCTTATATACACAAACTCAAAGGCTACTTAAAATACACCTTAATAATGAATCTTCATTAATTTGATTTCTTGAAAGGACCTGTGACCATATCATACAACCAAGTTCATACAATCATTTTTCCATTCTCTTGGAAGCAAAAAAAAAAAAAAAAAAAAAAAAAAAAGGTAAACAAATCCAACCTGGAATAGTAGGTGATATTCATTGCGACTTGTTTTCTGTGCACATTTGTGTGTATGTGTGTGTTTATGTGTTTTTTTGTGTGTGTGTGTAGACTGGAGAGAGATTTCAACATCTTTTGCTTTTTGTTAATCAGAATGATGTAGAAATGTGCTAAAACTGAAACATCTCTCTCAATACTCTTGATGGGTATGAAAAGATTCAAACAGTGAAGCAGTACAACAATTTCTAATCTCAGAAAACATGTCCTCATTTCAACCTGCCATTCTGTTCTGGACATGTCAACCACAATAGTTCCTTAACTTTTCTATATATATTTATATATCTTTTGTACGAAATCTGTTTTTTGAAGTTGGAAAAAGAAAAAAGACCCAAAGTCTTTGAGGAGGGGGGTCTTTTGACAAGTCCCAAGCTTGCAGTCTGCTTCAAAGTACAACAAAAAAGTGTCTGGTGTTTTTCAAGTCAGTCTGTATGCATTGTCCTTGTCCATATATTTGTCCCACGATGCCTCTCCCAGTCTCATTTCGATTCAAAACTGATCTCCACTGCATCCAGATTTGTTTCCATCAGTCTTTTGGAGAAAGGTGGAGAGGGGAGGAGCAACAGTGGAGAGGAGAGTGGAGGGAGGAGGAGGAGTCATCAGCAGTGTTTAAGGTGTGGTCTCTCGGAGGCATCCTGTTGCCCCGGCCTGCCCCGGCCTTACCTCCCCTCACATCGGGACAGTGCTCCGGAGTGAGGGCAAACAGATCAGGAGGGTGGGGATTTGTGTCATAGGAGAGGAGGAGGTTGGCTCTGCCAGTCTCCTGTGTTCAGCAGTCAGAGTCAAGCCCCCCCCTTCGCCCCCTCCTCTTCAAAACATTGAGGGAGGACACAGAGCATAGTGAGGAAAAATAAGAAGGTGGGCCGCTATTACGGCGATTGTGTGGCTGGACTGCTTTGGGCAGAGCTGGGGGACAGACTTGGGCTGCAGCTGCCTGGGGGGGCGCCACTTGGCCGGCCTCCTGCAGCACCGCTTTCCAGACCTTCTGAGTTCTCCAGCATCTCCTGGATGAGAGGGGGCATGGAGCCGGGGATCTCCATCTTCAGGGTGATGACACGCTCAGCTCCTGTGGACGGGGTT
Source organism: Istiophorus platypterus (assembly GCA_016859345.1). Taxonomy (NCBI): domain Eukaryota; kingdom Metazoa; phylum Chordata; class Actinopteri; order Istiophoriformes; family Istiophoridae; genus Istiophorus; species Istiophorus platypterus. Next base: position 7,135,585 of record CM029119.1, read on the forward strand.
GAAGAGAGACAAGAAAATATAAGTTACCAAAGCTCTGACAAAATACATTTTAGGTATCAACTCATTCATTCCCTTGTACGCCATTTAAAAATAATATAAAAATCAAAATTATTGCTAATGTTTCAGCCAAGCTGAACAACTGGTTAATCAAATAATCTTTTTAGCACAACTCACAAATAACCACTAGTGACTAGCGTGGACCACAGACCTTTAGCACTGATGCTTCTCAGATCAGTTATCTTCATCAGCATCTTTGGGAACATATGCGGTTTGTGGGGCCTCCTCTTCCTTACGTAAATCTTCAGTGCCTCCAAAAGGGGCTCCTGCAGGATGTCCACTTTCTCTGCCTCTTCCAAATCCTGACGATCTGGGGTAAACACACAAAGTACAGAAAAAGTGTGTCAGTACCTTCCTACTGTCATGATCACAGTTAGCCAATAGATGGTGCTCAATGAAAGAGAACAGCATAGCCAGCATGCTGCTATTTCATTTAATGAAAGGGGTGATACCCACTCCCTGTTTATAGCTAATAGCTTTGAGAAACTGTAAAAAGTATTTAGGTTTGCCAATCAATCTGCAAGTGATGAGAATGTACTATAGGATTTCAAGGGGCTTGTCATACCTCCGCACAGTAAGCAGATGGCACTAAGCAGCCCTGTCTCTGCATCGTCCATCTCCAGAGGAAGGAGCTGGTTGGCAAAGGCAAAAACCAGGTCAGTAAGCGGACCAAAGCCGGCGTTATGCATCTGGGTTCGGTTTAGCGTGAGTCCATCCGAGAAAGTCATGGTGTCTTGCTCCGGTGTGTAGCGTGTACAGATCCGTAGTATCTGTGGACAGCAGAGACATAATAGGTTTTTCAGTGTTTAACTCGGCAAGCGGTTGGAGATTTGAGCCACGGCTTTAAAACTTATGTAATGTTTGATGAAATTTTTGGTGGTAATAAAAAGCTGGGCTGTGCCTCTTACCAGGATGTCCAGACAGGCGGCTTTGAGCAGAGTGATCTGGTCTGCTATAGTGAGCGTTGTGAAGCCGGGCAGCTGCTTAGCAAACTCCACTGTCTTTATGATGCACTTGGTGGAGAGTTCACTGAACTTGTCCCACAGGTCTACATCCAAGGATACACGTCGTTCTGAGCTGTTAGTCTGTGGCAAGAGGAAGAATGGGGCGAAAATTTTAGGTATCTGATTGTGACAGTAAACTACGGATAATTAAGGTGAACAAATAAAGGGACAGAGAGTGTCGGTGTCATGCCACTGACCGTAGTGTATTTTCCCAGCTGGCAGAGAGAGGGGAAAGTATCCTGGTGTGCCTTGCGAACCCTGTCGATCATCTGCTCTGTGTCGGGACTCAGCACATAGCTCTCTGTGCACTCCTGCTTCTTCTCATCCTTTTTCTTCTTGTTCCGGTCATTCCTCACCGCTACAGGGAAACAAGAAAAATAACAGAGAGATTGGTATGGTTAAGCGTAATATCTAAGCCCTATAATTATTTAAAATAGTTGTTCACACTGTATCTCAGATAAAAACATCCAGCAATAAAACGGCAGATCTATAGATTTGGGAATTTTTAGGCATAGATTGCTTGAAAGGGAATGGCAAAAATGCTCACAACTACACAACCTGTATATTATATGTCTTACATTAGCACCACCTAACACCAAGTCAAGGAAAACTGAGATCAAGGTAAAGGCAAAGTCATCAGCAGGAAAGGAGGTTCTGTCTGTTGCACAGCTTCACTTCTCTTATTTGATGCTATAAGATAAATGTTGTGAGACAGTTTCATCGACGTAATGGGGGGGCTTGAAATAATCCAGTGTCATTTCCCTCTGGGCGATCTGGCTGAGAATAGTCTGCTCAGTCCAAATGAAAAAAAAAAAGGTAGACAGGGTGTTTAGCATTGGAATCCCATTACAGGCTCGATCCATTTTTCCCGGCCCAGCCACACTGGGGTGCATTTTACCTATGACTGGGTTGTGTATGTGTGTGTTGAGGCTGGGGGTGGGTTGGGTGTGATGGGGTGCTACTTGATAAATAGTAGTGGGGGATGGAGCTATCCATAAGGCTGAAAAATTGCCACAGCTTTCATTAGGGGTCCCGACTAATCTAATAACATAATATGACAAATATCCTGCCTCTAATGGTTTTAAAAGGGCTCGGCTGCTCAGCCCATACCGGGAAAAAAATCTTCAAGCTCTCTCTCTCTCTCTCTCTCTCTCTCCCTGTCACACATTTCTCCCTCTCACTTGGTTACACAACACGCTCTCGCTTTCATCGTTGTCCTCTCAGTTTGTTCCATTCTCACTGATGCATGCTATCTCTTCTTTCCAAAATTGTATTGCTTTTGCTTTGAATCATCGCCCTTTCCGAAAGTCATCTCTATCATTTCCCCCATCTCTACCTCCCCTCGGGGTACCTGAGTGTCCCCTAGCTGCTGACCTGAGATCAGATTTTCCTTGTCTTAATCCTAACCTTGACCATTAAGGGCCAGAGCGCTCAGGCTGATGGGAGATCAGTGTCTGTGACAGAGGGGCCTGGCCTGGGGCCAAGCAGGGATGCACTACTCTGTGCCGCTGCTCATTCATCAGCCCAAAGACAGGCCTCCCTGCCTGGGAGAACATGAAGGGAAGGAGGAAGGAGGGGGCTCGAGGTCTGATGCTGCACTATGTTATTGCTAAGCACTGTTCACCAACAACAAGAAATGAAGAAGACCCTTGCTGTGGCGATAGAGCATGATCATGCATTATTTGCCGGCATTTAATTGGTACTCATGTGGTAGGCTAGCGTAACCATAGTCAACCAAAACACATGAGGACATGCAGAACGAAATAGAGCAGCAAAGTGTGACAACTGACACATCAACAAAAGCATATTATACAGTATCTTATGATGTAACAGTTTCATAAACAATCTCAGCTAAAACATGCAAAGTAAAAAGCTTTCCACCACCATTCACTTCAATGATCTAATTATAATTTAGTTAGTAAAGGAACGCCCTCTTCATCAACAATCAGCTTTTGAGGTCGGTTACATAAAACTGTAGAAGCGGCTGAACATATCTGGGCTAGCCCTACTAATGGCACTGATTGGCTATCTGTGTCTGGCCTGTCATGAGGTGAAGGTTGGAGGGCCGCAAAACGATCGATTTACAATTAATTCACAAATAAAAGTGGGGCATCCCTAGTGCCAAGATATTACCCACACTGAAAAATTGGCAGCACAATCATAAGCCGCACAACACAATTTAATGAAGTCATTAAAGAACTATTAGGAACCACTGATAATCTGTCATGGTGAATTGCCACATGCAATAACTTGGGGGTGGGGTTGGGGGGGCTAAAATGAAAGAAATACTATTGTGTGTGTGTGTGTGTGTGTGTGTGTGTGTTTGTGTGTGTGTGTATGTGTGGACACAAATGTGTATTACGATGTTTGATGTTTGTGTGGAGGTTAACTTCAAGCAATGCATCTTTCAAAATGTATTATGAGAATATGAATGCTAATGGGGGAACTTGCATCCTGAATTGTTTGTGGTTACATGTTCATAAAAATGATTTACAAGAGACGGTGTGTAAGGTGCACAGAATAGTGTCTCTCTCACACACACACACACACACACACATTACTCAATCATTTGTTCTCATAGAGGATTTCAGTTACAACATGCAGTTAATAGACAATTTCTGTTAATGCCTCAGTGTATCTGTATTTGTGTGTGTCTGTGTACAAGACGGGGAGACGGGCAGACAGGGATAATTCGTGTGTGGAAAATTAAAGCGCTGGCAGCTCGTCCATCACACAGATTAAATTCAATGGAAAGATAAAAATGTCAATGTTCCCCCTGCTCCTGCTGCTCGCAGCGCAGAGCCACCGTCGACAGTGATGAAACTTTCTCCCTCCCTCTGTCCTCCAGCCTCTCATCCCTCCTCCCTCCCTCTGCTCTCTCAACTCTTGATTTTCATTCTCACTCACACTGGGTTCAATACTCTTCCCTCTCACAGCCTTCATCTTGCTCTACTATCCTGCCTTTCTGGCTGATGTTATCCTCCCCTTGTGCTGTTCTTCATCATTCTTCGCTTCATCTTATTTTACTTTTATTACTTTTTCTATCGCTGAATAGGAGCTTCCTTGAGGAAAATGTGGGCGACAGTTTCGATAGCTTGACAAGAAATGGGGAGGGGATGATAAAGGGAGGGAGGTACTAAGGGGTAGCAGCTGCTCTGGACTGTATCATTAACACATTGTTCAGGATTGTGCAGCTGCACCATGCGATCATTCCTAAAGCATAAAAAAAAACAAACAAAACAAACAAAAATGTGGCGTCATCTATTCAGACTGGAACTTCTGCTTCTCATTTTTTTACCGGCTACATAAGAGTTTACTAGGCCAGTGTTTCCCAACCTTTGTGGTGTGTGACCTTTAAAAACAAAGCAAAGTCAAACTTCCAACCTCTTGTCAAAATGTACATATTCTTAGGAGCTTTTAGCATTTTCGGACCATTGTACTTGGCCAATGGCAATGTGTGCATGAATGAGCCAATACTACAGAACATTGAATTTTTAGCTGTCTAGATATGATTGGTAACTTTAATTTTTAGATAAAACTTTGGATAAAACTATATGATTTACAGTACGTTATTTTTCCATTTTGATCTTGGTCTTCTCTTACTACATACTGTCAACTTAATAATAATGTGGCGCTAGCCTATACTACAGAATTTTCCTTGTAACCCTGCCCACCCCCAAAAAAAGCCATCTCGCTTGGCATTGCCACCTGGCAACAAGCCTGGCACTGTCATCTGGAGCTGTCTGCCAGCAAAACGCAAGGTCACCCAGACAGTATCATGCACCCCCCACCCCCCATGCTAGTGGGGGGGGGGGGTGTCCACCTTCTGTGTGTGTGTTTCTGACAGAGTGTATGGTGTTTAAGTGGAGCTGTCCAAGCGCATTTTTTTTTAAAGCGTTTTTTTTCTTCATACCAGTCCATGTCAGTCACCTTGTTATGTGCATAATTTGAGTGTGCGCATGAAGTTATGCATATGCATGCATTTTTATGTGCGTGTTCTTGGGTCTATGTGCGTGAGAGGCAGAGAGACTCCCTGCTGGCCCCAGATGGCCAGCCTCCCCTTCCTCACCAGCTCAGACCAGCTTCACCAGCCAAAGTCAGTGCTGAGGACGCAAGACATGCAAACTGCACGCTATGCACAAAGTGACCACAATCGGAAGAAAAGGCTTAACTACTAACCAAAAACCAGCTGAGCAAAGGTGGGTCAAAATATATCCAATAACAAAATTTCCCGCCTGGAATTTTTTCAAGTTTTCTCTCGTGCAGTGCCACCCTTCACCACTAGATAGCTCTCCAACTCCAGTCTATGCCGTGTCTGGCTGTACACCTCTGCCTGTGTGTGTGTCTGAGTGTGTAAAAGAGCCGGCTGCTGTGATCCTTCTAACCATGATTAATGGCCCCATTCAAAGGTAAGGAGCTTGGAGGATAACTTCTTTTACTGTAAACCACAGTGCTGTGGCATGGGGAGCACTCCCTGCACTTGCAATACCGGAAAGATGAGGTAAATAGTGCTGAGAAGACGGGAGGCAGGGAGGGATGGAGCAGTGGAGGCTGTACACAGGTGCGTTTTGTCAGGTGTGAGCTGTGATAGGAGGATAGGCGCTACACTTCCTGTTTACATACGGCTATTTTAAATATATATTCCCTATTACTGAGTCTGTATCAGTATTTATGGGTACAAATGTATAACATACACATATGTGAGTGTTTATGTCTGTGTTTATAACAGAATGTGTCATGTGATAGGGCTGAGGTAAAAACCCCTCTGGCCTCTGAGTTCTCTGCGGTCACACCTCAACCAATTACTTTATCAAGTCTGACTGCCTGCGTGGATGTGTGTGTGTGTGAGCGTGTATGTTCACACAGCCCCCGGGGTGCAATGATGGGAGCAGACGCCTGCTCTTTCACTCTCGGCAGGTGAGAACATATTCATCACAGAGGCCTGCCAAGCCTGGCGACACCCTGACTGTTGCTGCCAGTCTGCATCACGGCTGCCCTTTGTCTCGCTTTTAAAGTGGATGTTTCTCTTTTAGCTATAACCTCAAAACCAAAAGAATCCCTAAAAAGCAAACAGCTAAGAGTAAAAGGCTTTATTTTACTTTGACTTTGTTATGACAAACACAAAAGGTCAGAATTTCTAATGAAAATGACAAAAACTGAAAAGATGTTTTTTTTTCCCCACATCATAATGACATATGGTATCTGAACTGACAGTAGAATACTAAGTTCAGGCGTAAATTAATTACACAGTAAGTGCGTGCATTGATGCTTGAATCACCGCCAAACTGATGTGTGTGCATCATTAGTGAACGCTTATCCAATGTTAGTGGAAAAAATGTCAAATGCTGTGGTTTAAGACTTCCTGCTGTAGTAACAATCAAGCTAACCTCTCTAGGATTAAAAAGCTATGATGAAATCTGTGCTTGGCTCTAAGAGCATTGTGGGAGCAGGGCATTCTGGGTAGGTTGGTTTTTATACTTACATTCCTTGGACATCCCGACTTCCAGGCACTTCTGCAGCCGACAGTACTGGCAGCGGTTGCGGGTGACTTTGTTGATGATGCAATTCTTCTCCCGGTGACAAGTGTACACCATGTTCTTCTGGATGCTTCTCCGAAAGAAGCCCTGTGAGACAAAAAGATGGAGCAATAAGCCGATGAGGATAGAGAACAGGTTTTGGAGGAGGGATGGGTGGCAAATGAAAAGCAAGAAAAAATGGACTGTCTTAGCAAATAGCGCAGGAACTACCTTAGTTACTTATTAAATACCATTGTACTGTTTGCTCTTGTGAACATGGTTATCTATCAGCATTACTGCTTTAATTATAGTTGCTCTGGTTACCTGTTGCAAATATCTTTCCCATGTTTACAGTGTCCCTTTTCAGCCACTGCCAAACATGAACTCTTACAGGACTTGCAAGGTTAAAAAGTATTAATTTGAAAGGAGGCCATGCAGAACAGCCATATGAAGCTGCAATTAAAAGGCAATGAACTACGAAACAGTTAAGTCCTTAAAGGGCTTAACCCTTGACATAATCTGGACAAAGACTAATAGTCTGTGAACTATCAACATTTCACGAGGCTGTCCACCTGTTCCTTGAGGGCCACTTGTGAGACAACACAAATATTCTTTTTCAAGTCATCTCAGGTCTGATGGTTTTGGAGCAAAAGACACAGGGTTACTGGGTGCCACATAACTGTGGCCTAGTTTACACAGACGGAAATAAGCAATTCTTGATCCAGGCCAAGTTCATATTATTACAGAGAGAGAGAAAGACCGAGACCAAGGCCGAGACCAAGGCCGAGACCATAGGCTAGAAGTGATGAGGAACCAAAAAGGAATCCCTCTTTTTCCCCCCATTTCCATCTAACTGGATCAAAACGAATCAGAGATTGAAATTGAAAAATTTAGTCCAAGCGTATGAGGCGGAGGACAAATTTTAATGAGCTCATCCTTGGTCACTGGGCTGAATTGGGAGATCTTTGGGGGGGGAGACAAACTATGTTTTGATTGCACAAACGCAAGACATAATATTCTCTCAAATTAAACACACATCCCTCTGTGAGAATTTAGATTCTCTCTGAAGGAACTTAAAAGTAGCTCTAACTGCCAAAAAATAAGCAGAATAACAATAATAAACAAGAAAAAAGTAAAATAAGCTAAGTTTTAAACAAAAAATGACAGATGGGGTTTCCGATTGAGGTAAAAACCTAACCATACCTTTACAGCAATATCTGGCAAATTTGTCTAGAAACATCTTCATTTATGATTTTCTAAATTGATTTTTATTGATTTTGTATTGATTTTTATGATTTGAGTAATGTTAATTTAAAAACTGTGCTTTGGACCCAAGAAGCCATCTAAATGTTCCCAATGTGTTACATTAGAGTTAAAAATGACAAACCAGGGGAAAAGCAATGCATCAACCCCAATAAAATCAATGTTAACCTCTGTGCCCTTATTACTCACTCATTCCTTGTGTGTCAAAAAGATAAAAAGAGGCTAATGCAAATCAGCCGCAAACAAGTGAGAACTCAGCATGCATGGCTTGGGACAAATGTAATACAGGTCAATGTTAGTATTGATGCGACTCAGTGGGACACGGGTTATGTTTTGTTGGGTAGCGGGATGGGTGGGGTCAGCTACAGCGTGGGAGGGAGGTTGGGTGGAGTGGTGTTGGCTGGGGTAGCTGCCAGGGAGCCCCATCCCATGCGGAGGGATTAGCTTTGCTAGCCGACAGATGGCCGGTGGACCTAAGCCCGCAATTTGTCCTCCCCGGATCACCAGGCTCTTCTCATGTCTCCCATCCACCACCGCAGAGTGGATTTGAGTCCGGGCTCTACCAACAGGAAGTGTGTACGCTCTGTCATGTATCTGTTTGAGCAAGGTACTGCCAGGGTGCATGATAGTGCTGATTACACATGATGGACTTTGCTTCCGGCTGGAAGAGGAAGCGTTTCAATCCTCACAAGGTCACCTCATCTAACCTCTGTCCTGATCTCATTAAGGCCCTACATCTGCTTTACAGCCTGTTGTCACAAAATATATCATTTATGTTAGAAAAAAGCAGATAACTACAAACTCTTTTGAGAGGACTTGCTATGTCCCGGACAATAAAGTTGGTTGATGGCTGATGTTAATTCTAACTGCTGATGCTGAGGGATAAGTCTGTGGTCTTTGTGTGCGCTCGTGTCATGTCCTCTTTGATCCAACGGTGCCCCGACCCTGACCCGCCGACCCCGGTGTCACCAGGGGTTTGATATACTCCCTCCTGACACCATGAGGCTCAGGTGCCCTCTCACAGCACCTCCTGATTGGCTGTTGCTGCTGGCTCGTGGGCCAGTTGATTGTTCCTGCCCTTCCCTCCCCCCTCTCCTTCTTTTAGGAGTCATTGCTTCCTGCGGCCCTTAAGCCTCTTTTTGTATCACCGCTTAATCCACCCGGCGACAAGAGCCCTCAGCAGGCCTGTCAGCCTCCCCGTAGTGTTCAGAGGAGATGAGAGCCGCACGAAGAGGGAGGGGAGGGGGGAGGGATGAAAAAGAGGAGCAAACGGTAACAGCACATTCGCGATTGCATATGCCATGTGCTCTTCAATTCTCAGCTGTCTACCTGGGGAGCATTATGAACCTCATGCATTTATGAGTGTGTGAGCGAATCCTACTTCACTTGTGTGTGAGGAAATGCTTTTTTAAGACGGAAGCAAGGGGAGGGGGTTCTGGGGTTGGGGAGTTCACAGGGAAGCACAGGAATCCTCTCTTACGTGACTTTCACACTGTGCCCAGATTAAGAGCGTGTTCCCAGCCTCCTACTGCGTCTCTGCATGTGTGTATATGTGTGTGCCTTTGCCCCTGCCACTATTACTAAGCAGCTATCGCTACTGCCCACACATTAGTAAAGACAGATGCTTGGTACAGGGGCCATCTGAAAAACACAGCACATAGGGGACATTCATGCAAGGAGGAGGAGAGGTCGCCTGCTGTGTGCTACCATGCCTCCAAGACAAAAACATAAACGTGTGGGGGTGGGCATGCAAGTTTTATATGTAAGTGTTAATATCTGCGGGAGGAAAGAAGTGCAATGCCAGTGAGTATGTGCGCGTGGCAGAACTTAAACAACAAACGAATAAGCTGTCTCCAAGTAGCAGAGCTCAACATCCCCCTCCTATTTCCTCTTTTTGCTGCAGCCCCCAGGAAATTCTTTTGTAGTTTGGCGTGCTACAGCAACGCAGATGCTGCTAACCCTCGTCTTACCCCAGTCTCAGATGAGGAAACCATATACATTGACATGCCTGTAGTGTTGAATTATTGAGTGTGCTATGCCAAGTCTTCTCCTCTGAAGTCAAAGATATGGAGAACACTTCCTGAATTTTTCAAATTAGCACTGCGGCTGTTGAGCAGTCAGGCAGTTGGCTCATGGACAGAGTACTAGCAGCTAGCTGTCTGTCTGGGGATATATTTGTTATTTTAGCCAACATTTCTAATGATTAGTTCTAATGAATTATTTAGAACAAACCAGCAGAACAAAGTACAGTAGAACAAGACAAGAGTGGTCAGGTTTAAAACAACTCCTCAGTTACCATCCTTGTCTAAACCAATTTTTTTCTAATCTATTTTCTAGTGAAAATAAAAGGTGAACATTACAATCATCAATCATTCAACTGATACATGTAGCACTGTTGTGCAAATGCAATGGTTTTCAATTGCGAGAGATAGACAATTTTGCAGTATTCACCCTTTTTCATGACCAAGATAGTACTGTAAAAATATGTCCTGAGTTCAAGCCTGAGACCGCTGGCTTTTGCAACTGTCCCAAAAAACGCTTACTGGTTGTCAAAAGGTTCCAGTCCAAATGAGGTCACCTTCCCCTCTGCTTAAACTTAATAGCTTTTACCCTTTGTATTTAATCAGTGTATCTGATTATTTATTCAGTATATTATTGAATTGAATGTGTTTCACTCTGCTGCAGTTTGTACTCCGTCTTTATGCATGTGGCCTCTCTCTGGTTAAAAATAATCTACCTTAGCCATAATATATCTGGGAAACTAATTCTATTTAGCCGAGGAGGCACGCAGAGCTCGCTGATGGGTTTGTAACATTTTATGAAGTTAATGCCAAAAGCTGAGAGTTGAAATTTTTGTCATACCTAAGATGCAGTAATTTTATGTTTCAGGGTGCAAACAGTTTGTCAACAACTGACTGTAAAACTACTGTATTACATTATTTTTTTCAATGTTCTGAGATGATTTGCACTGCATGTTGTCTGTTAGCCCATAGATTAAAACAGTGTCATATCCTTCTTTGCTGTCAGAGAGAACAAAACTATGATCAATTAATTTTCATTTCACATACATTAACAATTACTGGTTAATCCAACATCCCTCCGTTCAGTACAAGATTGCTGATTGATTTTCACAACAGCCATTGCTTCTGCACACGCATGTGATACTACCTGCAAAACAGACATTCTCACTTCTATACTCGTCTAACACAACCACGCACCCGTGCACAAATTCTCATTAGTAGAATTTGTGCGTGGTGATTTAGCCTTGGTATTTTGCTTATTACCTTATTTAATTAGATGGTCTTAGACAATGGGGAGCAAAGTTAAGCGGACATAATCAAAGCAGATTAGGGTTTGAAAAGGCTGCAGAGTGGCAGCACACCTTGTGAGATCACAGTCAGTGCTTTTGAATGCAAGATACATAAAGTGTTTAGCAGCTAGTTGGTTGCTGTGCACTGTACCAAATGGTGAACATATCTCTTTTAGTATATCATGTTAACAATGTTGATTTGAGACTAGCACACTTCAAAAACAGGATTTGAGATAAAATTTTAGAGCATAAAGACATAAAAATCACAACTTGTACTAATAGCTGGGGCCTGAGCATTGAGCAAAAGGTGGAGAACATCCTGTAACAGTCTTAACACATACAAACACAGTCTAACTTGCAAGGTTTCCCATACCCAAATCTACCACCTGTGCTAAGCTGTTTCAAAATACTGAATTGGTAATTGTGTAGAAACACTAGTTTAGAAACACTGACCAATTATGAAACTGGATTTCATTAGGAAAAGTTTGGTACACCACACACTGCACAAGATTATCTTGGCGAGGGAAACTATACACCATCTTCCTTTTTCTCCCTCACACACTCATGTCATGCACACGCGCACATGCACACTACTGTTATAATCTGACTAGCCTTGAGATTCAAGGATATATATATATATATTTTATCATAATTCTATGTTACATAGGTTGATATGAATGTATTTCAGTCTAACCATCATTTAAAAAGAGTGTTTTCAACAAACTTAAAATTAGGAAAAATCTATTTTACTTTTGACTTATTAAATAAGAGGCACAGTCAGCAGCAGTTTAGCTGCCTTTTATATAACAGCGCAGGGGTCAGTTTTTATTTACTTGGTTAATTTTTTCATAAGTCACATTTAGGGAGCAGGTTAACTTTCATAGAGCACTCAAAGGTTTGGAAAAGGGTAATGTCTTTGCATGTTTATATGTGTGCTAGTATCCTAGCTTTCCTGTGCTCTGCTCCCTTTGTGCATTCTTTACTGATCCCCCCCCCCCCGTGCTCTGGTGTGCTGACCGTCTTTCTTTTGGTGTCAATGAGTTCAGCTGTGGCCCCTGTACCCCGTCCGCCTAATCTGCTGCCCCTCCAACCATACCCACTTCTTTCTCTTTCTGGTTGTTCATGCCTCCCAGGGCACTGTCTGCTCTCGCTTTCTCCCCCTATCTCGCTCCCTGCAGTCCCTCTCTCATCTTTGTATCATTCTGTCTGCATTTCTACATTACCCTTGGGTTCCTGCCCTTCCTTACTCTTTCATATTGTTTGTTACTGCTTCTGCCTCCTGCCTCCTGCCTTCTTTAGTGTGGCTTTTTTCTCTCTGCTCCACCCCCTTCCCTCAACACTGCCCCCTGTACATATGGAAACACAGACCACAGTATTGGCTCCACAGTCAATAAGTCAGAGGGTCTCGCAGGCACCTGTCACCATCAGCAACACCCTGCCTATCTTCATCCAACAACTCCCCACCTCCTCTTGCTATAGAGAGATCTGTTGTCATGAGGTGTCCTTGCAAAGGAGGATTTAAATTCTCCTATTTTGGTTAAGACCCTTCAGCTGTGGAAATCCGGTTTGATTTATCAAGAACGGCTGATCACCAAGCAAACAAAACAATGGGGTTTCTGAAATGTTGACATATATGAGATATAAGGATTGCACCTGGTGCCAACATTACATTAGATTCCACCGATCCCTCCTCCTCATCCCTATCCACTTCTGAGCTTACACAACTCTGGCTCCGAGCCTCAGCAGCAGCAAGATAAAGAGATCTGTGTGCGTACACCAAAAGGAGAACATGTATGCATGCACACAGCAACCATCAGGTGATAACAGAACAGATGGGGGTTATGAGGCCTCCTCAGCACCTGTGTAACTTGGCTGTATTGATAACAGACAGCCAATGTTGACACGTCAGCAAAGATACACAGGGCAACAACTCTCAAAAGGAAAAAAAACATGCATGGATGACAAAGTTTCACAAACTGTACATGATACGAGGCAGGCCCATTATATATGTTATCTTTTTTTACAATGTGCATAGGTTAAGTGTTGAAAGAGGCCACTGCAACTTGATCAGGTCATACTGATAATTAAGCAGTTCAATAAAGCGACCAATAATGTGAGTGAACGATTCTCCACAAGTTTGGCTTCATTCTATTAAACTCCAACATTAAACACTGGAAAAGCCACAAAGATGCAAAATATTCCAAATTGTGTGTCTTATTACTTTCATCATGTGATGATGCGTGTATGGTTTTTTTTTGTTTTTTTTTCCTGGTCCAAATCACATGAAGGTTACAAGACTGATGAACATCTTGCTTCAACTGCAGATTCAGAGGAAGGCTGGGAGTCTCACCTTGCAGCCCTCGCAGGCGCTGACACCATAGTGGTACCCTGAGGACTTGTCCTGGCACACAAAGCAGGGTTTGTAGACGCGGGGCGGTGGGGGAGGTGAGGGCGGGCTTGGCACTATCTCCTCTGAGCTGGTACTCTGGGTCTCTATTGCTGTGGAGAGGAAAGAGTAATAAGAGGGTTTTAGTGAACACTATCAGATGGAGTACTGACAGACATGGAGCATTAATCGATATCAGTGGGATAAACACAAAACCTTGTGTGTAAATACACACATACACACACATACACACGCACACACGCACAAACACACACACAGATCTTAAAAAACCCGGTCCACACAGATACACCACACACAAATCACCAGAAGGGAAACTAACTCACTTTCTAACAATGTGTTTGGGGAAAAAAAAAAAAGCTGCTAGGGCAAGGACAACTTCTTGATCAGGCATTTTCAGATCCACAGGAAAGACTCCGCAATATGACTTCAAAGAACAAACAATCTTTAACTCACACACACACACACACACACACACACACACACACACAAACACACAAAAACACACAAAAGAGACCATCAAAGAACAAATAAAAGCAACCTCTGCTGTATTCTTATTTATTGCTGAAAATTTTGTCTTGTGTGTATGTGTGTTACAGCAAGGCCTAGTTGGCATGGTTCAAAGGCAGGTTTTCTCCTCCGATACAAGGCCTGGAGTTGTGCTTTTATTTATTTTTAAATTGTGGAGTCTTCATAAGTATGAGTGCTTGAAAAAATTAAAGGAAAAATCCTCGTATCATCTCTCAACTTCTCACTCACACACGCACGCCTTTTTAAAAATATATATATATATCTCAGGCTGGTAAACACACAGAGACAAGACAGAATACACTCTGTCTTCATCCACTGAGGACTAATAATACAAACCACACATGCAAGGACTTTGCAGGCACCCATTTTTTGTGTAGTTGTACATAATACACAAAGTAGCCCGGGATTGTGGGGAAGTAACCTGCTGCTGCCTTCATGTAATATGTATTGGACTTTGACCTCAATATCCTGTGTGTTACAAAACAAGGCTTTTTAATCAAATATAAAAACACACATTCACAGTGCAGACCTGTACCCTGTGGCCTGCGACCAACAAAATAAGTGTATAATCCCTGTTTGCAGCTAATGCCTTTATGAGCTACAGCTAGAGCGTGTTCCACTTGTGAGTAAGTATTGGATATTTTTTTCATACCGCTGCCAAAATAAAGCCCTATCCAAAACACTGTTTTTCCATTTAAGAGAATAAAATTAACTTGTCAAATGCAGAAGTAATGTTGGTCTTATTAAAAACAGCAATTCAACTTTGACAAGTTAGGGTAAAAATAAAAAAAAGTAATTATGATTTCTAATAGAAGACATCTGAAATAAGAATATGTAAATATGACACAGAGCATGACCAAATAGTCTTAATCAAGTTTTGGTACTCTACCTGATACTTGACACTATATTAAATCCTGTCAGCACTCACAAAGTACATACTTCTGTGATGAACATCTGTCTAGTCAATATCCATACAGGTACACTATGTGCATGTGTGCATCTCTCCAGCTCCACTGCTTCACTCGCATCATCAGCTCAGCAGAGGAGGGATTCGGGAGGTTGACAAGTAGCTCAGGAGCACCCTGCAGCTCAGTGCTGGTGTGTAAATAAGCCATCTATATTTAACAGAGTGGTCTGGTTCAGCAGGACCGTAGTTCAGCTGAGAACACACTCCACGTGACCACAGACCAACACTATGATCGCACTTGATCCCAACTCAACACACACAAGTCTAACTGCACTGCACTTTGGGCAACATAAAGCAAGGATGAAGTCTTTCTCTCTCTTTCACTCCCTCTCTCTCTCTTACACACACATGCACTAACGCACTTTCCGCTCCAATTATAGTGTCTGTTTGCGGGTCTCAGCTTGCCAATCTCCATGCGCATGCAGCAGAAGATTATGCTCAGAGCAACCAAAATAAACCAACCTGATGCCCAGATATGTTCAAGGTTTCCTGGAAAAAATAACAGACAAAAGCATCAAACACCAAAATCTGGCCTGTCCAAAGCCTGCCTGTTATCTTCGCTGTCAGAAAAACATGCGGCATATCCAAGTGTGTTTCAGATTACAGGGACAGTTAAGCTAAACAGCAATAAAGCTCACATTGCAACACCTAAAAGTGATGCCCATTCCGGCCCAGGACAGTAGGACATTTCATTTATGAGGCGTAGATGTCATATGCCACTTTCACACCAGCAAAAGTCTTTTAAGTTCTGAGTATAAATGGGGGCTTTAGGGTTAAGGTATAACAAAGTTCATTAGGGGTTGAGACAGAATAGCTTTTGGATATTTTTCTAAGCAAAGAGAAAAAGTCTGACAGGCGACTATTAACAATATTGACTGCATCTTGGCGTGAGACACACGTACTATTTGTTTCCAAAGGATACTGTGTTTATTGAACAGAGAAGTTTTATGGGGATTCATTTGTATGCAGTCTCAGGGGAAATGTAAAGTAGGGGAAAGAAAAACCTTTTAGATGATAGAGAGTGGAAATGAAGGGAGGAAAGCAGGGAGCCAAAAAAATTTGTAGGAGAGACAGCTATGTTTTGCTTGAGCAATACACAAAAATACAAAACCTTCTTGGGTTTTTAGTGTTATTTATATCTCTCTCTCTCACACACGCATGCGCACACACACACACACACACACACACACACACACACACACACACACACACGCTTAACTTAAAGCTGTGAAAACTATTACAAAAGATTATTAATTTCAGACAAGATTGGAGGAAAGAAGTTTTCTGAGAACATGTAGGGTGTCCAAATGCTAATAATCAAGAAATATACTTTTGTTTTACTTTAATTAAATTTGCAGCAAGAAGAGTATATATTAAATAGCAGCACCTTTGTTGTACTATTCAGGAAAAATGGGAGGCGATTTTGTGCAAAAAAGGCAAAGAATTCAGTCACAAAGTGATGGGAAGGTGAATTTGAGAAGGACAGATTGTGGGCAGTGTGAGTCTTTTCTTTGCCTCTCATTGCCATTTTATCAGTGTCACTATGGGCCATCTCTGCCCATGCCACAAAGCATGCCATGGACACACTCATGTCAAACAAATTAAACATAAATAGAGCAGCCCTTACGTAACATGGCATATTTTCTCATTAGCGAAAAAAAAAAAAAAAACCCATTCACAATTTTCAGCGCGCTTATGCCTCTCTTGATGTGGACTGATTACTGCGCTACATTATTAGTGTGACCATAGAACTATTCATCCACAGTAAAGCTGCCTTCATTACAAACGCATAGACAAACAGATGTGCCACCCACACACATACACATAAACTTAAATTTGCATCCATACTGACATTTACACAGGCTAAGGGCTTTCCTAGAGCCATTTAAAAAGCCCCGTCTGTCGGACACACACACACATGCACACACAAACACATAGAATGCACAGTCTTAATGAGAGCACCCATGGATATCTGGGACACAAGGACAAGAGTCTGTGAGGGGGCCGGCGACTGTAATTAAATACAATGGCTGGCTTCTGGAGCCTTGTCAAGCTGAGGCATGGAGCAAAACAATGGCGGGCCTGTGGACAGAGAGGCAGAGAGGCTCAGCAGAGAGGAGGGAGCTACTTAGCCCTTCAGCAGCCCTCACCCAGGCATTATTCAACACCAGCCTGCATCCAAACTCCGATCAACACCAAACATCATACAAGCCTGCCTACTGTGTGAGCCACGAAATCATAGCACACAAACAGTGGAAGAATTGACTCACACTAGCCTGGAGAGCTTTCCTCGATATATACTTGCAACATGTTAACACTGGAAATTTGTGCTGGGCAAGGTTTCGAGGCTGGAGCCTCTCCAGTAACTGCAAAATCACCCCAGTAACTAATACATGAGCTACAGCTAGAATATCATTCTGTTGGCCAAATGAGAGCATACACAGATAGACAACAATGCCCTGCTTTGCTAAGGGAATACAGGAACCCGTAGCACAGAA
The DNA here is from genome assembly GCA_016859345.1 of Istiophorus platypterus. NCBI lineage: Eukaryota > Metazoa > Chordata > Actinopteri > Istiophoriformes > Istiophoridae > Istiophorus > Istiophorus platypterus. Next base: position 7,153,135 of record CM029119.1, read on the forward strand.
AATAATGTTTAGATGAAAAACAGTAACAAGTCAATGATAAGGAATCTATTGTGCCTTGGTGAGGTGGTGAAATACAAACTGCATGAACCATATGGTCACCGCAATTGTTGTTAACCACACACAAGGCTGGATTAAAGTCCGCAGCCTGGTATGTTGTCAGACCAGTCCCAGAAGTGGGAATAAACAGCACAGGCCGTCAGGTGTAACCAGCGAAAACAAACAGCCGACATCCATTTAAAGGGGGTTGTGTCCGTGTAACATCTGACCACTGACTGCGGCTGAACACTTGCCTATCAGCTTACTGTTGATTTAAAGTAAAGAAGTATCAAAAATTATTATTATTATTATATTATTATTATCATTAATTGGTCTAAAGGCAGATATATCTCATAAAACCAAGTCTAAATGACAAACATGTCAAAGCCATTAGATTCAATTTACTTAGATTTTGCCTTTGATATTCACATTCATGCACAAGTTCTATGAACATGACGTGTGTGTGTGCATGTGAGCAGCCCCCAGATATCTTAATAGCTTAATGTAGCATGGTGTGGTATTTCTCTAACTCAGAGCCAAAGCACCGGCTGATTTAATTAAGTTCAAGTGTGAGTGGTCTGTAATGCCACTCTTCGGATTCACTTTGCATACATCATGAGCCACAAGTGCACTTAGAGCGAAGCCGCGCCCGCGCAGCCACATCCTCCATAAGCAATTGCTGCATGACGAGACTTAAATGGACAAATATGCACGAGACGAAATGAAATCTATTCTGATGATGAACTACACTGGGCTGTAATACTGACATAAGATAGCCTGGCTAACATCAGCACTTCAAAGGCATCACAACCAAAGGACCACAGTCCAAGTCTCACACACCCACCCACCCACACACACAGGCGTACACACACAAACCCACTGGCTATTATCAAGCCTCCAGACCCTGGGCTGTCTTGGCCCAGTGCTGCTGAGCAGTTCTTGAGGTTCAGCTCTCGGTTAGTCCACTGAGATTTGATTACCTTCATCCCCACTGGTTACTGGGCCCAGCTGTGAAGCATATTAATGAGATTTCACCATCATTAGAGGCAAGCTAACTACATTAGCAGGCTGGCTGGCTGGTTTGTGGTAAAGAGAGTTGGAGAAAATGAAGGCTGCGGGGATGAAGGAGGAGAGAGAGGGCTTTGACAGTGTCTGCCACTTTGTTGAATCGTATTCATCATTGGCCATTGTGTTCGCCTGGCTTTTATTAGGTTATTTGGAAACACTCCCATGCACACACGCACACACACGCTTGCCACGTGTAAGATACATGGAAGAACATATAGAGGTCCATTTGTCTTTCCATGCAGTGATTGTGCAGGAGAAGAGACACCAGACAGACCACCATGCCACAGGCTGCTGCTGCATTAAGGCTTGCTTTGAAGTCTGCTTAAAATAATGAAGTGGGATGGCCAATGGAACAGCCACAGGGATAGAGACTGCCTTGGAAAACCCTGGGAGTTGTAGCCCAATTTATCATGCAAGTCCATAAAAACGACTGGCAGCAACTTAAGCACTTTTATGTGCGGTAAAACAGACCAACAAGTGAGCGCAGAGGGGCATCGTTCATGCATAGTGCTCGTCTTCTGCAAAATATTCAGGCTTTATTTCTGGTTTCCATGTCAGGAATGTGGGTTAGCAGCAGGGAAAACGATACACACACACTCACTGGAATGCTTTGTCAGCACTCTTCAATTACTGAAGGGGGAAATGGGACTATTTCCTTGCTTACAGGGAAATCCTGCAATTCTCTCACAAAGCGTCATAACAGCTCTCCGCTGAAAATGGACAGGGCTCCGTACGCTGCCTTCACAATGATTACTGACAGCAAAGCCATGCATGTAGGCACGCCATCTGAACATAAGCTGGGGTGAGGGCGGGTGTGCGTGAGCCCACACTGGCAGGCACGCACAGGCTGACAGCTGTAAGTAGAGCGACAGTGGGGTGTGTTTGTGTTCAAACACAGAGTGTGAGCAGTCATTGGATGGGAGAGGGGGAGGAATCTGGTGGTAGGGCAGACAGAAATAAGTGAAAACACACACACAGAGACACACACACACACTCACATACACACATACACACATACACACACAGAGACACACACACACAGAGGAAGGAGAGCCGGTGGAGGTTAACATGTGGCAGGAGAGCAGACAGAGAGCCTCACGCCTCCCATATTCACTGTAACTAAATTCAGCCTTTCCACACTGATCTCCCGCCACTTTCTGCCTTCATCTCCCTCTTATTCCTACCTGTCCCTATTACTGAGTCTGACATTCTTTTCCTCCCCGTGATCTCTACAAAGTACTTCCTACACCACACGGTGAGTCATAGGAAGTCCTCTTTCACTTCTTGAATCCTTCCATCCATCCTTGCCACTCCTATAACCGGCAGTGCGTTTTAGACCAAATAAATGACTTCAGGGTACTAACATTAATAATTTGTTTTGAAGCAAAATAAAGGAAATGTACTTGCAATATCACACAATGACACAAAAAATAGGAAAAAAAACAACAAATATTGGCATGACATATATTGTTTCTAAGAGTCATAATATAATTTTTACTTCATTAGTTTGACATCATCATGATCCTTGTGTAAAGGAGGGATGGGAATGGATCAAACTGAGAATGGATCAAACTATGTACGCTTTCCCTTGATTCTACTATAATTTTCTGTGGCAAATGGCACATGTCTTCCACTTCAGAAAGTATGTTGTGGTCCACATTTCAGAGGGATGACAGCATGCCATTTTGCAACCATTGCAGATATTCAAATTTTGCTGAGAGACCAGAGATGGATGTCACAGCTTGGGTTCTTTAAGGGTTTCGTAGTATGTTTGAAGGCTATACTGAGGCTGAAACAAAATTTTGATGGATAGCGCTCCAAATTGGGTCCAAATGACTCCCCCGCGTGGAGTGTTAAGGCAAGAAAAACACATACGTGAGTGATAGATGAGGGTCTGAGCAGAGGCTGAAGGGCAAAGCGGTGCAGAGTGAGGAATCTTTCGTGCCTGTTATGACGATCCCTCCTCAACACCAGGAAATGGTGGTGTTTGTCTTGGGCCAGAGGTGGGGAAAACATCGGGTTGTGTTTAGCAGAAGTAATTTATGGGATCTATACATCTGGGTGAAATGAGGGAACTTAGGTAAGGTTGTTTGAATAGGTGTTTGTGAACATATGACACTCAATGCATGCATTTATTTCTGTTTGATTGCTTTTGGAAACACAACCAACAAAAATGTAAATGCCTGTGCAAATGTGTGCATCTGCCTGTTTTTATATTTCAGCACATGTGTTGTGATATGTATTGTGTGCATGATACCCTGTGCGTGTGAACATCAGCATGTTCTTGTCTAGGCCAGGCCTGGTTTTTATCAGCCCAGCATCCCCCACCATGTTCCCAAGCCCTTCTCCAGGGGCCCAAGATAACTTGCCTCTCCATGCTGCCAGGCCTCTGAAATAACAACACACCAGGTTTTCCTATCACTGCAGCCCCGGCAAATGGAGACGGAACTGAGAACATGTGTGGACAAACTGGAGTGCGGGGGGAGAGTGGGAGGAGGGGCACCAAATAATCAAGCAGATGGCAGAGATGAGGTCTACAAGGGACTAGACTTTGAGCAGTAACTTAATGTTAACCATAGTAGCTCCCGCATCTTACCCTTTGGTACAGTTAACTTTAAGTTTCCTGAAAAAAACAGAATGCACAGCATATGTACACCACAAATAAATTCAATAAATCCGATGAGCATGTCGATGTTTATAGATCTAATAAATAAATGCCTAAATACATTTTTTAAAGCATCCCGAGACAGCTCTACTGCAAGAAATAACCACAAATTCCTTGGAAAAAATGCTCCCCAGTAACCCCGAGTAACACAGTGTAACTCTACCCAGCAGCTGTCTATGTCTGCTGACTGACAGTGGGACTGTGTGAGCTGGCACTTGCTCAGGGGTGACTGGAGATATTTGGCATGAGCTGATGGCGTGGGACACGGTTGTGGGCACAAGGGGGCAAAAGGCAGCCCGTTGTTGGCTTGAGGATTCCAGAATCTGGACAGGCACAGCGGTGTGTTTCAGTGGTCTGTAACACATGTCATACTGGGGGGGCTGGGCACGAACTCTGCAAAACATGATATGCTGAACATGCAGTTGGTACATGGCAGGTCTATTAAGGTGGCCTGACAGGCTGTGATGTGAAAGACTGTGGGCTTTTCTTTTCCAGAGATAAATGTTTTAAACTGTATATGTGCATTGGGGTTCAGCCCAAAAGCATCATCATTCAAAAAATATAAAGACAGGGAGCTTAACTCAATTGGAAATGCAGGCCTATGATTAGCAAACCTTTTCCGTGGCTAATCCATACGATGGATACTGTTTGCCTACAGTGGATCTGTCATTAAGCGTGAATTTTGGTTTTCAAGCTCATCACACGCATACAGCAGCTGTATACTATCAAGTGAGCGACATGACTGACCCACATTAAGAGATAGAGGGAAGGCAAGAGAGAGGAGCAGGAAGAGACGACCTATAAGAGGAACACAAGCTAATGAAAAGAGAAGGGAGGAGAGAGCACCGAAGGGGAAAAAGGGGAGCTGAGCTGAGCGACAGGACTGGAGGAGGACTGGGACGCTCAAGACAAACAATTTCAAAGCAGGCCCCAAATAAAAGCTGTGCATGAAGGCATGTTTGCTTCTAGACATAGGGTTCAGAGAGAGAGAAGGATTAAGTGTAACGTCAGTGTAACCTCCCGAAGTCAACTCTCTGAGTGAATTAATACACCCTACTAGAGTGGCTTACAGCTGCAATACCTTATAACACATAATTTCAAGAGCCATAGACCAAGCCACTAGATCATAACACGAACACACAAGTGAAACCACAGGCTTTTACAAACTGGTCTTTAATGCTACCGCTCTGACTGTGAAAATGGCTTCATGAAACATTAAGCCTCTCTTTTACAGAGTGCCTGCATTGGTTAATTATAAAATTGTGTGTGAGTGGATGACTGTGTTCATGCTTCTCCCTCCTGTGATAACAAACTGCACTCATGCATACTAGGAGCAAGGAGGGTGCCAAAGCAATACTAAACCTGGGCCTGCCCAATTCAGAAACTCACTGTGTGGTCTAACAAAAACCTTGAAGGCTAACATTTTAGTCATCTGGCTGATGCTCTTTCCCTGAGCCACTTAGAATGAGTGCAACAGGCAAACAAGCATTAATTCCCTCTGTTCCCATAAAATCCAAGGTCAACGACATTACAAGCAACCAGTAATAAGGAGTCCAAGTGTCAGAGACCCGCAAATATTCCTGTGACCTTAAAGTTATCATGTAAAGAGAAGTGCTGGACAAGATACAAAAATGGCAGAAGAACAGAGGTTGTGATTGCAAAGGATGTCTTTTCAGAGCATTGAAGTTGAAAGGTTTGGGACACATGATCTACATTAGCGGACAGATCATGAACACGTTTCTGCCCTCAGCATTTAAAAACAATCACAGGTGATGAAATACTGGAAAATACATTTAATACACCATGATTTCTGTCCACCAGCGCTGAAATTACATCCATAGACATTAGCCAGACCCTATTCATCTTTATTGGGCCAACTGCCACACACAGTGCCTCAGTGTTTGAATGCCAAAAGACCTTCGTGAATGGTTATGCTTGAGTGTTTGCTCTTTACTCACTCTAACAGAGAGGTTATCTGCCCATTGATACTCACTAATCCAATGTGACTGGCAGCATTCAAGACCCTCCGTTCTTAAGCGCATATTCAACAGTGGAGGAAGCAGGTCATAAATATGGAGGGGGCAAAGGGCTATTTGCATTAGAGGGCTAAAATGGACACGGAGAAGCCAGGGAGGTGGTGGAACGAAAAAAGGGGGAACAAGGGATCAAGAGAAAATGGGAGAAAAAGAAGAGGCTCATGAGGATCTGGGGAAGAGAAGAGAGGATCACCAGGGACAGGCTTTGTCATGTTAAACTGCCTCTCTCGACCCATGTTCTGTCCCCTCCTCTCTCCTGCTCTGCGGATAACACAATAGTCAATCACAGGGGAATAGATTACGAGGGTTTGATCTCCTCAACTTCAGAGCAGGAGCATGACACTGGAAGTGGGGGAGAGGTCCCGAATGCAGCGTGTGCGTGACTTGAGTGTGTGTTCAACGATGCTAAATAATGTGCCTTCTCACCAGGCCGTTTCTCCTAAAATCCAGAGCCCCATTTAGGTTTGTCACTTCATGTACTCGTCAAAGTGAGTAAGAGCCAATAGTTAAGCTCGCTTTTAATTTACCTCTGCCTTCAAGCCTCAACAGGCTGATAAGCATTCCTCAACTGTACATGAAACACATAATGACAACAGTTCCCTTCATAAAATAGCTACAAGTAACGATGTCAGGTTTTGAGTTGCAAGCACATTATTGTAGGTGGGTGTGGACAAGACGATGCAGCAAGCGGGTGATTATCCTGTCAGTTGTCTGTTTAAGTGTTCAGTGATGCCAGGGCTCGTGGGGTCACTAGGTCAGCACAGGGGTTAAAATGGCCTAAAGACCCCGAGGAGACAGCTGACATATTTAGAATAGCCAGACAAAGAGGAAAACAAGCTGGCTGTATAATCGATGAGAGAAACCAACAACACCACTCTGACTAGCTATCATTCATACAAATATGGATGATATTCTTATTCCAGCTTGGCTGTACACCTGACCTAAGTCCTCTGTATACTGTAGGGTGGCTGAACCCACCAAAGCAGATTGTAGTAGCTTTAAACACCTTAGCCTCAACACTACAAGGCCAGCCACTGCTCTCCTGCCTTTGCTCCCTAATGATGACTGATGACACACATTTGATTCAGCTCTCCGATTTGTAGTGTCAGGGGGCTCCTTAGTAGAAGATCTGGGCAGAGCGAGGGGAGAACGGGTGGGCGGGGAGAAGGAGACTCATCTGTCTTTAATGTCAGCGCTAATGCAAAGAATAAAATAAAATAAAAAGTGAGGAGCTTGTCAGTAGCACCAGGAGGTTAAGTTAACTTGCTGGAAAAATGGCTGATGAGAGCAGCTGATGAAAGCAGAGTCATCAGGGGAACACAGTGGGATGTTGTTAGAGTTTAATGAAGGACATGTTTAGCTTCCTTGCGTATGATTTGTGCTTCTCCCTTTTCTCTGTGTCTTTTGTGTGTGTGTGTGTGTGTGTGTGTGTGTGTGTGTGTGTGTGTGTGTTTTGTCTATGCTTCCACAGACACTAATTTCCTGCATGGATCCCTGACCTTTCAATGTAGCCTGGGGGGAGGCATTTGATGATGACACACACATACACACATACACACACACATACATACACACACACACACACATACATACACACACACACATACATACACACACACAATCACACACACACCATTTCCTGTGATATGGCTGCCTACCAGTCAGTGGACTGATTTCTGTGAGACAATGTTGATCTTCCCCTACCATGCTGACTTAAAGAATCTACAGAATATCTTCTTTTCTAATATTAAGGATACAAACATTTTTAGCTGACAATATGATTGTTGGCTTGCTCAGAAAAACAGCAGCATGTCCAGATATATTGGCAGCACTAAAACAATCACTGCCTTATTGATTTTGTCATGGCTGTCATTCAGCATTACATTTTTTTGGATTGAAAATTATCTTCTCAAAAAAATCCAAAAAATCTTCTCCATTTACATAAGGTCAAGATTATTCCTACATTTTCATATTTCTTTTTTTTCTAAGTGGAAAGCAGCGACACGATGCTTCAAATATGACCCTGATATGTAGGTAGGTATGTTTGTCCATTTGTAGAATGGAATCAGAACTCAGTATGCCTCCACCATCTTTAAGTGCATGTGTGCATAATAAAATATTAGTGTAAAAAGACAAAATGCATGTTTGCATGCACATACATGACCATCCGTGGTACCACGAAAAAATAAGCATGCCTGCCAGAAACAATGAGTGGCAGTAACCTGAGCTGAGCCCTCAGGTGAGCCTGGTGTTAATGCTCCCACTTCTCCCTGCTGTCCTCTTTCCCTCTAGGGTCCAGTTAACCCCGGCTGGCCTCTGCCGACTGCTCCGTCTCTCAGCCTTGTGACTGGGGCCTCATTATGACCCTCAGGGTGACTGGGCGCTATTTATTGGGACCAAGTTACACCGCAAATAGGAACACACGCCTCTCACAGTTAACTCTGTCCATTAAGCTAAGTGGGACCCCTCAATTATTCAACAGTTTCCAATGTATAATTCAAAGGATGGGGGGGGGCTGTCATGAATAGCGACACACACAGGTGGGGGGAGAGTAAGCTACTTCCATTTCTTCATTGCAATACTACACATCTGTAAGGCAACTTGATTAGTATGATGAGAAAGAAGTTGGAGGGATACGGTATGTGAAACAAGTGGTGTGAGTGAAAATGGAGGTAGCATAGTGGGAAAATTAGAAATGTGTGAAAAAAATGAGTGTGAAGCAGACAGGAAGGATGGTCAGAGAAAGATGTAGTGTTTATTTTGATGCACTAATATATCTTGATTTATAAATCACATTGAATCGACAGGCTGAGCTTAAAAGAGAGAAGGAGAGGAGAGCAAATTAGGGCAGAGCATTAGAAGTGAGAGAAGGCTGCTTCACAGTGCTATACCCCCTCCTCCCTTTGCTGAGTAGGCGTAGATCCTGGGGGAGCTACCGATGTTAATACAGTTATTAAGCCTCTCTACTGAAGAGTGCTCCACCTCCCCAACCCTCAGCATCAAGGAGCTCTCTCTGCCTGCCAGGCAGCGGGCAAGCTCTCTTGCTTCCACAATGAGATCAAACAGTCCCAAGTAGGCCAGCTCAGGGAAAGCCGGTGATGAAGCTTCCCGCTGAGCAGAGAGGGCAGGTGGGGTTGGCTATGTCAAGCTTGAGGAGCATCCTAGCAGGCTTTGGGGAATGCTGGTGTGTGTGTGTGTGTGTGAGTAGTGGTGGTGGTGGTGGTGTCGGTGGAGTGTGTGTGTGTGTGTGTGTGGGGGGGGGGCCTTCAACCTCTTTCCCTTCCTGCCTCCTTAAGTCAGCTGACCAAGATTCCCATGCATCTCCTCTTGGTGTTTGGGGATTAGAGCCATGAAAGGCTTTAGTAAGCATATATGCGAGAGCGGATTTCTTTTCTCGGTAGCTTCAAAACGTATGTAACTATGGAGGTTGATTAGAGGTGAGCAGTGTGGGGAAGACCAGTCTGGGGGGCCAGGTTAGGGAGTAGCACTGTAGGCTAGACTCTCATGTGCAGCCAGGGAAACCCTCTATCAGTACAGAGGGAACCTAACTGTAACTGGTCACCACTGCGGCAAAGGGACATCTGTGTAGGTGCTCGTGTCTAATCGCTGCATTACATCCAATCCATTATTCACACCGGGGAAGGTAGACTTGTGTTGGCACTCTTGCCTGTAGCCAGAAGGAGCAAATTTGGGCAGCCATGCAGATTGCACGCAATGTACTAGGTAAAAAGCACTAGTTGGCTTCGTGTAAGCTGCCATCCATCTGTTTAACAACTCCATGGCTGAAATGTCTCAATTTTGTGAAAGCTAAAAGCTGATGAGTCTGGGCAGTGGAAACCGTTTTTGCCAAGGCAACTGGGCAACACGTTTTAAGTTGATTAAAAGAAAAAACAGCTAAAATACCAAGATCTTGCGTGCAGCTTTTGTCTCCTCAAGATACTTGATACAAAGAAACAAAACAAAAGAAGTGAA